>JAVVNS010000030.1:0-509223 GCA_036320875.1 Cotoneaster glaucophyllus | reverse complement strand
TGATTCGTTTTTAAAGGACTTAAAAAGCCCATCTTTCGGTAACGCGCCCTCCTGCTCATCCCATGGGCACTACGCCAAGGCACCCCCACAAATACGGTCAAATCTTTTTTATATATATTTTTATATATATTTGAACCAATAAAACAATCTCCTGTCTAGTTTTTTTTTTTTTTTTTTTTTTTTTAACAAACGATTGCGTTAGTGGGTTAAATTGTTAAATCTTAGGCCATCTCCAACCGAAGGGTGGCTAGAGGGCTTGTTTTAGCCCTCTAGCCCTCCAAGATATTAATATTTTAATGAACAGTATAAGGTTATATTTGCTTCCATCTCCAACCGAGGACCAAAAGGCTATAGGGTCAAACATAATTTATTATTTAAATTTAAAAACTACAACAACTTAAATTTAAAAACTACAACTTATATTTTAAAAACTACACCTTCAATTTAAAAACTACAAATTAAATTTTTTTAATTCATAAAAATAAAAATAAAATAAAAAAAGGATTGGCCCAAAAAAAAAAATGAATCCAACGGTAAGTAGCCGTTGCATTTGAAAATTTGGCCTAACATTCCTATCGGATATAATCGACAGGAATATATTTATATTGTTGTCGGTTATATCCGACATGAATACTCAAAATTTTGGCCCAGCCGGTTGGCCATCAGGCCATTTTTTTGTCTAGTGGGACCCACGAGCCCTTTGGCTTAGCCCTTGGTTGGAGACAGTTTTCAAGCGTTTTACGGCCCTTTGGCCCTCTTAACCATTCGGTTGGAGATGGTCTTAGAGGGAAGGATGATATGTGCGGGACCAACTTGCTCTAGGGTGTATAGGCATTATTATAATTCGTCACTAGGTCAAACGTCATATGATGAATGATATAACAAAATGAAATTGTTACAAAAATATCTTTAAATGATGAATGGCAAAATAAAATTCGTATTACAACATTTGGACAATAAAAATGCCTTAATCACAACTGGATTAGTAATAACTCTAACAAGATTTTAACATAGATGCGTCGCCATAAGAATTTCGAGGGGGCTCAACTGGCTGTATTTCTAAAACGTGCATGGAAACAAGTAGCATGCTGTTCTCAAACAAAATTGTCAGTTTTCCGGACGTGACCTTAACTTTGATTTCACAGCTTTGCAATATGAACATATCGGAGGAATGATGAGCTTTTTGCTTCCGGCACAAGGCATGAAGGCCTCGCTGAAGAAGAATGGTCCCTGAAATTAGCATCACTTCACATTTTTGGTCTCCAAGATTCAAAAAATCGATAGAATTGGTCCCTGAAATTGTTCACCGACAAACAATTTAGTCATTTAGTAAAAAATCTCCATTAAATTGAATATATTTTTGTCAAAGCAACCCTTGACTTAAACGGTAAGATCCCACATCGTCCAGGGGTGTGGATCCTGTAAGCCTTATATGTATATTCTCATATCTACCTAGCACGAGGCCTTTTAGGAGCTCACTGGCTTCGGGTTTCATAGGAACTCCGAAGTTAAGCGAGAATGGGCCAGAGCATTTCCAAGAAACAAAATCGTGAAGACGTGGTCGGGGCCTAAAGCGGACAATATCGTGTTACAGCGGAGTCGAGCTCGGATTGTGGTGGGGGCCCGGGCCGGGATGTGACAATTTGGCCGGAAGTGTGCCTACAAGGACGTCGAGCCCCTAAGGGGGTGGATTGTAAGATCTCACATCGCCCAAAGGTGTGAATCATGTAAGCCTTATATGTATATTCTCATCTCTACCTACACGAGGACTTTTCGGAACTCATTGGCTTTGGGTTCTGTAGGAACTCCGAAGTTAAGCGAGAATGGGCCAGGGCATTTCCAGGATGGGTGACCCACTGGGGAGTTCTGCTCGCGTGAGTTCCCATAAACAAAACCATGAGGCCATGGTCGGGGCCCAAAGCGGACAATATCGTGCTATGGTGGAGTTGAGCCCGGGATGTGGTGGGGGCCCGAGCCGGGATGTGACATAAACTACCGGTTTCTTCAATTTAACCGAGATCTTTTACAGAAAAACCAAAATAGTTTACGGTAGACAATCTCAAATACCGTTTCTATCAATTTTTAAAATTCCGATCATCATAATCACTATTGTATTGCATCTCCTTTACAAAATGAAAAGGAGTTGTGTCTATTTATATCCCTGCTGCTCCATACATAGATATATTCTCTCTCTATCCTTCAAAAAGGAAAAGGAATATGAATCTCACCCGACCCATCCTACCAAATCCAGCCTTTGGTTCTTATTCTTCAATCATCAATCCTCATGCATGCTGCTTGATTACAATCACGCATATAGCAACATAAATTTACTACAGCGGAGATGTCACGACATATATATGCCTAAAATACGATAAGATGCAGAAACTATAAACCACTAGAACGAGAGACGAACCTCATTCCTCATCAACATCGTGAATCAGTCTGTTATGCAAGAATTGCCCCCGTACACTCTCATTCTCAATTAAAGCTGGCATATTTGCATTTTTATGGTCCCTCCCTCAAAGGACAATACTTGGGTCATCACCGGGGAGGACCCAATGTACTGAATTTATCATTTAAGCCAATCAAATCAAGCCATGTGTCATTAAAAGGATCCACCAATATCTGAAATAGAATAAAAAAATCTGAAATAAAAAAAAAATGGACAAGTGTCACTTTTTCAATGGTAAAATCAGTACATTGGGTCCTCTCCGGTGAGGACCCAAGTATTGTCCTCCCTTAAATATGTTCAAATGTCTCTTTCTCTTCTTTCCTTCTTTTTTCAATTCATGTCTAAAGTTAACTTTTACCAAATGAAGAAAGTCCTTTTCAATCATAATCCTTTGTAATATAGAGAGTAACTCAATTTACTTGTGTGCATTTGTAAAATTTCTTTTTGTACTAATGTGAGACTATTTTAAACTTCACATCCGTACACGGTCTCTCTTGTGTGACGAATTTTCAACTCAAACACATAGAAAACACAAATTAAGTGACAAAAAGCACGTATAACAGTTGAGCTTCAATCGTGGGCTAACCTATACCATTAAAAAAATTAAAATTCTACCATAAAACCACTTAGCAAGATGAACAAAAACCCACATCCTCAAAACTTGGCACTCTCTTGGTATGGAGTGTAATTTCACAAATGCCAAAGTAACTAGCTTTCATAACCAACTTGACGGAGTGAACAAACTTGCGACACGAAATGAAAGGACAAGAAACAAAATCACAGTAGCAAATTGTGGGGAAGTTGTATAAATACAAACACATACCAACTAAACTTGCAAATTAGAAGGATAATACAGGGCTACTCAAAGATGAATAAGAATTCTTACTCAAAATTTCTTAAAATTATTCGTTGTCAATATATAAAATTTTGTGTTCATAATTAGAACCGTTCATATTATAAATCACTCTTTAAAAATCACCTCTGCAAAAATCAATTAAAACTAATGTCGTTTAGTCATCAAACTGTTTAAAAACAAATGAACATAATTAGTAAAAACATTACGAACCGTCTATGAATTACTAAAAATATTACGAACCATCTATGTATTTGCTACAATGGACTGATTAAACGACTTTAGTTTTAATTTATTTTTTGCAGAAAAATCTTTACAATGTGATTCATAGTATGAACGACGCCCTTCACATGCACAAAACCCTGTGATTAAAACACTAAGAGTTTTGATTAGAAGTTCCTACTCATTTTTAAGCTGCCAAGTATTGTTCAAATTAGAATTAGCAAACATAAATCATAATAGCATACATATACATAGATTAAGCAAAAGTAATTAATCAACTTTGATTACCATATATTCCAAACTGTATTACACAGTCAATAATATCCCCATGCATTACGCTAACCCGACTTGGTTAACCAAAACTACCCGCACTTAACCCAAAAGATGAACCCAAACTTAAGCACGGTAGTCGCCCAGCTATGGCAGCTAACATATCCAAACCTTGCACACCTAACCACGATTTACTCTAAACAAACTACAGTCTACCCTAACTAGTTAACCAAGCTAATTAAAATACGCGGGGTTCGGTTTAACAACTAAACAAAGCTTCATCAAACAAGCCTAGGAACCACCTTGCAGACCAACGGACTCTTCATCTCCATCGAAAGCTTCAAACACTCCGACAAGTCCACGTCACAATTCTCGGAAGCAACCCAGGTAAAGTTCTGCAGCACCTGAGCAAGCCAGAGCTGGACGGTGGCCAATCCCAACGCTTTCCCGGGACAAACCCTCCTCCCGGAACCGAAAGGTGCCAGCCTTAGATCAGTCCCCATGATGCTCACATCCTCCGCCATGAATCGCTCCGGACTAAACTTCTCCGGTTCAGTCCAAACCTTCTCATCGTGTGTGATTGCCCACATGTTCACCATGGCAGATGTTCCGGCCGGGACAAAGTTATCCCCCACGTAGACATCATGGATGGCAATGCGAGCCCATGATAGGAGAGGGCCCGGTGGGTGCACCCTCAGACACTCCTTCACAATGGCTTGGAGGTAAGGCAGGTTGGGAATATCCGAACCCTGGACGGTTCTCGTGGAGCCCACCACGGCGTCGATTTCGGACTGAGCTTTGGACTGGATTTCTGGGTGCAACACCATTCTTGCAAGGATCCATTCGAGCAGAATTGCCACTGTGTCTGTTCCTCTAAATATCATCTCCTGTAATTAGAACAGTTTGGGTTACAATATTTCACTGCCGGCAGATTACATGGACAATAAAACACGTTTATAATCCACTTTATTGTTGTTTAATAGTGAATAATGTCATATTAGTGAAAAAGGTTACTTGGAACATCACCTGTAAAACCGTTTATGTTAGTACCTTTAATGTTGTTTATGTACAAGTTTAATATTAAAATATTATATTTTTGCAAAAATTTTAAACAAAAACAAGTGGGGGCAAGTGAAATACTACTAAATTAAGTAAAATTAGAGTAGAATTGTAAAAATTTAGTACCCAAAGCACAGCAATCATGTCAGAATCGCTGAGTTTGTCATCTTCCTCCAAATCAAGCAGAACATCAACAAAATCTCCAACTTTTTCCTTCTCAAAGTTGCCACCTTTCGCCCTCTCCAGCCGATGCTCTTCGATGATCTTCCCAACGAAAACATTCACTTTCAAAACCAAATTTCTACACTTTTTCCTTACACCCTGCAAATCCAACCAACCCAAAAAAGGAAAATGGTTACTCCAGTTAAAAACTCCGAGTAGCTCATACCCTTCAGTCACCAGACTCTCGAGCTCCAGCCCATCTCCGCCCTTGTCGAACTCGTAGCATCGCCCAAAAACTGTCAGCATAACGTTGTTGAGAGAACCAAAATGGAGCACCTTCTTCACCTGAACCTCACCGTTCTCCACCATCAAACGCTTCAGCTCCTCCACCATTATCATCCCCACTTCACGTCGGAAAACCTCGGAGCCGGCGATTCTCTTCGGACTGAACAAATGGGTCGCCGCAATCCTCCTCAGATTCCTCCAGTACTCTCCGTACGGCGCGAACCCCATTGCTCTGTGGAAAAGAAGCTCGTAGGCCGTCTCGTTCACGGGGCGGTTAGCGAAAGCTGTGCTGTTCAGCATCTCTTTAGCCGTCTCCGGGTGGCTTGCGATCACAAACCGGGTCAAACCAACGGAGAACGACATCAAAGACTCGGCCTTGAAGCTCTTAGCCAACTCGGCGAGCACACGATGACGAGTTGAGCTAGTGAAAACCGTGAGCGACCCAATGAACGGGTAGCCAGGTGGACCCGGAATCGCCCGGAAAGCTCGAACCTTGCAGAGAGCCCAGGCGAAACCGCCGGGAGCGAGGCAGAAGGCGCAGACCGCCGTGAGGAGAGAAGAAAACAGGCAAATGCCTCGAAACCCAGAACGGAGGAGTGAAGAACAGACCTGGGTATGAAGAGGAGGTGATTTTCGACTGACATTTCGATTAGGGTTTTAGAGAGAGCGGTTTTTTCAGAGTGGGAGAGAGGAAGGCAAGAGTGCAAGCGCAGGAGACGAAGAGCGTGAAATGGGGTAGTTAAATAGACATAGTTGGTGCGATGAGTTTAACCGTGGTAAAAAGATAACTTGACTGGGGTTAAAAGAGGATGGTCTGGTCGACCAAGAATCAATTTCGAAATCGTAGATGTGTGTCCTGTCCATCCGATTACGATTCTCGAGATGGAGCACACCACGGAGAGGTCCCACGAGAGATTTTTAAATGTGATCGTCACACGGGATTGTATAATACGTGTCGTTATATAAATATTATGATATATGGGTTAAAAGTTAATAACTTAAAAAATAAAATTTCTCACCACTTACATAAAAATAAGTGGTGTACCATCCGTATTCTCGTTACCGCTAAAAATTTCTTAGGTCCCACGTCTTTGGAAATGCATTTTGTTCTAGTTATAGTAACGAGAGAGAGAGAGAAGGGTAACGGTTGGAACAATATTTATGTTCAAAATTAAGGACACGTGTAAATATTAGAAACTGATGGAGAGGAAAACAACGTCGTTCCGGTTTCGTTCTGGTTTTGATCGTTAAATAGGGAATATATTAAACAAATATCGATTCCTTATTAATCATAGAGAGAATACGATTATATATTTCTTGAAATTGTATTGACATATTTGCCGATGGATATTTATGTAGGAACGACATACGTCTTATTGGCTCGATAAGTTGTTTCACTTGAGTTTATTTTTTTTTTTTTTATCTCCAAAGATAAAGGGAGCGTGAATCTTATGAGTAGCGAGGGACGGTTGTGGGCAAAGAGTATTTGAACCCTAACATTGTGGTTTGTAACCATGCACACGAATCCTCGAAGTTAAAAGCCTCACCCCATATCCATTAGATATGTCATGGAGTCAATATTAGCAATGCAGTTCATTCAACAATAAACCTAATCCAAATCATAAGGATACAACACATAATCAGCCGTTTTCAATTTAGAAAATGGTAGGACATACGAACATCGTGTTCTGAAGTGTGAAGTGGAAGTGCCAAACCACCTATATGTTAAAGAATGCACCCCCCTTGCATTTCCATGGACTTAAAACCAACGAGGCACATGACGTACATTTTGAGCAAATGGATAACATGATATAACACACTGTCTTCAAGGAAAACATTCATAAAACACGTTCGCCACATAACATTTTGATCTACTAACGTAATGTCATAACAAGATACTATTGAGTGTTGAGGGCGGTGCAACTACAACAACAACAACAAAGTAGTTTACCATTAAGTGAAGTCGGTTATATGAATCCTAAAACGCTATTGCGCTCGGTTCAAGTGCAGTGCAACTATTGCCGTTAATTTGAATTGGTGGAATTTGTAAACCAAAATTACCCCAAAAGGACAAAGTTGATGAGTTTTGGTCCATCTATAACATAGAGAACAAATATACATCATATGGACTTGCATTTCCCAACTAGTTTTGTTGGTATAAAATATTTCTGGTGAGAAACCAGAATGCAAAATACTAGTTTGGTTTCAAGTGGTGACGTGTATGTGAAGGACAGAGCCCCATGCACTTTGAAGTGTTGAACAAGAAAAAAGCTGTGGCCTAGAAAGAAAGATAGCTGCAGCAGAGATTGCAGTCTGCACCAAATGGCAATAATAAGTAAGGCAGTGGCGCATGCTGTGTACCTGCAACACCAACACCACTGTGTCTACTATACACTCAAGAGAGAAAAGGAAAACAAATGCAGATTACATAATTACATAAAACGTGTTCACCGTTACATCGTATTTTAATTTAATAATACATTATTTTTGCGATACTTTCATTTATATTAAGAAAATGCAAAGAATTTGAGCTCGAGGGACACATGGTTGAATATAAAAACTTGTAATTATGTAAATAGTTTATAGCTTGCTAATAATGCATTGTTGTGCACAATAAAATTGATATAATAATAGATTAATAGATTCCAAATCAACCAGTTAACCGGTTGGTTTGTTGTGGGATCATATATTAGAAACCTGCTTACGAGTTGATTCGGATAATAACTGTCAAAAATCTGATAATATGTTAGATCTAAACATCAAACATAACAATTTATTGTAAGGATTTTATCATAAAATGGTCCATGAAATTGACCTCACTCATGCCTTTGATCATTGAAATCGAAAATCAATCAATGTCGTCCTCTAAAAGTTATAATAATTGTAGCCGTTGGATTTCATCCAACGGCTCCTGTTAGTGGGTCATGAAAATCTCCACCATTTGCTTAGGAGGGGATCCAAATCCCAGCCGAACCTCTCCCGTAACCTCGCTGCTGGTCGCTCCTCACCCCATCCCCTTGACTCTGGTGCTTTGGAGAAGAACATGAAATTAAATTTGAAAAGGGTATGGAGATGGTAATTGGAGATGAGGAGGTGGCTGAGGAGGTAGCTGAGTTAGTTTATTTTTCCTTTGTTTTTTCATGTATTTTTTTAAAACCCAGAAAATGAAAGTCTCTTTTTTATTTGAAGAAGCTGTCTTTTGTGTCGGTGTTTTGCAGTAGTTGGGCTGGTTGTGTTCCGTTTTCTGAGTTGTGTTCATAATTTTAAATCTTATCTTTTTTTTTTAGTTTAATCCACGTGGCAACACACCGGTTATTGTATGGGTCCCTATGTCTGACACATCATCAAAGCAACATAAAAGTAAACGGAATGGGAACAACATTGATTCGTGGTACCAAATTTCTGGAATGACGATTTTCAATTTTAGGAAGTAAAGTGAGTAGTGAGGTCAATTTTAAGGATTATTTGTTATAAAACCACTTTATTGTATGACTTATTATGCCGACCAAAAATAACACGATTTTCGTCAACGGTTAAAAACTTATTAAGATAACAAATTTAACACAACATATTTCATTAAAATAATTAATATACATGAAACAGACACAAACATGACAAATAAAGTCTGATTGCAAGGACGATGAATAAGTCATTGGAGTGGTCAGTGAGTAAAACGATTTCCTGAGATTTTTCTCCTCTGTTTTCTTTTTCAGTAAGGAGGAGTACAGTGGTGTATTGTACGACAGTTTTCATGGTGCCGTCCTGCTTGTAAGTTCCCAGTAGAAAAATGATCCCCTCCTAAGCAAATGATGGAGATCCTCATGATCATACAATATGGACCGTTGGATTTTGATTCAACGGCTACAATTATTATAACTTTAGAGGGATCCTCCCTGTTTGTAGCCGTTTGGTCAAAATTCAAAGATCCGTATTGTGTGGTCATGAAGATTCCTACTATTTGCTTAGGAGAGGATCATTTTCCTTCCCAGTAAACCAACGGCCTTCTCTTTTTCTACAGCTTTCCCTCTCTCTCTCTCTCTCTCTCTCTCTCTATTAATGTATTATTTACTGCTATCCTTTTCGAATTCAT
The DNA here is from genome assembly GCA_036320875.1 of Cotoneaster glaucophyllus. NCBI lineage: Eukaryota > Viridiplantae > Streptophyta > Magnoliopsida > Rosales > Rosaceae > Cotoneaster > Cotoneaster glaucophyllus. The sequence continues at coordinate 499,830 of JAVVNS010000030.1, read as the reverse complement.
TTTGAGAGAATCTTAAAGGATCTTCATATTATATCTTTTTATTGTAATATTGTACGGTTATAAATTATTTTAAAGATTTTTATTTAAAATTAAATATAAAAAACATATGAAAAAAATTGACTGAACGAAATATAATGAACGAATACGATGTAAGGATTCTTAAAACTTCACAAAGAGGATCCGAGAAAATACTCGCAAAGAGGCATTCGTTGACCTCAACAACCTTTGCATTTTTGGTCCGTTTTGGAAAATGGGGACATTGATTTCCGTAATTCCAAGAAAATAAATAGCACCTAGTGCAAGTGCCAGGGGGTTTGGTCTTGTAACTCTCCTTATTAGGGTTTATGGGTTAGGGTTTAGTTGGAGTTTGGAGTTAGGGCTTGGCCTCGTCGGAGTTAGGGTTTGGTACGTCTTGTATTTTAATTTGCATTCAAAGAGAAGAAATTAACCATTTTTATTTAGGGTTTCAGGTGTTGAAGGAATTAAAAGTTATTATCAAAAGGCCGAGCTAATACTTGTTTATGTTGTTTATCACTTGATTTTTCACGTTATACACATAATTTAATACAACTGTTCAAAAGTCTTGATCGTGATTTGTTTTTTTATTTATGTTTACTGATATCGTCGTTAAAGGATTCTCTTTGAACGAATCCGATTTGTCATTGGTGAAGAATCTTTGATAGTGGCATCCCAATAAGCATCCGATGAGGCGGGATTGCCCCGGTCAATTGTATTGAAGGTATCATTTCACCAGCTTACATTGGAACTAGATATGGTAGATCCGAGGACTTCCTCTTATCACGACTAATCGCACGACTAAGCCGAAAAGAGATATCCGATTGGAGAGTCAACATGGAACCTTAACGCATGTGAGAATCCGGTTTGATAGCAGCTTACCAACTTTGAATTGGAATATGATGAATATCTTTAACGAGTTAATTCAAAAGTGTCAAATCATAATTTATTCGTAAATCAAAGACAAGAAACTCCAAGAGATTGAGTTGAGATACAAAAGCTAGGGAGAAGCAAAGGACAACATAACCCGCCCGTGATAGACATTGCCGCCGGAAATAAAAGCCACATTCTTTATGGTAAGGTTGAATTTCATTGAACTGGGCACAGAAACGGCATTGGCACATACTTTTACATCCCCTCCATGTCCCATAAATATAACATTTAATTTCTAATCGCATACAAAACAAAGCCATTTAATACAGTTTCTAATCATGTCATTTAATATTACAGTATAATGGTATTCCTCTTCATTTGTAAGTGAGAGGTCTTAGGTTCGATTCTCGTCAAAGGCAAATTCGAACCACATTGTTACTAGCTCATTATGAGACTTATTCCACTCCCCCACCCCCTTAGTGTAAATAATATCGTCTGTTAAAAAAAAAATACATTTTCAAACCCTAGCCGACTTCCTTCCCCTCCTCATTCTTACACTATCAAAACCACAAATGTTGAGTTACATGACTAGGTTAGCACCTTTAGTATTTCGAGTATCTTAGATGACGCACAGTACATAAATTTGAACCACATTATTGCTAGCCCATTACGAGGCGAAGCTCACATTCCACCTTCTTAATGTAGATAATATCGTTTGTTAAAAAAAAACAGTACATAAATTAATCAAAACTCTCATTTATAATAATGTTGTATCACGTAAAAGGAAAAGTCACTTGACTAAAGTAGTGTGTTCATTTTTATAATTCGAAATTGAATTTTTATGATAGCTTTTGGGGAGTGCATTTTTGTTGACCACCCAACTTTATTTATCACCATTAGATAAGTTTGAATTTTGAGATTTGTGTATATTCATTACACGAATCTTGAAATTCAAACTCATCTAGTGGTGATAAATAGAGTGGTGAAAATACACCATAGTTTATAGTGATGAACAAAAAAACTCCATTTTTTTAATCTCTGCCTTGGCCATTCCATGAAAAAATTTATCATCATAAATTAGCATAGTTTAAAATTTCGTCAAGAAAATGTAATCCAATTATTTAAGTTTTTTAGTTCAAAGTGATCCTAGAATGTTACATTAAAATGAATGAGTGTCTGAATTTTCTTTAGTGAACACAAACGCGAAAAAAGAAATAACAGGCCCGTATTTATCCGGCCCAACCCATATCTCTTGCTTGTTCCTACCAAAACCAACGGCGCTACTCACATTCAAAGGCAACCGCCTTATTCCGCCCCAGAAGCCCAAAGCAGAGAATCAAAGTGAATCAGGTAAACACGAATTTCTTCAAATTTTGTTTGGTTGCCGATAAAATTGATTGAAAATTCTAATAATTTCGACTTTGAATCTAACTACCCAATTTTTTGAGATTTAAAAAAAAATTAAAAAAAAAAAAAAAAAAAATCTAGTGATCGTCAGGGATCTTGCCCAAATAGCATTCTCTCTTACTTGTTAGCTAAGATTTTCTTAATTTCCCAATGTTAATGTGATTGAAATTGTAATGATTAACAAAAGTGGGTGCTTCATTTCTTTGTTGTGATGATTAAAAACGTTATTGTGAATTACGTTTCATTGGATGCAATGTTCAGTAATTTGCCCAGAAACTGTTTGTGAAAATGCTTCATAGGCAATGTTTGTATTTGTTTTGATCGTGTAAATGTTAAATGGTTGCTGAAATTTGCATGGAAGGATTAGGATTGCAAGAAAAGCGGAGAATTGCCAATTAACGCAGAGCCTACATATGAATTCATCTCCAATTTCTTCTCAACTACAACCCACGTACCCAAACTCAAATCCTCCATGTCCCCGCACCCTCAAGAACCCTCGGCAAAGTCGTTTCATTAGGTACCGTTTGATACGCAGACGGGACGGGACATGACGGAACAGATGATGTAAATATTGAAAAAGATAAGGGGAAATTTTGTCTTAAAATGTTATAAATTTGTGTCCCACGGATGTGGAACGGGTTGTTCCAGGGGGAAGGTGGAACGAAAAATCAGCCAAATTTCGTCCCATAGGACAACCCGTTCCACGGTTTTTAGGCACACCAAACGTGGGACGGAACGTCTCGTCCCACTGCGTTCCGTCCCGTCCCACGTAACAAACGGTACCTTAGGCTCAAATTCATCACCCCTCATTTCCCGGAACAACCCACCGCATCTCCAGCACACCACATCTTGCAATAACCATAAATCATGGAATTCCACGAAACCAAATCTCTCTCAATAATTTCATCAAACACTATCTGTGCAAAAACCCACTCACCACACCTTGCATACATAATAATCAAAGAGTGACTCACTTGTCCATCCTTATCCAATGCCATCCATGATTTGTATTGGATTCGGATCACAACAAACACTCACAAGCTTTAATCGCAACCTTACCTGCAACGACATTGGATTGTTCATCCAATAAAGACAAAGCACGAAATCAAACCCATTTTGGCAGTGGGTGGGTGGGATTGTTCATCCAATATGGCAGTGGGTGGGTCACGGGGAGGGATGAAGGATGGTGAAAGCAAGTCAGAGAAATGAGGATTTGGAAACCTGTTATGTATAGATGGTGAGTTGCTCACTAAGTTCTCAAGCTGGGCCAAAAATGGGGAAGACTATTCCTCTTCTACAAATATAATTCTTTGTTCTTGAAATGAAATCCTAGGGGTGAAGCCTTGAAGGTTGGATTGTTTATGACATTTGTTATTTATACTTTTAGGGGATGTATTCAATTGAGAATTTAAGAGACTTTAATGGATTTATAAATCTATGGATTTTTATGGAGTTTAATTGATATGTAGAGATTTCATATAAAAATTTGATTCAATTCTCTGAAAATCTCATGGGGAGAGGTGAGATTTGTGGATGCTTAAAATACACTACGAAATCTCTCCAATTCCCTCTAATTCCTCATCTTTCTCAAATTTTTTAAAATCAATTTCTAATTGAATACACCTGAAATGTTATAAACTTCTTTAAAATCCTAATTGAATACACCTAGATTTCTAAGGATTTTAATAAAGTATCTTAAAATTATAATTGAATACACTTTGAATTTCAGAGAATCACTTAAAATCCTGATTGAATATCCCTATATTCATTAAAAGAATTAAAATCCCTCAAAATCTCAATTGAATACACACTAGGGGTGGGCGTGGTGCGGTTTCAAGTGAAACCACAACCGAAACATTTTGCGGTGCGGTGCTGTGCGGTTTTGAAGCCAAAACCGAAATGAAACCAAACCGTTTGGTTCGGTTCGTTCGGTGCGGTTTCAAACATTTTCGGTTTGGTTTTTGAGAAAAAAATGTACAATTTAAAATATACACATATTTATGCATAAGACGGTCTTATTTTCCTTGTATATTAATTAATAAATATGCAGCAAAATTGCACCAAAAACAGCAACAACAATGCAGTAAAACTGCAGCAAAAAACAGAGGCAAAACTGCCAAAAAAATGCAGCCAAACTGCATAAAAAACAACATTAAAACAACACCAAAAATTGCACCAAAAATGCACTGAAACTGCAGCAAAAAACAGCAGCCAAACAACATCAAAACTGCACAAAAAAAATGCACAAAACTGCACCAAAAAACTGCACAAAATTGCACAACCACAAAATTGCACAAAATTGCACAAAAAAACTGCACAAAACTGCACAAAAACGCATCACAGATTCACATCTACTAAAATTCAACTTGATCACCAATCACAATACTTTACTACAACCCAATCAAAAAGTTAAGTTTGCCATAATACAACTAAAGTTCAAACTTCAAAGTTTCATACAAAGTTCAATGTCAAATGCCTTATGGCATTAGTACAACCAAAAAAATAAATGGTGCGGTTTTGAAAACCCAAAACCGCAACCAAACCGTTTTCTTTGCCGCGGTTCGGTTTCGAAACCGAAACCGTTTCAAAACCGCAAAACCAAACCGTTCTGTGCGGTTCGATTCGATTCGTGTTTCGGTTTCGGTTTCGGTTTTCGGTTCCAAGTGCCCACCCCTAATACACACCCCTTACTCTCAAATCAAATCCATCAAAATCATTCACCCATTAAAATCTTAGCAAATCCTTGATATTTTCACTACACCTAGACTCTTGCGAACCTTTTAAAATCCTAATCGACTACCCATGGATTTGGATGTATTCTTTAAAATCCTTTAAAATCCTAATTTGACTACACCATAATTTCAAAATCTTTTAAAATCTCATTGACTACTCCCGAATTTTAAAGTCTATTAAAATATTATCAAGTCCTATGAAATCCTAATTTGACTACACCCCCCTTAGACGACGAGTTCAATATTCAATTGTGGTTAACACAGAACATAAATTCGAACCACGTTATTGCTAGTCAATTGTGAGACTAAGCTCACATTCCTACTCTTTAGTGTAGATAATATCGTTTGTTCAAAAAAAAAAAAGTACATAAATTAATTGAAACTCTCATTTATAATAATGTTGTATCATGTAAAAGGAAAAGTCACTTGACTAAAATAGTGTGTTCATTTTTATAATTCGAAATTGAATTTTTTATGATAGTTTTTGGGGATTGCATTTTTACTCACCACCCAGTGATGGTAATGCTTACCACTCAAGTGGTGGTAATGCTCATCATTCTATTTATCACCGTTAGATAAGTTTGAATTTTAAGATTTGTGTCTATCTATTATACAAATCTCGAAATTCAAACTCATCTAATAGTAATAAATAAAATGATGAAAATACATCATAGTTTATAGTGATGAGCAAAAATACTCCCATTTTTGAATATCTGCCTTGGCCCATTCCATCAAAAAATTTATCATCATGAATTAGCATAGTTTGAAATTTCATCTTTGTAACAAGATAAGAAAATGTAATCCAATTATTTAAGTTTTCCAGTACAAAATGAACCTAGAATGTTACATTAAAAAGAACGATCTTTAACGAAAAGCTCCCGATACTCTTGACTTTAATGAAAAACCACATTCAAAGGCAACAGCCTTATTCCGCCCCACAAGCCCAAAGCAGAGATTCAAAGCGCCGATCATCCTGTACCAACTCAGTGAGTCAGGTAAACACAAATTTCTTCAAATTTTGTTTGGTTGCCGAGAAAATTGATTGAAAATTTTAATAATTTTGACTTTGAATCTAACTACCCAATTTTTCGAGATTAAAAAAAAAAAAAAATCTAGTAATCGTCAGGGATCTTGCCCAAATAGCATTCTCTCTTGTTAGCTAAGATTTTCTTAATTTCCCAATATTAATGTGATTGAAATTGTAATGATTCACAAAAGTGGGTGCTTCATTTCTTTGTTGTGATGATTAAAAACGTTATTGTGAATTACGTTTCATTGGATGCAATATTCAGTAATTTGCCCAGAAACTGTTTGTGAAAATGCTTCATAGGAAATGTTTGTATTTGTTTTGATCGTGTAAAGGTTAAATGGTTGCTGAAATTTGCATGTAAGGATTAGGATTGCAAGAAAAGCGGAGAATTGCCATGTTAGGAAGTGCTCGTGTTCGGCTGAACCGGTGGCAGCAGGCGGCTGTTGCGGTTGGTTCAGCTGTGGGCGCATTGCTGGACCCGAGAAGAGCTAATCTCATAGCAGCTCTTGGAGAGACAACTGGGAAGCCTGCATTTGAGAGAGTTCTCGAAAGAATGAAGAGGAGCCCTGAAGGCAGAGTAAAACCTCGTCTTCTCTATTCTTATCCGTCTTAGTTATTAATTACATTTCTGAATGGTTATCTATCAATCGAAAATGATCTCATGAAATAACATGTTCTACGTATGTTTACGAAAGTTGTTCACGTAATTGTGGTCATAGCTAATCACGTTGCTTCTTCTTAGCCATCTGATTTATTTTTTGTCGATGAAGGTGTTGTAGTTTTCTGTTCTTTGATTGTAACACGTTCTTCGTGACTCTGCTTGTTTGTAGAGTGGTGTAACGTAAACATTCTTCTCTATAACACTAATTTAGATAATTACTTAGACACAAAGTCATATTTTAGCCGTTTGTGTAGAAATTGCAATATTGTTCTTTGTGTTGCTGAATTCTGAGTGTTGAATGCTGCTGCTCTTGGTTTATATGCGACCTTTATAGTGCGTGTTATCTTCCATTATATGTCTGCTTTTGTAGCGTTACTTACAATGCGTTTGTTATTGAACTGATTCTTCTTTTTGCCACCAGTAACAGACTTAGAATGGTCTGACATATCATAATTTCATTGCTAATCCATTTGCTTGCTAGATTTCTTCTTGTTATCCTTAGACGAATGTGTTTCTTTCTTTGCAGGCCATACTGTTGGAGCAACCCCGTGTAATATCTGTAAATGTGGGTCATGCGTGGGATCTACCAGAAAACACATTTGGCGCCGCCTATGCAAAGTTCATGGGATCCAGGAACTTCTCGCCAGATGATAGACCGCCTGTGCGGTTCATGGAGACAGATGAGCTTGCATATGTGGCCATGAGGGCTCGCGAGGTGCACGACTTCTGGCACACGCTTTTTGGCCTTCCGACGAACTTGATGGGGGAGTCAGCGCTGAAGGTAATAGAGTTTGAGCAAATGTACCTTCCCATATGCCTGATGTCCGTCATAGGTGGATCGGCGAGATTCAACGAGAAGCAAAGGAAGTTGTTCTTTCAACACTACTTCCCTTGGGCCGTCCGAGCTGGAATGCAGTGCACAGATCTAATGTGTGTGTATTACGAGCAGCACTTTCACGAGGATTTGGATTATGTTCGGAGAAAGTGGGGTATAATTCCTGCCCCTGCTCCTCCTAAACAAGCCTGATCATCAGCAGCTTCAGCTTGTTTGGTAGAGAAACTGTAAAATTCTTGAGCATTTCGTTTTCCTCTTAAATTTATGCGTTTCATTTTGCCGAAAAATGCAACCGATAAATGTAACCGTGCGCTCCGGAGGCCTGTCCCCGGCCAGGCACGGCGTTTCCAATCATTAACCAACTTTAGAAAACAACAGAAATGACCATGTATAGATGGAAAACAGAAATTAATCACTGACAAAGTAACAGGTAACACGAAATATGCACTAGGAAATGTTCGGTTTGTCGATGAAAATGAAACCTGTATCAGATGGTTTATCCATCTAAAATAGATCATTCTTGACTGAAAGATCCAAACAACCACAAGATCTATATTACATCACAGAATCCACAAAGACTTCCATTGTTTATATAAAAAGGATGAAGGCATTGCCCCGTCGGACATGGAGGTTTCACAAAATTCAACGTTACGAAGGGCATGACTGTCTCAATTACCACCTGGTCCACCAAAGAGGTAACCCAGAGAAGATCCCCCACCTGGGGCAGCATGGACCTTGGTCGAGGGTCGGTCCTGCACACAAGGAAAATCAATATGAACATCGGTAAACAGAGATTGCGCATAAAACAGATCGAGAACGTTACAACAAACAATGTTTTCGGTTGAGAGACAAGTTTAGGGTGGAGGAATGAAGAGGAAAACGCCAATTTCAGCATAAATATAAACTGTTGTCACTGTACCCTTAGAGATCAGAATTCATACGAGTAACTACTTTCTAGAGAAAATAGCTTCACTGCATCATAAACACAACACTATTTGGATAACAAATTCAAAATTAAAGAAAAAATTGGGGATTCATGGGGCTATATCAGTAACCGTGTAGGTAAACTAGGTTTTGTCTAAGGATTGGTTTGGCATTGCTGTGCTTTGAAAAAAAACTGTTTCTGCTGTGCTGTGAGAATAAACTCATTTTTGCTGCTTCACGTTTTCAGTTTTTTTTCACCCAAAACTGTGAAAATAAGCTGTTTTTAAGTGTTTACCAAACACCTTTCAACTCAGCTTATTTTTTATACCCACTTTTTATAAAAGCACCTCAGTACCAAACCAGTACTAAGCCTATAAGCATCAGAAACAACTGTAACATTATTTGTAAAAGACAATGAGGAGAACCATACCGTAATGAAGTTTCCGGTGTTCTGGCCATCTGCACGCATGTAGTTGTTCGTAGAGGTGCTATGGATACCAGCAGGAATAGCCTTGGTGATATCAACTGGTTCAGGAGGAGGAGCAGGAGCAGTAGGCTTGGAAGCAGGTTCATTGCTCACAGCCCTCCCTTCATTTGGAACTGGCGCAGCTTGAGCATTGTTGGCAGCCGGTTTCGGAGCCTCTCCACTCCCAAAAAGATAGTTCAAAGAACTCTGACCCCCACCGCTGCTAACTCCGCGACCCATGTTCTTCAACTTCTTCACAGATACCCTGAACTCGTGTTAGAAACAAATGTTTAGAATGGAATTCCGGAAAAAAAAAAGAACAAATATTTCAAGAAAATATACCAAAAGTTATGTGCCAACAGGAACTATTACCATAAATCCGAACAAAATTCATTGAAATCAAACAACCCTACATGATGGTAATTCCGTTTTATAAAACATACCATTCACAACAAACCCCAACGAAATGGGAAAAAACAAAAATCTTAGAATCTGCACCATGAACTTCAAGGCTCAAACTTTCGACATTGGTAGGCCAAACAATTCCATTTCTCTTCAATTTTTAATCTTTTCTTCACAAATTTTAAAACCCAATTGATCATTTCAGCTAAATTACACAAACAGAAGTTCAATTCAACATAATGTAGCCTAGTATGCAAAAGCTTTTCGGTATGAAAATCGAACAGACAGATCCACGATGAACTGTTCATCCCAGAAATCTCAAAAAACCAGAAGCAAAAGAAACGCCTCATCAAACACCAGCACAAATAAAAACATATAAATTCCTAAAAAAAATCAGAACATATATATAGATCTAACAAAAGAAATGCACCTCATCGTTCCACTAACTCCGTCAAACAATTTCACCCCCAAAAAATCCAGCGATCAAAACATCAAAATTATTTATTAGGGAAAGCATCAAATCAAACACAGCACACAGTAAAATCGGGTAAAAAAAGCGAGGAATTGAAAGCGAAACGCAGCAATTGAAACATGGAAATCAAAATCCGACAAGGGAGGCAGAGATCTAGGGTTAGAGAAAGCGGCGCGTGGGGTACCTGGTTGTTGGGATCAGATCTGGAGGGAGAGCTGTGGAAGCAGAGAGAGTGCTGAGCCACTTCTATGCGTTATATACAATGTGTGTAGATACACTGTCACTGTTTTTCAAATTTATTATTATTATTTTTTATTTTATGGAATTCGGATTTTATTTTATAAATATTTCAATGTTCACAAATTTAAATCCTACCAGAAAAAAAAATTGGGCAAGATATAGCGGAAATTTGGATTATTAATTTTCCTAAAATTGGATTGTCCATTTCCGTACTTGATTCTATACTTTTTCAAATTTATTGTTCTTTTTTTCTTAAATAAGCACGATATGGCGCGAAGAACAATTATTGAATTTTAAAAATTATCGTTAGTGTAATATGAACCGTTGATCACGCATGAAAACCTATCTTTTACCGCTTCAGTTGATTGTTACACCGCAACTCTAATACGAGAGATATTTTCTACTTTCAAGGATTTTTTTGCTTTTATTTATTTTATTTTTATGTAATACGGAAAAACTCGTACAGATTTCATTTTCATTTAAATAAATAATTAGGCAGTAATGATGGATAAAACGTTAAGCCAGTTTGGCATTTGATGTAACCCCTGCTTTGTACTTTCCATTTGTCGGCCATGCATCAAGTGTAAAACCATAATTACCATTCAAGTTATAAAAAATAAAAATTCTCGCACTTTATGAAATTTGGATTCTTACTGATTTCATTATTCAGAGTTTAAGAATCAGAAAATTCACACAGTTTAAAAGAGAGAGAGATCCGGACTCTTGGATTTTTCAAACTTCCTTTTTACAATTTGAGTAATCTGAATTTCTTGCTTTTTGGGCATCGGACAGTAAGATCTGGAGAGATCTCTGTCCCACTATGTACCAAAGTGTGCATTGGCAGCTCAGCTCATGTCTACACTGGAGGCACTTTTCACCTAGTCTGGGATCCGGGCCGTTGAAATTTGATCCAACGGTTACATTTATTATCACTTTTAAAGTGCCCCTGATTGTAGCCGTTGAATCAAATTTCAACGGTCCGAATCCCAAACTAAGTGGATTAGATGGAAAGGGATCCGTTCCCTCTACTAATACCCTATGCAAAGCCTGTGGCCTTGAGAGAAAAAAAGGCGCACGATCGGAGCCCTTAAGCCGGAAAACCTATTCCGGCGGGGTGGGTTCGTTCATGGTCTCATGTAGGGAAATGTTTATTGCATGTTCTTGTGTTAATACGAAAAACCACCTGACGCCGCCGTAATTCTCGTCGGAAGAGAGAGCTTCTCTGTTACTGGTGCCAAAAGGGATTGGGCTCATTGATGCCAGCGCAACATCCTGGCTTGGATCAAGGAACACAAAAATTAGCTTCAATATCAAACAAAACTTGGCTAATCGGCCAAAACCCTGTTTGCAAATCAAACTTTCATGTCGGATAAATAACAGAAAACAAACAGATTGGACATTATCAGTGTACATATTCCTGTATCTTGTTTTCAAGTTCAGGTTCGTCGTTGTGGCATAATTCTCGTCATCGTTAACCTATCGCTACCATCTGTATCAACAGTTTTAAGTTGCATTCTCGCTGAAACAATGCGTAGGAAACCTGAAGAAAGTAAACGGTATCCAACGTGGATTAGGTAGCTTTAGATGCTTAGCATCGACAGCATGTTCTCCAAACGCTGCACCACCACTTCTCGGCATTTTGCAATTGTGAAGCCGTTGCAGGGGGCTGCTTGGCTGGACAGGATTAAGCTCTTCAAGAATGCTCTAGTTCACGAGTAGGCAGCGGATGGACCACATGGTCCAGGCTCTGAGCAACTAATCAACCAGTCAACTTATCTCAACATTAAACAACATCTAGCTATGCCAGCATCAGACGTCCAAGCCACCGATCCTGCAACCAGTCCTTATTTTGCTGCACGTCAGGATCAGGCATAAAAAAAAAAAAGCGAATGGCAGTAAAGCTTTCAAACGAATCATCTGAGCCATGCCTGCATGTAATATGGTACTAGTAAAAACTTCATAAAAACAAAGAAAAAATTCACTGCAGATGGTGCAGACAACAATGGCATCTCCGAATAATCCAATAAGCATACCTTTTCGCACTACATTCAATTCTGCATGGCATAGAATTGAGGAGCAAGCTCAGTTAACCACAAAAAGTCGATTCTAGTTGTGTTGCGGATGAATTTTCTACTAGTTTCGACCAGTTCATTGTAAATTAGGCACTCTGGTCTATTTCTTAACACAGAAGACGGGTGGATAGAAACCACCTCACCATTTGCTAAAGCCCTGTCATTTGATTAGTTAAACTGTGAGAGATCGTACATGATTCCAAGAGAGAATTAAATAATATACATATAAGGGTACAAGCTTCGAAACGTAAATGAAACCAACCAAAAGAATTTCAAAACATGTCAAGGTAAGTTCAAGACCTGTATGTTCCATCAGGCTGCTTTAAAGCTGCATTGAGGAAGAATGAAGCAGCAAGACATCTGCAAAACTGAAGCACATCATCCCCACAAGAGGTGATACGGAGACCCATTTGTTCAACATGCCCTCGGATTTGTCTGCAAACAAACATCCATTAAAGTTAGAGAAGCCAATTACTTCAATCTACACCATAATAGACACACCGATCTTCCAAAACAGGGGCAAAAAATCTAGTCTGATTGTGTGAGACCAGCAGAAACATGTCTATAGCTCAACAAGTAAGAAAAATAGCCGACCTGTGAATGTCACGAGCATTTGTCAAGGAGCGACTATGAATGAAATTATCCTTGCACCATTTCCGGAAAGCTTTTTCACGCTTCTCTTTACTAAGACTTGATCTCTTCTCCAAGAACTCATTGGATGCTCGATATACATTAACCAAAGTGAGGTGGTCTCCCTCTGGACTTGCAAAGGATTTCTGTGCAGTTCTCACCTGACAACAGGAAGGATGTATAACAAGTTAGAGTAGTATTGTAAGAGACAACAATTCACCGTATTGTGAGATCATGAAAAGAGAAGCATTACTACACTAATATAGCTTCATTCATATCAGTGAAGCAACAAGATTATATTTAACCATATTGTGTGGGAGCATAATGGAAAGAGAAAATGAAATCTCAAAAATACTTCTACTCCACTTTCAAACTATATATAATCTACGAGAAATTAACAGGAGACAGATAGGTAGATGATTCATACACAAATACCTCTTCTATTTTGTCACGGGGATTAAAAAATATTGATTCCACCGAGAGCATTGCAACACTTATCAACATCTCTTCCAGGCAATTGAATTCACTTGCTACGATTAGAGCCTTTGAATAAATAGGGTCCAAGGGAAGGCGAGCCATTTGGATTCCAACTGGATTTGACAATTTGCAGTCGTCTGTCAAAGCACCCAGTACGAACAATTGCTCCAGTGATTTGACAATAGCCGACCTGTTCAAATAAGAGTCATGTATGATAAAATTCTGGGAGATAAAAAAGCAATATTTATCAGAAGAACTAACTGCTTGACACAAACAAATAAAGCTGCCACTTGCTTTCTACCATCAAGCCACAAAAAGGCATCATAAGAAACAAACAAATACCAAAACCTATCAAAGATTTTACCTCGACGGTTTTTCTATGAAGTCAAACCCAGTGATATCATCAACACCCAGCGCCTTAAGTTGCAAAATGACATTAGAGAGGTTGCATCGCTTGATCTCTGGCTTTGTCGAATCCTCTAGTTTGCCAAATTGATCTTCTGGGTAGAGGCGGAAGCATTTCCCTGGTCCTTCTCTTCCTGCACGCCCACTGCACAATGAAAGCATTTGTCATACAAAGTTATATGGTCTTAAGCATCAGTTCAACACTTCAAATATCCACAGGTAAATTTAATTTAATGATATTGCACTGTATAAAGTGTTTACAAAATGAGCTGGCAAAGAAATCTAAAAATTTGTATAAAATAATTTTAGTTTTTTTTTTTTTTTTTGATAAAAACATAAATATAAATTAATAACTTCAATTGTCCTCGAAACTGATATTTTATTTTTAAGAATTCTTGTTAGATCCCCCCTGACCAACTATTTACCTCCTTTGAAGAGCCTGTGCTTTTGAAACTGGAACAACAACCAAAGATTCCAACCCTTTGTTTGGATCATAGTAACGTGCTTTTACAAACCCAGGATCTACAACATACTTGATTCCAGATATTGTCAATGATGTCTCAGCAATATTTGTTGCCAATATTACCTAACAGAACAATGTAATATTATTAGAGATCACCAAATGAATATACATCATAAACCTTCTTTTGAGTTTCCCCATGATCAAGTTCATGAAAAGAACAACTTTACACGAACACATATGTAAGATACTCAAACCAAAGGTGTAGACAATTAGACAATTCGAGGGGGTGAGATAAGTGACTGTAAATATCTTGGGGGTGATATTTGCTCCTCACTTGAAACTTTGTTACGCAACAATCACAAAATATCTTGATGCTTCCTATTCATATACAAAAGCTAATGGACATCATTAAGTTACCTTACGAAATCCAGGAGGGGCTGGTGCAAAAACTCGCATTTGATGTTCTGACGAAAGAGATGAGTATATAGGAACAGCTACTAGTTTTTGACTGTTTTCTGGTAACTGTTTAAGTCTTTCTTTGACAAGTCTTTCAGCAGATTCAATTTCTTCTTGACCCGTCAAAAATACAAGTATATCACCAGGGCCCTCCTCCAGGTGAATCTAACACCACAGTTATATAAATAGAGTTATATTATAAGAACATGTACATTATTTAGGAATAATCAGGACCTGCTCCAGATTAATCTAACATCAAATACTGATGAAGGGCACTAAATACCTGCAATATTGTGGTTAATGAAGCATCAAGATAATCTTGTATAGAATGATGTGTATAAAATATATCCACGGGAAACTGTCGCCCTTGGATGTGAACAGCTCTTGCACCACCAAAGTACTCAGAGAAAATTTTTGCATCCAAGCTGGCAGACATGATAATTAACTTCAACGGGGTCCTTCCTTGGTATTGCTTGAGAAAACGAAAGCCCTTAGCACCGTTTTCTTTCAACTGCGTGTCATCATTTGTTTTCTGGTTTTTAGTATTCTGGAGGTTGTTGAGGGATTTTGACCTTGCATCTTGTACATTTTTCAGCAAGCCTAGTAGCACATCTGTCTGGGACAGTTCTCTCATGAGCTTCATCAACAATTATAACTGAATACCTAGAGAGATATGGATCCAATAGTGCTTCCCTAAAAGTGTTCCAATCGTTATATCAGTTCATAAAAATCATATAACTAAGCCAAAGTCTACATCTAGACAGACTCCAACGTGGTTTTACACCAACCGAAAAGCGACTTTCTTACTGAGAACTCTCTCCACATGCACCAAAAATGATTGTCAAGCATGTTAATGAAGCTTCTAGATGGAAATCTCAGAGAAGAGAATATATCGCCTAACCAAGTTATTCATAGATTTACCTCAGTAGCAATCCATCTGTCATGTACTTGATCCGTGTTGAACTAGAAGTCACATCCTCGAATCTAATGGAGTAACCAACCTTCTGACCCAAATTACCGCTACATTCCTCAGCAACCCGCTTCGCCACAGTCATTGCAGCCACACGCCTAGGTTGAGTTACCCCAATGACTTTTCCGTCCCCAGAAAACCCAGCGTTGAACAAAAACTGAGGTAATTCTAGAGAAACAAAGAAGAGATTATACCACAGGTAATACAACATCAAGCTGAAAGCTCAGAACCACAAAAATCAAATAAACACAGAAATTCGAAGAAAAAAACAATCTGCACATAAATACATATTCGTAGATTTATACATATATATATATATATATAGACTACATACGTGTTGTTTTTCCGCTTCCAGTTTCGCCAACAATAATCAAAGTATCGTGCTTCCGAACCTCCTCGATTAGCCGTTTTTCAACTAGTAATCAAACAACATCAGTAATTACACTCCTAGACAATCACTAAACAGAAACAGAAACGATTAATTAAAGTAATTGGAGTCTCAGATAATACCAGAAGCGATTGGGAGGGACTTCCTGTGCTGCGCGAGCGCTTTCCTCCTAGAATTAAAAAATCAAAGACCCTTTAACATTTTCGGGTTTTCTGAGCAGCCAAACAGAAAGTAAGGAGATTAAAGGTGCTTACTTGGTGGCGAGGGCATCGACGTTGCCGTTGCCGGCGGGGAATTGGCGGTTAGGGCTTTTCATGGAGTTGTTCGGCCGTCCTTGGCCTTGAGCCATGGCGGTGGTTTAGGGCTTCGGCGCAAACGGCCGTCACAGTTTGAAACACGTGCGAAATTTTGTTTTCGAATGCCGCACGTGCCAACGTAGGAAGCGAGTTGTGTTTTGTTTACTGTGGTTGTGAACTTGTGAGGGAGTACAGTGGACTTGAAAGCCAATATGAAACGTGTAAAGTCAACAATGCCCTTACTTTTGTGTAATCTATAAGGGCAAAAGTGACATTATCTTCTTAAATACTCGTGGTTAATTGACAAAAATACAAAAAAACCAAACCAAGCCAAACCGTGGGTTAGTTTGACGTGCAAAAATTTAAAAAAACCAAACCCACCCAAACAACTTAGAGCTTGTTTAGATGTGCTTGTAAAATGATTGAAAGCGTTTTTGGTGAAAATGTTTTTGGAACCAATCCTTAGTAAAAATGCAAGTAAACTATGAAAAATCACTTAAATGCTCCCTGGAAGAAGCACATAACTGGTGTTTCTTGCAGAAAGCAATTTAAGTGCTTTTGAAACCAAATAACATTTTCTTTAAAAGTGCTTTCAGTCATTTTAAAAGCACATCTAAATGAACCATTAGTCTAGTTAGATTTCCAAAGAAGGCGCACCACGCCCGTGATTAGATATTTTCGAAGGGGCGTAAAGCGCCGTGATTAGAAAAAAGCGTGTCACGAACAAGAAAACGAATGTGGAGAGGCTAGTCTCAACCAGAAAATAAGAATATCTGTAAAAAATTGGGCTTTTCTATTGAGGAACCTCTCATATTTCACATAATTACAGATACAAAACTTGAAAATCACATCAAAACAAGGTTCTCTTTCAAACGGAAACTGCTGTAAAAAATACAGTACACATCTAACACTTTCAGGTACTACCTATGGTGTGTGAGAAATCCTTTTGCGCTTGAAATCCCCGGCACTCGATTCTAAGCAACACCAAAAGCCAAATATGAATCGATATCTGCTTTCGTTAATGCTGGCTTTAACGAATCTTTTGCAGTCCGGAAATGACGATTACACACAACAGTGGCTGATATGTCTTCCCTCAGAGCTACTATTCCTGCTTCCCTGCATAGACCCTCCAGCTCCGCTCCTGTGAAGTGCTCGGTATCTTTTGCTATGCGTTTGAGATCAACATCATCTCCTATTTTCATGTTACGAGTATGTACCCGAAGTATCTCATATCGACCTTCTAAATCTGGTGGTTGTACAAAGAGCACCTAGAATTTCATGAAAATAAGAGTTTAACGCATCTCTTTGACATACTGCTGAGATTTGGTTTGTAGAAAAATTTTCTCTAGACCTCGGTAACCATTCATATGATAAAACAAAATCGTTACCAAATCAAAGCGTCCAGGGCGAACTAGTGCAGCATCAATTGCATGAGGACGGTTTGTAGCAGCCAAAACAAAGACTCCCTAAAAAACAAATGAGAAAACAATTTTAAAGCCACAAGAAAATGAGAACTGATGCAGCATTGATACCTCTCAAAGATTGATTTTGAAATTACAGCAGCAGTAAAATAATTTAATGGGGTACAGTGCTTACCTTAGCCTCTTCTAAACCATCCATTTCGGTCAGCAAAGTAGAAAGAAGCCTTTCTCCAACAGTACTGCTGTTGCTTGAACTCCCACCTCTGCCCATTCAAGGAAAACAAAGAAAGTTATGAAACTTGTACTGCTGTTCTTCGTCAGGTTATGCAAACTTGTTCTAGTTGATACAAAATAACAAATCATCATGTTAATGGTCAATCCCACAACAAAGAAGGCTACTGGACAATTGCAGCATACTAAGTTACTAACCTTTTGGCAGCAACAACATCCGCCTCATCAAAGAATACTATGCTGGGTGCTGCAAGGCGAGCTCTCCGAAAGGTATTACGCAGCAAAGCTTCACCCTCTCCAACGTACATTGAAAACAATTCTGCACCACTGATTCAAACTTTATGAATTTCAGGCATGCAACTCTTCAAGTTTGTCAAATAAACATATTGTAATTGTAAAAATTTCAATGCACTTCCAGGTGAGCAGCTTCTTGCTAAATAAGTAGAACAAATTTGTCAAACTATGGAAGAAGTTCAAACCTCAAAGAAAAAAACGAAGCTTGGGCAGCATGTGCAGTGGCTTTAGCAAGAGTGGTTTTCGAGCATCCCGGAGGACCATAAAGAAGAATTCCACGCATGGGTGATATTCCCAGCCTTGAAAACACAGAAGCATATTTAATGGGCCACTCAACAGCTTGCTGGAGCTTTTTCTGTCAACAAGAAAGGTAAAATATAATTAGTACCATGAGACTTCGGCCTGAGATGAAAACAAACAAGCAAAAACTTACGCACCTTTAAATCATCCAACCCTCCTATGTCTTCCCATGTCACCTTGGGAACTTCCACCGTGACACCTCTTGTTATACTTGGACTAACCACAGACCTTGCATGCTTCCAGTCTTCTATTGTTAAGCTAAACTCACCAGCATCTTTACTTGCATCTGAATGTCTTTTAATTGCAGATATAGCAGCCTCACGACATAAAGCTTCCAGGTCCGCCCCAACAAATCCATTGCAATATGCAGCTATGCCTTGTAGATCAACGTTGGGATCCAAAGGAACTTTTCTTGTGTAGAGCTGAACATTCATTGGCATTGTTATACTTGGAATTTAGTGAACACTAGGTCGAATTTCAATTAGTTGATTGACATTATTGAAAAAGTTAGCCACGTTATCGCTTACAAAAATTTTAAAGCATCACTCTAACCTTGAGAATTTGAAAGCGTTCTTCTTCAGTAGGTGTAGTAACTTCAACTTCAACATCAAACCGCCCAGACCTTCTGAGTGCTGGATCGATTGCTTCGGCTCTTTGTATGTAGAAACCAGGTATTAATATATTTGGAAAATAAGACAAAATAGTATACAAAACCCCTACATATGTACTAACTAGAACATAAATCACAATGTAAAGCCATGAATTCTTCTGCAAATTGGCTTTACTGGCAATGTGATAATGAGAATGCATAGAAAATTTATGACGACATAGTACCAAAAATTTCAAAACCATGGTGAAATAATAGATCATATCTCTCATGAAACAATTAGATTTTGTAGGCATGATTAAGCATTATCAACTATTCAACTCTAGAAGAAACAACATACCTGTTGGTGGATGCAACAACCACAACCTGTGGTACTGATGCTGAGGATGTCTTGGAGTCCATCAGCGTAAAGAGTTGCGAGGCAATGCGAACATCTTGCTCTCTTCTGCAATTCAAACATAACTTAACCATGTTAAGCCGGGCATGTCTGAAGTTCATTAGAGTTCACTCTAGCACCACTGGTTGTTACCTAGAATCACGGCGAGGACAGAGTGCATCTATTTCATCTATAAAGATAACAGATGGCTTGCCTGACAATGTACACGAGGAAGCCTCTGCAAAAGCCTCCCGTAAAAATTTCTCACTTTCTCCGGCATGTGCTTTGTGGACAGAATGTGGACTATAGAAAAATAAACGAAATTAAAACCATGACAACATTTCATGAGTCAAGAGCAACACTGCTACTGACATCATTTCATCTGTACCCAGAAGATTAAGATTAATTCAAAGATTAAGGAATAATAGGGTACCTAATGACAATTAAATGTGCACCACACTCCCTAACCACAGCTCGTACCAAGCTTGTCTAGCATGAAGAAAAACAAAAACAAAAAATTTCATAAAACCCAATAAGCAAACAAAATTAGTAAAAACCCAATTGGAAACCAATGCTAATTACAACTTTAACAATATGATCAAGCAAATTAACAAGTAGAAACCTTGGAAAAGTGATGGTTCAATCAATATTTACCTTTCCGGTGCCGGGAGGGCCGTAGAGGAGTAAACCCCGAGGCCACTGAAGAAAAACCCAGAAACCCAAAATTAATTAGCATAAGAGTAACGGAAGCGTAAGAGGTATGAAGTGTGTGTGTGTGTGTGTGTCGGTTTTGAGGTGTTTACTTTGAGACCGAGCTTTTGGGCTTGACGGGAATAGAGGAGAGGGTAGATGATGAGTTCTCTGAGAGCTCGGAGAGCTTCGGCGTTGCCGGCTATGGCGTCTTCAGCTCTCCATTGCTCCTTGTTGTTGTTGTTGCTGCTGCTACACGAGGTGCTGCCATGGCTTTCCATCTCTGCGAATAGAGTAGGGAGGGAAATCCGAGAAAAGAAACGAAAGAGAAATTCTGTGACTGTCGCTACTTAACGGCGCTAGACTAGACGATCGTATCTGGGCCTGTAAAGAGTTTCTGACACCCTACAAGATTTGGGCCTGTTACAGACGTTATGTTTCTCTCTTGGGCCTTTGACAGAGATTCACAATATTAGTCTTAGGCTTTCACTCTATTTTTCTCAAAAATTCTAATGTTCGACTCATATAAATTGCTAGTTTAATACTTAATTATGACTAACGCTCATTTAGAATTATTTTTAAAATGACTGAAAGTACTTTTTAGAGTATTAGCTCGTTTGGATGTGCTCTTAAAATGACTGAAAGTGCTTTTGGTGAAAATGTTTTTGAACCAATCTTTAGTAAAAATGCAAGTAAATTTTGGACAAACACTTTTAAGTGTTTTTGGAACCAAAAAATATTTTCTTTAAAAGCACTTTCAATCATTTTAAAAAGCACATCCAAATGAGTTCATAGCTTATCAAAATTCAGCTTTGATACCAATGCTTGGTGGTGCAAGTTGTAAGGAGCTTGGTTCCCTTAAGCAAGGTCTCGAGTTCGAGCCTTGTGAATAGGAAAACCAGCATTGGGAGAGCTTGCCCCTCGATTAGGGTCTGACCCGGTTCGAGGGATTCGTCCTCGCCTACGTGCAGGGGATACCCTAGATTCATTAAAAAAAAAAAAACCGAAAAAATGATGAAATACATCACCACGAGATGTCTAACGAAACCCCAAGCGCTACCGTTTGATTAGTTCCATGGTTCCAAACAGGTTCTTTCCGCACAAAAACTGATAAATAACGAGACACCAGATCAATTACAGAAGGTCAAAATATTCCCAAGGCCAAGTTAATACAAATTAATAAGCGATTAAGCGCCAAAGAAACGGAGAGACTTGCATGCGAATGTGCATAAAACAACGTTGTTTCCGACTCTTCCAAGATCTTCCATTTCCAATTCAATCATAAACATGTATGCATCTACGCTGCATCAAAGAATCCCACTAAGCCATGTCAGTCCAACCGTTTGTGAATCACTGCACTTCCTGCAGATGCTTGATTTGCTGCTCGGTTACTTCCGTAATTCTTTCGGTTTGATTCCCTTGCAATTCTTGAACCAAACTAAAACAGAAACACAGAAAAACCCGTGATTAAATCACCTAAAATATCAGAGTTCTACGCATGCTCAGCCCCCGAAAAAGTGGGGGAAACAGGAACGAGAGAGAAACAGAAAAGAAGAACACCTGTATAGCTCTTTTAGGCAGAGAAGCAGCTTCATACAAACCAAGCAATTCTGCGACCTGCATAGCCACCGTAGAATAGGAAAACAATTTAGCGCTTGGTCAAGATTCATGAATTGAGATAACATTGTATTCAGTACACATCAAGTGCAAAAGCAGATCAGACATTACTCAAACACTGAGCAAAGGAATTAGCACTGACCCCTCTCAGAATCTTCTTATCTCCCATCCCGCTCGGTTGATCAAGGTTGGCAACCTCCCAGAGAGGAAACCCAAGCAAAATTCTTATAACATCTTCATCCAGGAACGGAAACCTTGCCTGGCATAAATTAAGACTAAAATCAACACGTAACACAAGCCAAGGAGAAAATAAAAGATATTTATCCAAGTTGTCAGCAGCACCTCCTTGCCATTGTCAGCAATGCACCTATCATCTCTCCCAAGGTTTCTTTTCCAAATTCTCTGCATGTCCAATTTCATTTCGTCGTTTAGTGCACGCCAGCTGAGATACAGTAGACCACCAGAATGAGTACTTGAAAACATATAATACTCAACACCCCTGTAATCTAATTACATACCTGCCATTTCTATATTTCGTTCTGTGCCTACCATAGCCAGCGCATTGCTCATCTGCACCTGAACCAACAAGAAGAATCCTAGCCTTGGACTTGTACTTGATGCATTGACAATCCTCATCATTATAATTGGTATTTTCCTCATATACCCATCCATCACCACCAGCAGCAAGCCACAAAGCTATTCCAATATTCAGGTCCTGCGACACTAAATAACATAAAACACCTATCTTGAAACCTTAGCATACTTGTGATATCTAACACCGTAATTTAGTCAAACAGTCAACAAAAAAAACATATAAATATAAATATCATCAGGAAACATGTCCTGGACAAATGTAATCTACACTAGGCCATAGAATGAAATTGAGTACCATGTAGGTGTTAGCAGGATTTATGAGCGACATGACATGCTTTGTTTCAAAGGTCAATGTTGACAATTCAGCGTCAATCTCAACAAGCTTCCACCTGCATTTCCAATCGCATAGAGTAAGGAACACCATAAGCATTAAGAATGGAGTCAAATAATCAAGGACTTTAACCCAAAGCTAAGTGACATTGAGTATGTGGACCATAAACACTTCTTTGAAAAGCACGTTAAACTGCATTTTAGAGTTGAACAAATAATCCAAAAGTATATTATTTTATACACATGCTGAGCCAAAACATTAAACATAGACATAGACTCGCAAGAAAAGTTTAGTGACTACTTTCTTGAAGGTGCAATTCTTCTCAGTTCGCTTACTCCTGCCCTGGCAGAGATTCTGTCAGGAGCAGATCGACCATCAAAGCTCACATTAAGTAGATCAATATCATCTGCAAGCAAAAAATTAATATAAAATCAACTCAGCTATAGATATTACACAAGTATTCCAGAATGCGATAGGCAAACTGAGTTTCTCAAGGCGAACATTGAACTATGGAAAAATAAACTGCTGACCTAGCTTATCCAGCTACACTTACAGCTCGGATCAAGGCACTCATGCAACAAGGCTGCAATTATCATAGAATCCAATCCACCAGAAAAAAGAACTGCCACCGGTACAAATTCCTTTTCCATATCATGTCTACCTGCCTAATAAACAGTAAGAAGTTAAAACTTAAAAGTACTACATCACTGAGTATTTAATATTAATGCAGATGCAACTAGAAGCATGACAAAACAGAATAAGATTTCTGAACCTGAAAAATTGTGTGCAGCGAAGAGCGTCGCCTAACAGATTCCCTTAAAGCAATCAGTACCTCCTGTGCTGGCATTGAAATTGAAGCTTGTATAGATCCTGCTCAGTCAAAACAAAAGGCACAATGACATCCTCAGACAACAACGCGTGTACTAAAAAAAGAAGTTTAAAGTTTACTGACTTAAGATTAGATGCTCTGCAGCGAAGATGATATTAACCTGATTTAGATGGTTCTGTATCTGAATTAACTGAGTGCATATCACGCTTCCCTGTCAGAGTCTTGGAACGGGAAATATGTAAGTCTTCAGGTTTAGGTTCGACAGAAGTTCTCTCCCATTTTATCAGTTCTTCTAGTACACTATTTATCCACTCATGTTTTTGCACTTCACCAACCAAAATCCCATCAAGACCTGGAGCATTCATAGATATACTGTATATTCCACATCGGAGCTCTTCCCAAAAATTCAGCTTGGTAGTTCCATTTTCAGTTTCAAAATCTACAGTTCATTGACATTATCAATTAATAGATACGGCTCACTACTATACAGTCCAAGATCAAGAATCAGATTGGCAAGAAAAATAAAGCTCTACCGAGCTATACATACCAAAAGAACGCTCATTTGAAGAAAAAGGTGATACAGACGACAGCAGAAACCGAGAGTCCTCCGGTGTTGGCCAGTGAACAAGAAGACTCCGCCGACCAAATGCATCTCGAGCAAACCACAGAGTTTTTGAACTTTCCTATCCATGGAAATACATAAACAATTCAGAAGCAATATCCCAACCAAGAAAAATGCTGCAGCAAATGCCAATAAACTAAAACCAAACTTACCACTCGGAGTTACCTGCCAATAGATGATAGCCCAAGGCCCTTTGATCCTAGAAAGAACATCTGGAACAGAACCCGAACAGCACTCTCCCAGCAACTGCAGAAGAACTTCGCCATCGTTCTCATCTCTACCAATGTCTATGCCCCCAAAGATTTCACCTTTCAGAAAGAATCCAAATTCAATATCCCCCATCTACCCAACATAAACAAAACGCAATAAGGAAAAAAAAACCCGAAACTCGAAAACAAATTTATACCATTAAAAACAAGGATATTCTTATCCGAATCTATCAATGGCTGAACCACAGGGCTTACTCCCCTGAGCTGCAAAGTGGCACCCAGGAAGTGCAGCTCAGCAGACGAACAGGGAACGGTGCTCAAATGGGTATGCAGATGAGGCGTTCGACCATTTTCCAAAGAGAAACATTTGCCTTCATCACCTTCGCAACCAGCCTCCTCCTTTACTACCCCCTCAATGGAAGACACAATTTCTCGCACCGGGAGACGATTCGAAACGGCTGAATGGAGAAGAAGTTTCGTGCTGCCTAAGCTATCGGGACCCCTCCTCCGCAAAGCTTCTCTTAGGTGGTCAATGGCGAACCCAAGCTGCTCAGTAGTAACAACAAACTCAGTTAATCAAATGGTTAAGCCGAAAAGCTTCGATTTTTTTTAACCAAAAAAAAAAAAGAAGAAGAAAGAGACAGACTTGGTCGGAGTTGGGGAGTGGAGGTGTAGGATTGAGAAGCAGGGACGACAGATCAAAACGAATTCCGCAGATGATCAAAGCGATTCCGCACATTTCTGTTTGTGTGTGATTGCCAATTTGCCACCCACCCTAAACCCTAATCATTGAAATTTTGGGGGTTAACTATAATCCCACCTCTGTGCAAACTTTAGTAAGAAAAATATTGATCAGAATTGGAGTGTCAATAAAATTTATTGACAACCACGAGCTGATGATCCAGTAGTAAATGGTTGATTGTAAAACTTTCTTTAAACTAAAAACTAGACGTCTTAGGTTCAAAATATGCGGCTGGTGTGGAAGCTAGACATGTGGTCAGGGAATGTTGAAATGCATCTGTGAGTCTTCTCGGATCCTGGAATGAGTCGATAATCGTGACTTGCCACCAATTATCTTCCTTTTAAAAAAAAATTATTTCTTGATAGAGATAAAATTAAAGAGAGTGTTTAATTGGGATTTTAAGAGATTTTAATAGATATAAATCCATAGATTTTTATAGAGTTTAATTGATTTTTATGGATTTTATGTAAAATTTTGATTCAATTCCTTTAATATTTCTTGGAAATATGTGAGATTTGTATATGCTTTAATTCCCTCAAATTTCTCAACATTTTAAATCATCTAAAATGAGTTTCTAAATTAATACACTTTGAATTTCAATAAATTTTGAAATTCTGATTGAATATTCTTAAATTTGTTAAAAATAATTAAAATACATCAAAATTTCAATTTCAATGGAATACATCTTAAAACTTCAAGATTGCGTGTGATTATGTAAGTTATATGCAGCTTAGGCAAGTATAATATTAATAATATGTCAACCGTGCACAAAATAGTAATTATCCTGACCCGATTATTATTAGTAAAGAATCGCACCCTAAATTCATTAAAGAGTCATAATCTTACCCTAATCAACTCACAATATTATTTTCAATATAATTTCCTCGCTTGAGCAAATTATTAGCAAACAAAACAAAAGGAACAAATTGGCAATCTTAATTCCTCATTAAAAATCAACAAAATAAATAAATAAATCCCTTGGCGAATACCCAAAAAAAAGGAAGAAATCGACAATTCTTAATTTCCCTTATTCAACATGGCAAAAAATCCACAAATCAAGTCTCCAAAAAAAAAACAATCTACCAATCATAGCCGTCAGATCAAGAACTTTTTTTTTACCTAAAACAAATCAAGGACGTCAGTTCTAAATGCTTGTACACCGGTAAGGATCATCGTCGGACCCTTTTTGCGAGAATCCTAAAGATCTTTCAATCATATCCGTTCATCATACATCGTACAATCATTTTTCGTCAAGTACTTTTTATATTTAATTTTAAATAAAATAATTTACAATAATTTCTAAATATACGTGATTTGAAGATTCTCGGAACATCCTCACTCGTGGTACAATATCCGTTTAATTTTGGTGGGACCCTCCCGAACAGTGGAATATGAAAATTCCCTCCAACTACAGACTCCTGAGAAAGGCGGTGGGCCAAGAGAGGAGAATAAATCGGACCAGGATTTGGAGAAAAACAGAGACAAATCGCCTATAAATTCCAACCTTCACATCAGATTCTCCACACCACCTATTACTCTCTCCTTCTCTGCCGCTCCTCTCTGAGTTTCTCTCCCCCTTTATCTGGAGTTGGAGCCGCCGCAGGGCGCTTCTCGGCTCCCTGTTGCCGTCGTCTGGTGCGTCTCGATTTCTCTCCTCTCTCCGTGTTGGGGTTTTTTTTTTTTTTTTTTTTTTTTAAATTTGTATCTGGGTGTTTGGGTTTTCGGTTGATTGCATTGTATCGTGAATGAATGGATGGGATTGTTTGAATCTGAGTTTGCTTGCGTTTTGTTTTCTTGGTTTTTATATCCCACTGTTGTTTTCTTTGCGATTTGATTCAGGAACTGGTTGTTTTTTTTCGTTAGGTTTATAATTTCTAATGTAAATTTTGTAGATTTGGGTCCAGAAACAAAAGAGAAGAAAAAATATTATAAATTTGGGGTTTTTTTTTTTTATGTTTTATACGTAAATTATGCCGATGATAATTGTATTCCTGTTATATTTGGGGTTTTAGGGTTGGGGTTTTAGGGTTGGGGTTTTGTACCTAAGTTCGAGTGGTGATCGTATCAGTACGTTCGGTTTCTTTTTTTAGATCCTCAATTTTCAGTTAATATTGTATGTTTTTCTTTTGGTTGATTTCGAGAGAGTGTGAAATTAAGCTATAAATTGGGTTTTGTTTTCTTGGATTAATTCTGTTAATATCAAATAGAATTTAACACCACCTTTGTGGTTGCAGAGATGGCAAATCAATCAGAAAACCCACCAACAGCAACGGACGTGGGCAAGAATTTTATAAACCAATACCGTCAAATCTTTCGAGGTGATTCTAAGGAGTTCCATAAATTTTACCAGGATTCAAGTGTGATATCTCGTCCTGAACAAGATGGTTCGATGAAGTCAGTGACAACTATGGAAGTAAGCCTTGTAAAAAGTTTTAATAGTTTCTTTACCGATGCTCGTTACTTAGTTGTTACAGCCTTTTGATTGAGTACAATATTTGTGAATGTATTGGAGGAGATTGCATTGTTAATATGGTGGCCTTTTTGCTGCTCTTTCGTGCTTCTTTTGCCTGCATTGGTCTTTGGCAGCCTTAGTTATTGTAAATTTTCATGATGCATTCATTCGGTTTTCCCGCTTTTCCTTGTTTCTCTGTTAGCTGAAAAATTTGGGATGTTTAAGCAGGGTTTTAGTGTTAACCGGAGTTCTCCTATTCTGATGATTTAATTGGATGTTTGTTTTGAAACAGGGCATTGAGAACATGCTACTGTCCTTGGGTTACCAGAAATATCATGACTTAGAAATATTGACCACCGATTCTCAGTTTTCACTCAATGGTGGAGTGATTGTTTTAGTGACTGGGTATTTAACTGGAGATAACAATGCGCGAAGAAAATTTTCCCAAACTTTCTTTCTAGCCCCACAACAGCACGGACACTTTGTCTTGAATGATATCTTTAAATACGTGGATGTTGTGCCAGATAATGTTGTTGAAAGTACACCAGAAGCTCCTGTTACCTCGAACCATGGTATGTTATATGGTGTATGCGATTTCAAATATAATTTTCCATTTTTTTTTTTTTGGGGTTGGCTTTTGGAATACAAATTATTTATGGATATTATGTTATCAGTTGTTACAGAGCCCTCTGCTGTCGCTGATCAGCCCGTGGTCAGTCAAACTACCCCTTTGGAGGTTAAGATCACTAATGAAAAGAAAGCCAATAATGTGATGGAGACTGTTCCGGAACCTGTTACTAAATATAATGTGAGTGCTGATAATCCCATTGAATCAAGACAGAGAGTTACCCTGAAGGCAACGGAGGACGCAGCTCCTAAAGCCCAGAAGGATGCTCCAAAGAAGTCTTTTGCAGCAGTGGTGAGTTAATGTTTAGGTTGTCTAGTAGTTAGTACTTGGTATTACTAGACTTGTACTTTATCATCTGATTGTTTCTCGGTTCAGGTGAGTGCTTTGAGTGAGAATAAAGCTCCATTTGTTGTGAGGACACCTGTACGCAAACCTGCACCCAAACCTGTTGAGCAGCCGCGTGCACCTGTAACGCCTGAAGCTTTACCTCCCCACAACAACCGTGCTGTGGAAAAGAATAATGTCCCTGCAGGTTGATATTCTTTTTACGGTGTAGTATTAAATTTTACCATTTTACCTGTTTTGTTTGTGCCAGTTAATGAGATGTTATATAACTTTCTCACTGTTGGAATAAGTATTCATACTTTGCACCCTTCTTATTTGTCGTTGCAGTTAAGTCTCATGCCATTTTCGTTGCCAAGTTACCCATGGATGCAACTCATGAAGAACTGGAGAAGATATTCAAGCCTTATGGACCCATAAAGCGCAATGGGATTCAAGTTCGAAGCCATTGGGTATGCTTTACGCCTTTTGTGTATTCTTCTTGATTTAAGCCTTTCGTGTATTGTTTCTCACTCGTCCTGCATCACACTTGTACATCCAGGATCAGGGAAACTGTTTTGGGTTTGTGGAATTTGAATCTGCTGACTCCATGCAACGTGCACTTCAGGCATCTCCTATCAAATATGGCAATTATGAGCTACAAATTGAAGAACGACGACGCAAGTTGAAATGTTATTCATCATTCTTTCTGAATTATGTGCATTGCTTTTGTAGAAATTACTTTCTTTCCTCCACCATTGCCTTTGTCACAATTGCTCATACGAAAATGTCCAATGTCCAACATGTTTAAAATAAACTCTTATCTTCTGTCTCCTATCTTTTCCTCGCTGCGCTCATTTCTTTCTCATCACCAACGTAGAAACAGTATCAAACGAACCCATGTGTTCTAAAATAATTTAACATTGCCGAAAGACCATAACCTTATATATCTGTGGTAAAAAAATGCATGTCACTCAAAATATGCTTGGGAGATGGCATGCTTGATTGCTCACGACTTATTTTATGCTTGCAGCCAGCGACAAAGGAAGGTTCTCATCAGGAAGGGGTGGATACCAAAATGACAACTTTAGGGGCCATGGGAACTACAATGGAGGCCGTGGGAACTATAATGGAGGCCGCGGAAACTACAATGGAGGCCGTGGTTATGGAAGAGACGATCAGGAGAAGAGGGGTGAATACCATGAATTCTCCGGTCCAGCTGCCGGGCGCAATGGAGGAGCTTATCAGCACCAGAGACCTTACCGGAATGGAGGAAAAGCTCCTCGTCAAACATCAAAATCTGCAGCTTAAGTTAGGTTAAGGATCTTATCAGGTTGAAACATATAAGAAGCTTATTTACTTAAGAGATTTCATACACTAGGCGTTTTTGGTAGGCAGAAGTTAGAGAGCGGCCATATTACGAGGTCTTGACCTTGCTCAATTTTCGAGTTTTCTTATTATGCCCCCTTTTTTTTTCTCGGTTTAAAAGTTTTTGTAACTATATTTTGGTGGAATAGTTATTATTGGAAGTTTCATAATTGAGTAACGCTAGAAAGACCATATATTTATACCACATCAGATGATACATACATGTAGTACAAAAATATGGTCTCTCCAGCATTTTTCTTTCATAGTTATGCTGATTATTTTGTGTCATATGTTTGACATCCTTGATCGAATAATTGGCGTTGAAGACCAAATTGAGCATATATGTGCGTAGCTAAGTTGTTATTTATCGCACAATTTGCTCTGTCCTTACACTCAAAAAAGCAAATATGGTATTTAACATGATTTTGATTAGATTAGAGGGATCAGGATCCTCTCCTGACCTTAAACAACTGAGTCTGCTGAGCATGTGATCGTGTCTGTTGAAATTTGATTCAACGACTACAATTATTATAATTTTTAAAAGATTTTTTTTGTTTGTAGCCGTTTGATCAAATTTTAACGACCACGATAACCTGCTCAGCAAGCTTAATTTTTTAGGTACCGCTTGGTACACAGACGGGACGGGACAGGACAGGACGGAACGGATGATGTAAATATTGAAAAAGATAAGGGGAAATGTTGTCTTAAAAATGTTATAAATTTGTGTTCCACGTACCAAACGGTACCTTAAGGTCAAGAGAGGATCCTGATCCATATTAGAGTATCACTCGAATAAAAAAAAACACAATAGGATGTGGCTTTTGTTGGAGCCACATCCTTTTGGTGAGGATTCTGAAGATCTGTAAATCGTATTCGTGCATCGTGCAATCAGTTTTTGACAAATTCTGTTTGTGTTTAATTTTAAATAAAAATATTAAAAATTATGTATGACCGCATGATATACGATGAACGGACACAATTCACGAATTTTCGAAATCTTCCTAAAAAAATCCGGCAAGAATCCGGGCTCGTGCCAGACTGACATACATGTGGGGGGATACAATACTTTATGAGACAGGTGTATGTAGGCAGGGGTTTATAAGTCATTTCAAAGATGGCGTAAAACACAACTGTTTTTTTTTGTCTGTGGATTGCAATCCTTAACCAACACGTGGCGACCTGAAGTGTCGGGGAATCTTTCGTCTGGTTTAGCACCGTGGGCAGAAAATTATCCGCCTACACTTTCACACTCTCCCAAATATGAAACACGTTTCAAACTCCCGTCCATACCGTCTGTGATAATTGGAAAAGAAAAAAAAGTATTGAAATGTATAGCTATTTCATATATACGCAATCCGTTAAGTAAAGTAGATATGGTATCTTTTATGCACATGTATTTGAATTTGTTTTTTATATATTTTAGATTAGTTTAAAATAAACACAGCTTGAATAAAAAATTTGTACGTATTAATGTTAATTTTTGTTTTAAAATGAGAAATTTTATTTAAACTCATCTAACCTATTTCTACACCCAACTTACTCTTTGCACCCATTTGATTTTTAACTAAACTATTAATATCTCTTTAAACCCAAATTTAATACATAATATACCCCCATAAACCCAATTCAATATGTGGATTTATTTTTACACCCATTTGATTTTTAGAAGCTAAATTTGATGTGTTTAGACCTAAGTTCTTTGCATGGTTTTCCACAACACAAAAGCTGATAATTCAATTGTTACCTACAAAATATGCCTGCATGTTAAAAATCACTGCGAAAAGCGATGTGTATAGTTATGGGGTTGTCCTTTTGGAGATCATAACTGGGGAAAAGGCCAGGGAGGGCTACCACCCCAGTGAGGAAAGCTAGTACACACATAAACAAAAACTGGAGAAGGCTACCTGTTGGGAGTGGTGACGGGTTACGTTTGGGTAAGTGCTTACCTGATTTTCTAACGGAGAGGAGTACCGCTTATGTGTTTGCTCAATTAACGATTTCATTCATGCATCAGTAGTGTGCTGGATTCGAGCATATTTTAACATTACAAATGTCATAAGAAACTGAACTTTCAATTAAAACAATCAGTATAAAAGTAGCGAACGAGGAGTCCACTTATGAAAAAGAACGAAGCAAAATTCTGTTCGAAGCAAAAGTTGGGAGGAGAATGTAGGGAATTGGTAGACATGGTCATATATCCTAGATTGCCTTTGTGCAGCTTTGAGTTTAAAGAGCAATTAAGCAAAATGTGCAGTAAGTTGAAAGGAAATGGTTAATTAGCTGGTGGATTAGGCTGAGTCGAAGGGGATGTGATTTGTAGAACTTAGAGCATTTGGCATAAACTTCGGTCACTATTTGAAATTATTATGAAAATTACCCCTCTGATCACTTTCCAAGTCTCAACAACGACTATGGGCAGGGGAATCATTATGAACCTAGAATAATAAACAAAGAGTGATTGTAAAGTTTAATTATAGTGTTTAGGTTTATTGATAAATTTGAGCTTTATTATTAATTTCATTTTGTATTTAATAGTAATTATGCAATAGGATAAAATAGACAATTAACATTTAAAATTTAAGTTAGATCTAAAAAGAGGTAAAAAGGATTTAAATAAAATTTCCCTTTAAAATAGACTCATGCACTATTTTCTAGATTTCTCATTAAAAAAAAGTGCATGGTTACTTTTATAAAGTGCAAAATCAAGCCCTTTATTTTTCTGTTGATGAAATCGAAATTCTTTTGGCAAAAAAGTAAGGAAAAAAGTAGGCCAAAAATACCGGACGACATGTCGCTCTCAGAAGTTGGTGATTGCTATGTTGAACACGTGGATACCCGACACGTAGCTAGGTGGGAAACTGCGACTTGCCACTGCCGGTCCCACTTCTTTTACCCATGAAAAATTATGATGACGACATGTTTCTTGTTTGGAAGCACGTGCATCCCACTCCACTCGCCCGATCTCTATTTTCTTACTAGTGGGAGTTTTAACGAAAAACTTACGGTACTGTTCATTATAAAGAAAAGTCATATTTTTACACTAAAAAGTCAAATCTGATACTATTCACTTTACCCTTTATTTTGTCCTTATCGTTAAAACTCAAAGTTTTCAAGCCTTTTTCATTAGTTTTCTTTTAACTTTATGGGTAATTGATTTTGACCATACCATCGTGGAGAGCAACTTACATTGTACAGCTTAACGTATCATTTTAATTTTTAAATATAGAAAAACAAAAACTTTTAATTGGTCATGTATTAGTAAACTTGTTCCATATAATTGGTAAAAACCTAGCTCTATTGTAATACAAGAAAAGAATTATAGCAACTTTATGTTTTCCATGAGTGTGCGCTATTTCTTTTACTAGAAAATAAAAGTGCGAATCTAATATCGTTATCGAACATGAGTGCAATCAATTTTATATTTGGTGTAAAAGTTATTTCGTGCACTAAATTTTAATTTGTATGAAATTTAATACTTTTATATGGGTCGATCCTAGATCAACATACAGTAACTATCTTATACGGTTTGACGGGTAATCGGCAATACATATTCTAATTCTTGACTTTTCATGTATTAATAGACACGAGAAGTTCATAATTGTAATGTTTCTAGTCGATTATACATTGTGACAGTCACATGTGCTTTCTTGTTATTCAATTTATCTTTCATTTACAAATTAGACTCAAGTAATGACACTTACGAAAGTCTGGGTTAAGAAACCAGCACGATTTATTATTTCATCGCTCCAAACCTATCTCCGCGGAGTTTGTAGAAAATCTACCTAAAAACACTACTTATTGTCATCTAACCTAAAAAGCTATAAAAGCCAGTTCCATGCTATACATGTTAGGATATTGAAACATAATATCTTGCAATTTACAACCATAACACTTTATCTTTTTGATACATTATTTATAATATTAGAGCGTGAATTGTTCTACATAAATGAGGTAGCAGAGGGTCTATAGAAAACCCACTTTAAAGAGGGTCTCATTGGCATTTATTCTTTACACTTTTTTATTTTGTCTTTCTCTATCTGTACAAAAGTCAACGCAAGATGTTAACTTGACTCAATTATGACCGTTAACACGAATGCGAAGAGAGAGAAAAAAAAAACGAGTGAGAGATAAACCTACACCAGATAAAATTGCTCAATCGAAAATCCCCCATCTACTATTTGTCCACTCATGTTTGTTTATTTTATTGTTGGTCGTGCTTAGGTTATAGTTGTCGTTTAATTTATTTGGCTAGTACTACTTTCTCTGTCATCTTTTTAACTAACAGATTTAGATCTGATAATTTAATTTTGATGAGTTTTTATATTTTTAATTATGGTTGTAAATTGCAAGATATTATGTTTCAATATCCTAACATGTATAGCATGGAACTGGTTTTTATAGCTTTTTAGGTTGAGTAATGCTATTCATACAATATTTTTATACCATATTTCTATACCACCTTAGGTGGCATCTGATGTGGACATCCACAGCATTTGAAAAATGTGCAAAACCCAAGGAAATGAAAGAGAAAGACTTCTCGTATACCATGATCATCATTTAGTTAACTAGTTTTTCTTAATTATTAGTTTATTAAATAATGAACTAAATTTAAAATTTTAATTAATTCAAATTATGTGGCTGTCCACATCAAATGCCACCTAAGGTGATATGAAAATGTGGTACAAAAATATGGTATAAATAGTATTACTCTTTTAGGTTAGATGACAATAAGTAGTGTTTTTAGGTAGATTTTCTACAAACTTTCATCGAAAATTCCAATTTAAAAGAGTCTATTTAACATTACAAAAAGAGTAAATTGTAGCAATGGTCTCTCAACTAAAAATCCATTACCATTGGTCCCTCAACTTATCAAAATGTGTAGCTATAATCATTTTCATCAATTTAGTCAAAATAAGTTATGGTGGAATAACCATTTACATAATTATGGTCACTAAACTCATCAAAGTGTGTAATTATGATCTTTTTCGTCAACTACGTCAAAATTTTTGTCAAAACGAGTTATGTTGGAATGACCATTGCTACAATTGGGTTAAAGTTAAGAGATGATTTCTCCAGTTGAATTAAAGTTGAGGGACCAATGGTAATGGATTTTTAGTTGAGGGACCATAGCTGCACGTTTTGATGAGTTGAGGGACCAATGATAATGAATTTTTAGTTGAGAGACCATGGCATTGCTTCAATTGAGTTAAAGTTCCAATTTACTCTTACAAAAAATGAAGGGAAAAAGAATTGGAGGAGAGAGAAATCCAGCAGCAGCAGCAGGGCACAACAACCGAAACCTACGTCGAGGCATTTTACGACAGGCCGAACCAGTCCGACCACGTGTCTCTTAACCGCTGTCTATGTATGACAGACACGTGGTTCCATCCTCTTCTCATTCTCTTCACGACACGTGTCTAGGCAAGGACAGGTTACTGTTACTGGTGGGGATGCCAAAAAGACGATGCCGGTCCGGCTACGTGTCGCCACGGCATTCCTCGAATCAGCCACCTGCCTCCCCAAGTAGTTTT
Source organism: Cotoneaster glaucophyllus (assembly GCA_036320875.1). NCBI lineage: Eukaryota > Viridiplantae > Streptophyta > Magnoliopsida > Rosales > Rosaceae > Cotoneaster > Cotoneaster glaucophyllus. Next base: position 464,453 of record JAVVNS010000030.1, on the reverse strand, counting down.
CCTTGTCAGAACGCCAAGGGCATTTTCGTAAATTTAACGAAAATGGGTCCCTTTGTCTCTGCTTTTCTTTCCTTTTCGGTTTTTTTTATTGCAATACTTTCTTCTTTCGTCTTCTGGTTGTTATCAAAATCCGTAATCTCGGATATCTCTCGAGTTGGGAAATAAACTCGGCCGAGTTGAAAACGGACGACTCATAAAGTAGCAGAGAGGGAAACGGCTTTCTTTGGTGCGTCGTTCCTGAATCGGATTTGAACTGAACGCTGCGAGCGTTGTCGTACTGTCATCTAAAACAAGTTTCTGCTCATGGGTTCTGCTGATCAAAGCTGCAACCTTTCGAATCTGCAGAAACATACATATAGCTTCTGAAGCATATATATATATATACACATATATATATATATATTTATCTGTTTTTTTCCATGGGTGAAGCTAATGAAGGGAGAAGGAGAGCAATGGAAAATCTGTCTCTGGAAATGGATAAGTACCCGAGAGATCTGCTGCAGAGGTTAATGTGCAGAAGCAACGACGCGACGACGCCGTTACAATATGCAGACGCTAACGAGGAAGAGGAGTCGGATGAGCTGGAGTTGAATCTCGGGCTTTCGTTAGGCGGCCGGTTCGGGGTCGACAAGAGCGCGAAAAACAAGCTAATCCGATCTACGTCGATTGCCGGGACGATGCCGTTTGTGAGGGACGACAACGACGCGACGGCGCCGACGTACACGGCGGGGCTGATGAGGACGTCTTCGCTTCCGGCGGAGACGGAGGAGGAGTGGAGGAAGAGGAAGGAGTTACAGACGCTGAGGCGGTTGGAGGCGAAAAGGAGGAGGTCGGAGAAGCAGAGGAACTCAAAGACCGAGAAAGAAGGGGGTTCCGTGGAGGAGGAAAAGCGCGAACTTGAGGGTTCAATTGGGCCCAATTCGGGCGGTGTCAGGGGTAATCGGACGGCTTGCCCGCCTTTCGGGTTGACTTGCTGGGTTGCGGCAGCAGTTGCTAGGCAAGCTGCTAGTGGTGGCGGTGGCGGAGGCGGAGTGGGTGCAAATACGTTGGTGAAATTAAAAGGTGAGAATTTGAGTGGTTTGCAAGGATTTGGAAGGCGACCCAATTCGCAGGGCTCGGCGGAGTCCCAAGGCGGAAGCTCATCGGGGATGTCGGAATTGGAGAGTAAACCTCTTCAAGGTATCTCAATTTTTATGAATTCTGTTTCTTAATCTGAATTTTGGGATTGAAGTTCAGATGTTAAGTGATTGATTTTACTTTGATTACTGGGTTTTTCTATTTTGTTTTGTTGAGGAATAGGATTATAGGAGTGCAGGACAAGTCTGCTACATTAGAAGATGGAGTCTTAGGTTCTTTTCCCATGTGGTCTCTCTCTCTCTTTTGTTCTTTGTTGTATGTTGGGGTGTTCTAATCACCCGTGTGGTCGCTCTCTTTAGTTAATGGAGTGCGATGCAAAGTTGGTTGCTGAGAAAAATTTGGAACACGAAAGAGGACATGAGTTCCTCAGCTTAACTGACCTAACCAGTTGTTTTCGGTTAGGTTCGGTTCCCTTTAGTTCCCGGAAGGGATGTGTCTTGTGGCTGCATTTTTGTAAGACGCCGGTACAGATCACTTTCCCGTCCAAGTGAGATTCAAGATGCAGCTGATCAGCATTCCCCTTCCGCCCTTCGTACGAATGAATGTTGCAGCACATTCTGCAAGCCTGCAACAGCTGCACCGATCTCTAACCTGTCCAACATTCTAGGTAGTTCCAAGGTATGAGCAATCTGGAGAAGTACATATCAAAGTTTCTAGTGCTCTATGGATGTTGTTTTCCATTTGATATTGCAGCCTAAACCTAGACGTGGATGCGACAGCAGAACATATTGATTAGCTTATCCTAGGAACTGTACTCTTAGGTTGTAGTCAGGTAGTCTATGGAAGCAGCTTTCTTGTCCGGGGCTGGCTTCTGTCTGTCTGTCTTCGTCGATGTGAATACTTGGTTTACTTCGATAGATTGATATGTAGTTCAACAGGCTCTTACCTGCAGTGTGTTTAAATTTCCAAACTTGCTAATGTGAATTTGAAATCATAAGATTCCACAAACAGGTGAAGGGGATGGAACAAAAGAGGAAACACAATGCTGCTTCTTTTCCCTCATTATTTTCCCGTACCATCACAGGAACCAGCAGTTGCGGTGAAGGAAGAAGCCCTGTACCTTCTAGCAACCAGTCACTGCAAGAACAAAGTAATCAGGACAACGCCGTGGTCACTTCAGGCACAAGAACAGCAGATGATGCATCCAAAACTCCCAAACCCGACATAGAAAACCCATCTAAGAAGCCTGGTTCGCAAGAAAACAGCGAAAGGGAAACGAGGAGGAACGCCATGGAGGACATGCCGTGTGTTTTCACAATAGGAGATGGCCCAAATGGTAGAAAAGTTGAGGGAATTCTGTACAGATATGGGAAGGGACAGGAAGTGAGAATAATGTGTGTATGCCATGGAAGCTTTCTGTCTCCGGCAGAGTTCGTGAAGCATGCAGGAGGGAGTGATGTCACTCACCCGCTTAGGCATATTGTTGTAAACCCAGCTGCCACTTCCTTTTTGTAAACAAGAAGGAGAGAAATTTAAATTTGATAGCTTTTTTTTTGTTTATTTATTTATTTTTATTTTTGGTGCGGGAATAACTTACATGAAACGACGGAACTCCACTATTTTCTTGGAATGGGCTTGGTGGGTTTGGTCTATGCATGACAGTAATGTGTTGCGTGTTCATGGTATTCGCGGTTGTCCACCTCTAAGATATTGCTTTCTTTTCATTAAAGCTCTATATATTTCTCTTATGAGTTTTGAAGAGACGAACATGGAGTCCTCTTCTTACAATCGTCAAGTTTCTCTTTTACGACATGGAACACCCTGAATCCGTTTCTTTCAAACAAGAACTGTTGTTCATTAGGTTTGAACTCAGGATCTCCTCCCATAAAGTGAAGACTGAATGCCACTAGACGGTCAGCTACTACCAATTTTACAGTTAAGATTATAGATGGTCAATTGCAAATGAACTCAGACATATACTAGTATAACTACATGGTTGACAAAATTTCTCAGCTCAGCAGAATATGCTTGTTGCAGGAAAAACAACAAACTGGAAACCAAAATTCGACTACGCAGAAATGTACAAATTACAAGCATGTCATACCTTCTATACTTCTAGGTTATGATTGATAGCTCTATACTTTGCTCGTTATCCGGATTCCTTGAAATAGGTTGGATTCGCTTTAATCTTTGGACGACTTGCTTCATTGTTGGCCTAAAGGTGAGGGTCTTGACTGTGCACGAGACAGCCAGATTCAACATCTCGACTAGATCATTCTGGGGTCCTGCATCCCATAGCCCTTCTATGAAGACCTCCTTATCCAGACCCTGTTCTAACAGCATGTCCACCCAAGACACAATGTTGAAACCATGGCCATGTGACGAAAACGAAGGGTCCAATGCTTCTTTGTGTGACATCAATTCAAGCAGCATAACACCGTAACTGTAAACATCAGACTTTTCAGACACATGGCAAGTCATAGCATACTCTGGTGCTACGTACCCAAAAGTCCCTGCCACACCAGTTGTGACGTGTGTTTCTGAAGTTCCCAAAAGCCTAGATAATCCAAAGTCAGACAAATAAGCATTGAACTCATTATCCAACAATATGTTACTTGGCTTGACATCACGGTGAAGGACACGCGGAATACACTCGCCATGCAGATAAGCAAGTGCTTGGGCTATATGCAAAGCAATCTTGTGGAGAATTTGCCAATTAAAAGGCCTCTGAGATCTCTCCTTGATAAATTTTTCCAAATTCCCTCCCGGTAAATAATTGTAAATGAGCAACATCTCAGATTCACTGGCATGGTAACCTATTAAAGTTACCAGGTTTGGGTGTCTCACCCTGCCAAGGGTTTTAATCTCAGCATGAAACTGTTGAACACCGTGAAACCTTCCAACAGCTAACCTTTTTACAGCTACAGTGATTCCTGGAGCAATTTCGGCTTTGTAAGTGGCCCCAAATCCTCCACTTCCAATGTGGTGGCTGCCATTAAAATTCCCTGTTGCTTGAACAATAATCTCAAATGTCAAAGGAGCCCCAATGTCTGTAAACAGAGTCATTTCTTTATATTCAAAACCCTGAACCCTGGAATCTGGTATCCATTTTCTCGTATAAAAGAAAAGGATAACAAGAGAGAGCAGAACCAAAACAACAGCTGATGCAGATGCTATGGATGCGATCTCGACTGAGCCTAATCCACTATTATCATCACCACCAGTAGTTGCTGATGTAGAATCAGGGTTATGTTGTGAACTCCCATTCCCATCTGGCTGATCTGAAGATGGAGCCGTTAGCGGAACATGGCATGGAATAAGGAAAGGATTCCCAAGGACACTGCTGCAGTTCATCACACTATTGTTCAATGGAAATGAACCAGTCAGGTTATTGATGGAGGCATTGAATGTAGCTAGGGATTTCAGATTAGTCAAGCCTGAAGGGATGTGCCCAGAGAGTTTATTGTTGTCGAGCAAAAAAACAGTTAAATTTTTCAAGTTCACAAGACCTTGAGGAATATCACCAGAAAGAGAATTAGAAGACAGTTTTAGCACCTCAAGGGAGTGCAACCACCCAAAGCTAGCAGGAATCGCACCAGTGAGGTTGTTGTTAGCCAGGGCAAGATACTTAAGATACTTCAACCGACTGATACCGGAGGGAATCTGACCTTGTAGCTGGTTCCTGCTCAAGTCAAGAAAGACAAGAGATTCCAAATCCCCAATATCTGAAGGTATTGACCCATATAAAACATTGCCAGAGGCATCCATGAATCTAAGAGATCTGCACGTCACACCAATCCCAAAAGGAATTCGACCTGACAACTTATTGTCGCTGACATCAATAATCATTCCATCTAATCCATCACATTTTCCTAGTAAGCTTTCAGGAAATGATCCAGTGAGCTTGTTGCCACCAGCAAGAAATGCATAAACAGTCTGCTTCTGCAATCTCTCGGTTGCAAGAGGGAGGTGTTGGATTGGACCAGTGAAGTTGTTACCACTAAAATCATGAATCATAGTGAAACTACCACCGGAAAGAGGCAAATTGCTATCAAGCTGAGTTTGGCAAGTAAAGAGCACTTGATATGGAAATGATAGATTGTTGACCTGGACACGATCTGAATTTGGGAGCAACTGGGGGCACACTCTGTACAGAAACTCGGGCACAGGTCCAGACATGAAGTTTCCACTGACATTGAAAACAGTCATACATGGAACTGGAAACTTCTCATCAATCTTCCCACTCAGCTTATTTGATCCCAAATTTAGATAATGCAGCTTCTTGCATCTTTCAAATACTCCAGTGACTTCTCCGCTGAAAAGGTTCCGAGCTAAGTTCAACATTTCCAAGTTCTCACAACCACCCCAATTGCTCGGAAGCTTTCCCTCAAGGGTTGCCCTTGGAGCCCAAACTATTTTCAAATTTGGAAGGGTTGTAATTTCCTCTGGAATGGAGCCTTCGTAATAATTGTAATCATCATCCAAACGACTAGATAAATCAATTGATGTATCTCCTTTTGTATTCTGATTGGTTGTCAATGGATTAAAAAGATTCGATAGGACAAGAACAGATAAATTGACACATTGTCCAAGCTCAGCAGGGATTGGCCCGCTAAGGCTATTTCTTGAAACATCTAGAACTTCAAGCATTCGAATCCAACCAAGTTCTAGAGGAATGCCACCATCCAATGTATTCGAAAACAACAAAAGAGTCCGTAAACTCAGACAATTCCCCAAACTACCAGGAATCTTCCCAACAAGGAAATTCCCCGACACATCAAGATGTTCAAGATTTTGACAAAAGCTTCCAAATGTGGCTGGTATAGACCCATTTAACCTATTTTGAGCCAAATAAAGTCCCTGCAACTTTGCAAAACTACCAACAAACCCAGGAATGGTTCCACTCACTTCATTGCCTACCAAATTCAACACCTCCAAATCCACACATCTCGAAAGCGAAAAAGGAATCTCCCCACCAATTCTATTAAACCCAAGATTCAAAACCCTCAACCTCCTCAAACCCAAAAACCGGATTGGCAAACTTCCGTTCAACAAATTCCCCTCAAGATCAAGCACTTCAAGCTTCTCCAACCCCCAAATTTCCGTCGGAATTTCGCCACCAAGTTCGTTAAATGGCAGCGATAAAACTCTAAGCTCACTGAGCTTTCCCACCCAAGGCGAAACCTTTCCACCCAATTTTCCACTTATAACTAAACTTTTCCTCCAAACAGCGGACTCATCAAACGGAAATGGAAATTTCAAACTCTGAGAGCAAGAGAGAGCTCGAAAATTACCTCCTTTGCCACTGCTGCCGCCGAGACTGAGCGAAACGACCCTGGATTTGTCGTTGCAGGAGACCCCGTCCCAGGAGCAGTGGTGATCGAAGCTGTTGGATATCCAGCCGGAGAGAACCCCATGCGGGTCGGAAAACGAGCTCTTGATCTCGAGCAAAATCGACTTCTCGGAAACCAGCGCTTCCCCAGAAACGCAACTCAATAAGCAGAAGGCGTTGAGAAAAAGCGCGGTTTTGAAAAGCAGATGGCATTTCATTTTCTCGGGAGCAAAGGGTAAGACCGCGTTTGAATTTTGCCTTGTGCCTTCTTGTTTCTTCGTCCTCTGTAATCTGCTTCTTCTGCTTCTGGGAGAAGACGAAGACTCGGAAGACTCGGGTCTTCGGGGGTGTCTGTTTCTGTGAGTTTTGTTGAATTGAATTTTAATTTTATTGGGTTTGGGTTGGAAAATTCTCATTGACCAAAGGTGGGGGAAGACCTTGGGTGGGCCCCGGGGGACTTTAAGGCTGTGGGGACCATTGTCGGTCAATGAATGCGGATGGTGGGGCCCTGCATGTCTGTCCTGGTGGCGGTCTGTATCTGCCATCCTGCCGTTAAACACAAAAATTATTTTTTAATTCAGGAAAATAGACAACTTGAGACGTCTTAATGACACAAATATTACATCATTACATAAATAATTGTAGGGTAAGAATAATAGTGCCATTCTTTCCATGGAGAAATGCACATATCTGAATAACGTATTTTTATCGTATAAATTTCATATTAATTTTTATTTAAAATCATTCATACAAAAAATAATAATAATAACAAACAAACCTATTGTTTATACGAAAAAGTTGAGTGTTCTTTGAAAATCTGAGATACCCTTAACATTTGTCCTCGACGAATTGCTTCTATGGACACACTGAGCAAGATAGCTGCTAGACTCATGCCTTTGTTGCGTTGCTATGGGCATCTGTCAGCATGCTTGTTCAAAAGCTATTGACATTAGTCAACATGCTCGCTCAAAAATTATTGACAACAATCCACATGCTCGCTCGAAAGTTATCTGCATCTGTTGACAGGCGTGTACTATTAAACTTAGATAACGATCTCAAGCCTACTAAGACTCGATGAAATGTTAATGTGCATGCTATTACGTCCAAAAAAATTTACACACTACGCGCGCTATTCTTAATGACCCCAATAATATTTCCTGAATCCGCCATTATCTATTATTCCCACCATCCATTGTTGGTCCAAACGCAATAAAAATCTATAGATACAAATTATTCAAGAAATTCTCATACAAATGAATTATAGTGTACAAAATGTAAATAGTTAATCACGCTATAATGGTGTCCAATGAATTATATATTTTATCTTAAAAAATTAAAAATAAAAACCCGAAAATCTCCCTCTCTATTTGGTATTTCTGGCTCTGGTGGCACACAGCCACTGCCTTGGAGTCTCAATGTCGTCACCCGTGGTTGTTGGCACGTGCCACTCCCCATCCTCAGCTTCCTGTTTAAGTATTTATCAACAATGCACTATTTAACTAAACCAAACGATCAGATGACGCTTTATCGCAATGACAAAAAATAATGATGTTTATTTGTTAAAAAAAAACTAAACCAAGGGGTTATGATTAAGCTCGAAAACCGGAGTAACGAAAAGAAGCTGATTATCACACCTGGATTACAATCGAATACGGGGGTGGCATATGAAGGTTAAGTCCCCGCCTTGATACGGACAATCGAACCTGCAATGTAAACGAACCAATGTAACTGCACACTTCAGTTTTCGAATTTCTTGTTACCGGCATTGCCATGCTAACTTAAGAAAGAAATCCAATAGCAGCAAAGATCCCGTTTCAATTTTCTTCCCCCTTGTTATCTTTGAGAAACTGGGGGATAGTTTTGATTTTGAATACGGATCCAAGCGAAGAAAAAAAACCTCAAGCTCTTTGTGTATGGACAACAAACGTCTACATACAGAAGATTCTTCTAAACTACGAAAACAATAATCAGCAGACGCATGATACCTGGTGTTTTTCCTTCCATCTTGGGAAAAAGCTAGTCCCTAGAAGTTGGAACAAGTGGTCTCTCATCTCATCGTTCGTCACCAGCAAACACTTGCAATTAACTGCAGCGTACAACCAGTACCTACAAATCGCATAGGACTACATTTTAGGCACAGGTAAACTCGGTAATAAGTAGAGGCAAGTGTGATTTTTCGACGATTTAAGCCATGGAAACAAATTGCAGTATATATCGACTACAACTATTCATGTCTAATAACTCAGTCCAACCATTTGATCGGTCAAGAGATGCAAACTTACCAATCATCATTTGAACCAACTGGAGTAGCATAAAGTGCACCGGACTTTTTCCAACTCTCTAACAATCTCTTGTTATTAGGATTCTGAGCGGGACCACCAGTTACACGATTTTGGTGCAATATAACAAGTGGCAATCTCTTTGATGGGCTCATTTGGCGTAACCTGTTCACCAGAGTATCGAGCTACGACAAAGATGGAGTCATTAAGCAGGCCATTCATATATCTGATACGAAGAAATCAAAAGACAGTGTCATGAAACTAATCATTACCACTCACCTGGAAAAAGCTGAAATTATGTTGATTGACCAGACCTACATTGGCACCATCCACAACAGCATCGAATGGACCATGCCTTTGAAGCCACTCCTGGATGAGTTTAACTTCTAATCAATCAGGACAGCTGACAAACATATTATATATCATTTGCCTGAATCGAACAAAGTAAAAGGTATAGACGAATAATGACTAATTATCGAAACCAGCATCATGAATACATAACAGGAAAACACAAGAAACCACTCCGTTACTGCTTCCCACACAAGGGGTTGGTGGTTTCTAATAAAGTTGTGCCTCCTAATAAAGTTCCATTTTTTGCCAGACCTAGTTACGAACTTATTTTCCGAATAGGGATATCGTATTACACACAGTGCGCTGTAGTACCAGTATATCACACAATCCAAATAACTCCACTAGGCCATCCGAGCGGAGCTCTCCTCGTCAACGTAAGATATGCATATAAAGATGCATATCAAGCAAGTTAAATCATTTGAGCAAACCAGATAAGTCAATGCAATCATATATGCTAAACTTGCGTCAAGGGTAACCATTTTTCTTAAATCTTAGAAACTGAAGACAAACAAACAAGGAAAGCAGAGTCACACCTGGAATCGAATGAAATCACCCCGAACCTCCCTTTGGCTAGCCAATTTGCTCAAAGAGGTAGCAAAATTCTCTGTCTCTTTCGGATCAATGTCGATAGAGACAAGCTTTTTGCCGCAACAAGAGCATGTCCCTGCTTCATCCATCTGAGTCCGCTCCACTCTCCAATTCCCACTCCCAAGCCACCCTTGCCCATGCCACCCTCCACCTCCTCTCACAACTCCTTCCCTCACCTTATTCACATCCCAAGTCTCCACCCCAACTTTCGCCGCCTCCTTGGACTTGAACCACTCCTCCACCACCCCATAAGTTGACTCCGAGACCTGCCTCACCGTGGTCCGTAACCGGTGCAACATCTCATAAACCCTGTCACCTCTGCTCGAATCAGAACTAACTTTTATCAAAGCAGTGATCTCAGGTTCCTCCGCCACAACCCCGGATTCAACCATGTGAGCATCAACCTCATAAGCTCTATCAGCCTCCCCCTTCTTACAGAACTCAAACAATGCCGGACCGTAAGACCTCAATTTCGGCGGAATTCCTAAACCCTTCATCTGCTTCACCAAATGAAACGCCATTTCCGGGTCCTCCCCCGCGATTGCCAACCTCGCCGCGCTGGTAAAAGTGGCCTCATTGGGGACAACCTTATCCTCAACCATCTGGCGAAAAATCTCAAACCCCCTCTTCAAACCCGCACCACCGTCATCACCGCCGCCATTGGAGGAGCAAAGGTAGAGCAAAACATTGTAATGGTGCAGGCTAAGCGGGACCCCATTGCTCCTGGCCTCGTCGTAAAGGCTCAGAGCTTGGACCAGCTGGCCGTGCCTGGAGCACATGTCTAGCTTGTGCCTAAGGACCCCCTCCGGAGATTCCCGCCGCGCTTTCTTCTTGGCTTTGTTGGAAACCGCCGGAGACGACAGCGAGTTATCGGAGAGAGCCAGAGTGCAAAGGTTGAGTCTTTTGTCCATGGAGAAGCTGCCGGTGGAATTCAGGGTCGGTTTAGGTTTCGGGGAGCGGAGAATTGGGCGGAAGAAACGGCGGGAGGTTCGGGAAATTAGGGGGAGTGGGGTTTTGATGAAGAAGGAGAAGAGCGGCGAGGTTCTTGGCAGAGCGCCGCCGTGCAACATTTTTATCTCTATTTTTTGGGTTTTTTGTGAAATTATAAATCGCAATAGAAAGGAAGGATTGGACTATGGAAAATAAGTCGGAGGATTTCGTCTGGTATTCATGTCTGATCGGACATGAACCGGGTGAGATTTCCGCAGAGGTTTTGGAAATCTCTGCACCTAAAACCCTAGCTAAAACTACTTGATCGAGGAAACGACACGTCGTAATATCTTTATCTTCTTTTTCTCATGGGGAAAAGGCTTTGTAGCCAAAATAATTTTTTAGATACGTATAACTCCTTATTTTGATTCTGATATTGAAATTGATAAAAATGGTCGTGACTCTTGAGTTCGTCCATCGTCAATTATTTCAATCATTATAAATAAAAAATTCCGTTAATGAAAAAGTGTAAAAATTCTCTGTTAATTAAAATACCCTCATTTTGGCTAAAAACGAAATAGTTATCATACGTTACTTTTTAGCTTTGTTTTGGTGAAGGGGGAAGAAACTAAAAACAAAGTGGCTATTGAATGAAACATTTTAGCATTGTTTTGGTAAAAGGAGGAAGAATCGTAAAACGCACCGAAGTCAACTTTCATCAATGTCTTTGGCTTATTTGGATGTCCAGTTTCAATGAGATAACAATGCAGCTAACGTATAGACCTATAAATCCAGTTTCAATGTACAAGAAATGCTTAAAACTAGTGTTTAGCAATTAGCATTCGATGTTTGAAATCTCATCGGAGAATATGTTACTGGCTCCGGCGCTGTTCAAGTCACTTTCTTTTTCGTTTCCCTTCTTCAAATTCCTCTGTGAGTACGAAAGTTTCGAAATCGACAACGAAGTGTTTTGAGGACTTTCTGGAACAGCTTTACACACAGCATGCCTTTCAAACGCGAAGCGTTGCAGATTTCGGGTGGTATTCCGAAAGGGAGCTCACATGTATTATGGGATGTATTAAACCTACTGGACATTACACGGTACACCGAAAAGAAAGATCTGAACCTGAAACTAGAACTTGCAGCTAAATTCTCTGATGTAGAAGACATCGCTAACTATCGATCAGCGATTGAATTCGCTGACAATCTCGTGTAAACTAAACATATTTTTTTCTCAGTACTAGTATGTCAAGGGAAGGTTAGGCATTCATTATATGGACAAGGAGGAGGCTTACATAATCCATGGCGCTTACATTTCTCAGCAACAGCAACAATAAGAACAACAGTGACGCCGGTTACAAGAACAACCCCACTTGAACCAAGAAAAGCAACGAAACCAATAGGTGACTTTTGATTTGGTCACTTTTTTAGGCGATAATCTGACTGGTGGTTGTGGCGGCGGCGGCTGCTCCAGACACGGCTTTGTAACCTTCACAGAACTTTTCATCCCATCTGTCAATCTGCATAACAGAATGCACATACCAGTCACAGACCATAGATTTCAAGCAAAATGGAAAGATAACAAAGGCATTCATGATTGTTGAAGAAAAGTTATGTTTTCACTTAAAGCCCGACGAATGGCCACCATAGTTAAAGACACATGCATACATGGTTGAAAAATCACAACACAATCTCTTTTGGCTACAGTTCCAAGGATAGCAGAACACCCAGCTACAGTTCGAACAATAGCAGCTTGGCCATGTAACATAGCAGAACGCCCGGCTACAATTAGAACAGTAGCACAATGGCTATGCACGTTTCTTTATTCTGCAATAACCAAAGGGTGCATTCTTCATGGACCAAGTTCGGGGTCTTGGATCTTGGCCAATAAAAGGAAAGTTTTAGGTTTGCGAACTTTGTTACTACTATGCATACATGAACAGACACACAGATGATGTCTCCCTCCTGTACACACAAAATTCTGTAGGCAGGCATATGTCGGAATTTTGTGTGTTCATGAGCATGTATTACACATACGAAACTGCATGTAGGCTCATCCTAAAATAAGAATGCATTACATCCAATAGAAAAGTAGGGTACATCCATGCACAATTCACCTTAGATAATGTATATAGACGTACATTGGGAAGGCAAAAGAGCGTGTGCTAGTCCCACTCCCATCAGAACGGCGAGAGAGGCTAGGGGATTTTCCAAATACAGTTGGCGGTTGTACCCTTCCCTCACTATGATCTTCAGCATTTGCTCTTGCTATGTCCTTGATGGTCTCATCTGCCACTCCAACTCCAGATTTCCTCACTTCTCCAATCCTGTCACTTTCAATTTCTACCACCGGAACTGGAGGGGCTGGATTGAGCGAAAACAACTCGCCTGATTTGTACAGTTCCCCAGACTTGCCCAAATCACCGAGAAAAAATGTGTGGTCTCTGGAAAAGCTGTTGTTGCCTAAATGAATGCTAAACAATGACTCATTGGATGCAACACTCCAATCCATTTCTTTGTTGGATTTACTTGTTGAAAACACAGAAGTCGGGATCCTGTAAGGATCATATCCACCACACCGATCCATAGTTTGGATTGAAGGGGAATCTGTTGGTAACAAACCAGGCACCATGGACCCATGGGTGACATCAGAAGCTCGGGATGTTGATGCGGGACCTACAATGTTATGGTCATCATGTTTAGGGACGGAAGCAGTATGTGTTGAAGTTGTAATTCTGTTTGTATCCACTTGGAATAGATCTTCCAATGACGAGTCTGATGCCAACGAAGACAAAGATGATATAGAGATTAGTCTTCTGTTCAGGACAGGACCACCTTCATTAGCAGTAGCCTCTGGAAGTATTGTTAAATGGCTACTGCTATCACTCCCATCAACAACCTTTGGTGTTTCAGGGTGCTTACTGCCTTCACTCCCATCAACAACCTTTGGTGTTTCAGGGTGCTTACTGCCTTCACTCCCATCAACTCCTCGTTCTGAATTCTCGCTGTTCTTGCTTCCAGGTTCCAAGTCCATTACTGAAACAATGCCCGAAACAAATTTCATAACAGAAATAATTGATACACTGGCATTAAATATTCTCTCTTCTAAAGTACTTAATCCAGAGTGAAATGAAATGGATTTCCAACTTAGTTTCATGAATAAAACATAACTATGATTTGCAAGTTTGGAAATGCTTCGCGAAACACGCTTATCTAGATAATATGACATTATCAATTTTATATCTTTTCCGACATGACTTCTCATTCCGAGCAAGTAAACACGTTACACGTCAATGACATGAATGAGTGCAACAACAACAATCAAGCCTTATCCGGTTGTATGCATCCTAGAACGCCACTGTGCCCGATTTTGCGATCAAATCTTCCGTTAGCTAATGACATGAATGTGTAATGAAACCAAAAGTTTAAGACGTAGAATATATACAATTTCATGAATTCTCGTGTCAACAATTTACCAATGTACCTGCATTAGCTATCATTTCATGGAAACAAAAATCAAATAATAAACAGAGGAAAAATGTCCTTCCCCCCATAAAATTCTTAAAATTTACTTTCCATATAAAGGATATGAATTTGATAGCTAAATTCAAATTGTTTAAAAAAATTAAATAAAATAGATAACAAAGGAAAGAAGCTTACCTGAATCATTAGAAATAAGCCCTTAAAATTCCCAATTCCATATGATCCTATCGGCGTTCAGCATTCCTCTGCCTCCTCCTCGCCTCGATTTCATATATATTTTTTGGTAGAATTAAACCTTCCCTCGCCTCAATTGAATTACTAAATTCCCAAATAAATTTAAAAAATTTTAAAAAAAATCTTCAAAAACAAATTGAATACGTAAGAAAGGAGAAAAGCCCTTTGATTGCTAAACCCTAAGTTTGATAAATATAAACAAATAAATAAATGAAATTAGGAGTGAAAGTTGTGGCCGTTGAATATCTGAATTTGTGGTTTTTGGGAAATAATAATTGATGTTAAAAAAATTAGGGTTTGTGAGTGGGAAAATCTGGCGACGGAAGGCGTCGCGAAACTTTCGGCGTTTCTTTGGGTTGCCACCGTATCCGTAAGCCTTTCGCGCCATCTTTAACTTTCTGTTACCTTCTTTGGGCGCTGGAAAGCCAATCTTATGCTCCGCCTATTAGGAATTGGATCCTGATCCTCCTGATCCATTAACATATCCTCTTAAATTTTGATCCAACGGTTACAATTATTATAACTTTTAAAGTGACTCCTTGTTTATAACTACCCATATTATTCCGTCAGGAGGATCCTAAAACTTTACCTCGGAGAGGATCAAATTCCCGCCTATTATTCCCATTGCTAGGACTCATCCACTAGTGTGATGCCACGTAGTAGGACAAGGGCGTTGTAGTTATGTAGTTAGTTATGAAAATATAAACTATGTTTAAACTACATATTAATAAAAAATTATTTGTCAACCAAAAGAAGATGAAAAGATTATTTAATTTTCTATCACAATAAAAAAAAAATTAAAGACAGTAACGTAAATTTTACTATATTTTTGTTTAACTATCACCTACAGGTGTTTTTAACATCTTTAGGGGTGTAGTCAATTTGGATTTCAGAAGATTTTAATGTACTTTTTTAGGTGACAGATTTCAAAGGATTTTGATAGATTTTAGAATTGTATATGGATTTTGATAGATTTATATGGATTATATTATAGATTTATATGGATTTGTATAGAATTCTTTCATGGACTTTGTAGTATTTTGAAAAAAAAATAGAAATCACACACAGAGCTAGATCATTTTTAATAAAATCTTATGGCTAGAGATTAAACCGCCTTCATGACCTACTGCACACCAAACGACACACGCAGCAGAAGTACTCGCCTGGGAGAGCATGAGACTGGTGGGGAGTCCTTTGTGGAAAGATTAGTAATTGCCAATATAAGGGATTAGGGTTTAGGGTGCGTCACTTCACCTTGGAAAAAAATGGTCGGAAAAATGGTGGTAGTTGTTGTAATAGATCCTATCAAATCCTATTTTGACTACACCTCCTTAATAGACTACACCCTGATTTTAAAGGTGAAGCGACCATCATTTTTCCGACCATTTTTTCCAAGGTGAAGTGACGCACCCTAAACCCTAATCCCTTACATTGGCAAGTACTAATCCTTCCACAAAGGACTTCCCACCAGTCTTATGCTCTCCCAGGCGAGTACTTCTGCCGCTTGCGTCGTTTGGTGTGCAGTAGGTCATGAAGGCAGTTTAATCTTAGCCATAAGATTTTATTAAAAATGATCTAACAACTTTGTGTGTGATTTCCATTTTTTTTCAAAATACTACAAAATCCATGAAAGAAGTCCACACACATTCATATAAATCTATAATATAATCCATATAAATCTATCAAAATCCATATACAATTATAAAGTATGTTAAAATCCTTTAAAATCTGTCACCTAAAAAAGTACATTAAAATCTTCAGCAATCCAAATTGACTACAAATCCTATCAAAACCTATTTTGACTACACCCCTTAGTTTTAAAAATTTAAAATAAATAAACTTTTCTCCCTCTCTCCTCACTCTCTCTCTCTCTCTCTCTCTCCCTCTTTTCAATTTTAAAAACAAAATAAAAAAATTCATAAGTGTGGGCATGTATTAATTCTTATTATTTTATTTTATTTTTACTCGTATATATTAATAAAACTCTGTATGTCAATCCAAAATAATAAAATTACTATTATACCCTTAATATCTAACTGAAAGAAAATATTAAAAAGGAAAAAAGATATGAGTATTAAAATAATTTCTCAAGTTTTTATTGTTTTTTTTTTTCGAAACCTCACAGCCATATAAACTTATCAATACTAACCTCACATCTCTCTCTCCCCCCAAACCCCCCCCCCCCCCCACCCCCCCAACCGTCAACCCCTTTTCTTCGATGTTTGCTCGTTAAAAACAAATAACTCATTCTATAAAAGAAATTAAAAAAAAAAAACAAAACAAATTGTGTGGCCTTTGCTACTATATATTAGAGGAATGAGAAAAAAATTTAGAAAAAATCCTTGTGACTTGCAACAATTTATGTAAATTAGGATGAAAATGCTATAAAGTGATTTGAATGTAGCATGACATCTAGTTTTGAAAGTTGAGAAGGGAAGTAATAAAGGTTGGGTTAGAGAAATACTAAGAAGACTCTCTCAAAAGTGAGATTTTGATAGACACTTTATGTATTTTCTGTCGCCTTATGTTTTTTGCAGAATATTTCTAATATTAGTACGAAAATTGACGTCAAAACGTAACAAAAATTCATAAAAAGTTCCATTTTAAAAGAGTTTCTTTAGTATTTGTCTTTTAACCTGATAAATTTGTTTAAGCAATCTAGTCAAGTGTGTGTTGAAAATAAGTAACTTGTGTCAAGTGTGCGTTGAAGACAATTAACGTTGTGTGAAATAATATTAGATAAATAAATAAATAAAAAGGAAATGGGGGCGGGGGCGGAGGCGGAAGGCGGGTTGCTATCTCAGCTTTCCCGGAGTACTGTCATCGGCTTCTCCTGTATCACTAAGACCAGGAAGCACATCCTCCGCTTCTCTCGATCTTGAGCTACCCACCATTTCCAATCCCGGGTCGGAATCCCGAGCTCTTTCCTCAATGTAATTTTCGTTAATCTTCGATTTTTTTTATTCTCTATCACTTTCTGATTTCTTCGATGAGTTTCTCTAATTGTTTGGTAAACTATATAGTTTGAACAAATGATGGATTGGATTAGATTGGATTGAATTTAGCCTCTTCTGCTCGAGACTATTTGAGCAAATTTTTTTTTTCTTTTTTCTATAGAAATTGGATCAGCTCAATGAGTTGTATTAGGCCTCGTTTGGCAGCTCTGACTATACCTATTATTTCAGTCGGATGATAAATAGTCATCGGTAGTACTGACTAAATTAGTTGGGCGTGTGAGATGCTGTGTCTGATTAATATGTGCTTCAGATAATACGTCGGACTATAATAATTTTTCTAAATGATTTTCACAGAAAACCAAGAAGAATTTAAAGTTCCGTTCTTTTTTTTGTTTGCAGTGAGTAGGGTTCATCAGCTGATACTTTCTGCATTCAAAATTGCTTTCTTTATTTGTATTTTTGATGAAATTATGATGTCGAATTTACAATTTTCCGATTCTGACTTTAGATATGCGCCAAGAACATGATGCGCATAGATATGGTGGTTGCACTTTCATAGATAGAACTCCGCCGATAACTAGGTTGCTCAAACATGAATGTGGTTGCTTGGGCTGCATTTTAGTACAGTGTGATATGCACCGATGTGTAAGTTTCCTTCTTCCTGATTTTGGATTGGAATCAAAGAAGGGCTAATAAAATCCAATGGAAGGATCGCTATCGCGAACCCCTTTACTTCCTTCTGATCTTCCAGAATCCACCCCCTCTAATATTACTGGAAGCGCTCGTGGGCTGTCTGGTATTCAGGGACTGAAGAAAAGAGGCCACGGAAGTCGTTCTTGGATAAAGATTGATCTGCTTGGGAATATAAGCATTTTGGAGCTTGACAAGGCTACTATAATGAGACAATGTTCGTTGCCTGGCAGAGATCTCCGACTTCTGGATCCTTTGTTCATTTACCCTTCTACAATATTAGGAAGGGAGAAAGCTATTGTTGTTAGTCTTGAACAGATCAGGTGTATAATCACTGCTGACGAGGTTATCCTGATGAATTCCCTGGATGAAAGTGTTGTTCAGTACAAGTCTGAATTGTGCAAAAGCCTAGAGTCAAACAAAGATCAATCTGGTATGGAAACTACTTCTACATAATAACTCATATTTTTTACTGCCTTGGGTTTTCTGATGTACGTGAGTAAAAAATCACTGTTGAATGCATTTCGAACGGGCCTAATTTGATTCAGATGACTTGCCTTTCGAGTTTAGAGCATTGGAGCTGGCTTTGGAACTAACCTGCATGTCTCTAGATGCTCAGGTATCAATCTATTTGCAGCACAACCCTATCAACCAATTTTGGTACATGTTTCATTTACGTTTTAGATAACCCCAGGAAGTTCTTTGTTCACTACGTTCTGGCGGTATAGCTATCCCCAGATTGGTAGAGTCCCTAGTCATGTATTTTTTATCGGTCAGAACTCTATATGTAATTTTATTGTGAATTCATCATATATCATATGAAGTAAAAATTGACAAAAACCAGGAAATGAAGCAGGAATCATCATCAGCACAAATCCATTACGTTAATGAATTTGTTCATCAATGTGATAGGCACAGGAACTGGAAATGGAGATATACCCTGTGCTGGATGAACTAGCATCATCGATAAACACTTTTAATCTGGAGCGTGTGCGTAGACTCAAAGGTCACCTCCTTGCATTGACTCAACGGGTTCAGAAGGTAAGGTAATTCTATTGGCAACCAAAAATTTGCTCTCTGAACCTCAAAAGAAGTAGTAGCATCTTCATTTTACTCTCATTCGTTTCTATTTTAGAGAGCAAATTTTCATAATATACGTGTTCTCTGCTCTTCATCTCCTCATTATAATTTCCCCCTAATTTATCTAGGTCCGTGACGAAATAGAACATCTCATGGATGATGATGGTGATATGGCTGAGATGTACCTTACTGAGAAGAAACAACAGTCAGAGGGTTATCCCCTTAGTGACCTTGGTTTTCAAACTAACACATCAGGCGAGGAAACAATTGTTTCAAAATCTGCTCCTGTTTCTCCAGTGGGGTCATTCAGTGGAACACATAAATTGCAAAGGGCTTTTACCAGTTTTGTGAGTTCAAGCAGGCAGGGAAGCTTATTGAGTTCATCTAATTGCGGAGAAAACATTGATAAACTGGAAATGCTGCTTGAAGCATACTTTGTTGTCATCGACTATACTCTCAGCAAGTTGTTATCGGTATGAGATGTTTTACGCTCAGTGAATACTTTCTATATTTATTGGTGATGCTGCTTGATAGAACGCAGTGGTGGTATGAAAATTCGATTAAATATTAAACTGGCAATAAGTGATTGACAAAAGCATATGTCTTGTTTTGGTGATGCAGCTGAAAGAATACATAGATGATACCGAAGACTTGATTAACATTAAACTGGTAAGGAGTGATAAACCGCTTCTACTTTCTTAATTACTACAATATATGCTCAAATGAATTCTAATATTGCATTTTGTATGGGCAGGGCATTGTTCAGAACCATCTGATACAGTATCAGTTGCTTCTTACAGCGGCTACCTTCTTGGCTACTGTTTGTGCCGCTGTTACAGCAGTGTTTGGAATGAATTTTGCCGCCACTGTTTTCGATCACCCGTCTACATTCAATAGGGTTCTGGTTATTAGCGGTGTTGCCTGTGGGTTCCTGTACTTCTCTTTTCTGATGTATTTTAGGTACAAAAGGATCTTCCCATTGTAAAGTAAAAGTATATACTTCAATGAAATTGACGACTCGCGTTCTAGTGGTGAAACTGAGTGTCCTATCACGCTAAAAGAGCTTCAACGACGAAATAAAAAGTGAAATTCCTAGACTACTATACATGCATTGCATCTTTTTCTAATTCTCGTCAACTTAAAATCTCAAAGAATCGTTATCAATACTCCAAAAATAGTCGTACTGCACTTTGTATGACGATTTTTGTGGAATACCAATAACAGCTCTCCGACATTATATGCAGCACTCTGTTCAACTTTCTATTCAATCAGCCTCATTGCGTACATATACCAAATCCATTAAACGCACCTTCTTTTCACTGGCTTCAAGTGCCGCCTCGAGTTCCATGATTCGTGCTCCGACCCTCGACTCGACCACTTCATACAGGCGCAAACTCAGCTCCTGAGGCGACACACCTTTGTTAATTTCCTCGTGAGTGTTCTCTTCCAAAATCTCTAGTTCAGCTAGGAGCTCTGCCTCAATTTTCCTCATTGCTTCGACATCGTCCTCCATCTGATCATCGAGCCTTTTCGCAACACATTTGTTCGATCTCTCAGATTCTCGTACGTCGAAGGAGGTAATGATCTGCTTCTCAGTTCCCTGGAATTTAAAACCCTCCTCCTCCTCCTCATCCTCATGTAAACTTTGGACCAACTTCTGAGTCTGCTTCAACAACTCATTCAACTTGTCAACTTCTCTTTTACGTCCACTAATAGTATATATTGCTCCAATAGTGATTCCAACAACGAAAAGCAGCAGTCCATTTTTTGAACCTGAAAAAGTAAAATTAAACATAAACGTCATGCGAATAGAAGGGAATTGTTATTACGACTCCAAAATAGTCATTAACGGCTCATTCCTCCTTTTTTTCGTCGGGGAAGAATACAACGACTTTTTTGAAGTATTGACAACAGATTCCTAATACTAATAGCGTAAAACCTTGTGAATCAAATGGGCTGCCAGCCACCGGTTTAGTTGAGCCGCTACATCTCCTCCTCCTCCTCCCCTGCCGCCACCGCACCTTTTCCTCACTCTCCAACCACACGTCATTGACTTGGCTGCCATGGTTAACCAAAAATGGCCTCATTGCCAAAATACAAGGTGATGCACATGATGGGCTATACACATCCTCTTCCACTCTGGCATTTTCCCCATACAACACCACCTGAGCCAATAAGCAGCTTTCTGTAGAATTAAGTGCTTTTAGAGAAAGCACTTTTGATTTAACTCCAAGATATCTGCTTTTCTTTAGTCTTTGATGGAAAAGAAACCCATCTTTTTCTGCCGCAACATAATCAGAAACCAATTCCCCAGAAGACTCAGTCAGCTCCTCACCATCATGAGCTGATTGATCTGCTACACCTTCCCTCTCCCTGGAAAACCATTTGTGCCAATAACACTTCGCCACGTAACCAGCCCCAGTGGCCGCTGTTGCTGCTGCTATAATCCAAAAATCCATAGCCTCTTTTTTTGGTCAATTCTGATCTTCAAAACCCAAAAACGAAAAGGGTTTTTGGTGAAATCCGTCTGTCTTGATCGAAGAGATGAATAAAAGGGAGGAGATCCAATTTTTACTATTCCTTTAAAAATGGTTGGTGGTGTTGTCCAAGGAAAAACAACGATAGCGAATCCACAACGGCTATATTAATAGTTGGTCACGCAAAGAGTCGTTCTTCTTTGCTCATGTATGAAAATTTCAAGCGATTTTAACGAAATATTTTTCTATACATGTTGGACTGACAATTAAGGAGGAATAATTCCTTCACACGTGAGGAGCCGAGCAGTGTTCTAGGCTGGAATTAAATATTGAAGGAAATCCGGAAAATATGAAAAAAATTAGGTAATATATAGCAGGTTCATTGAACTACCACAGAAACGTTCACAGCACGTCCTAATTGGATAGGAAATTATAAAATGTTAACTAGCCAAAAATAGTCACTAATATTCCTGATTAATTACCTTAATCTCTCAATTTTATATACATGGAAAGAGTAATGATCCGTTTATTTCACTCTATGGTATCAAATATTTACTTTCCAGATCATGAGGCAAGTGTGGTGCTAGGGCAGCTATCAGTAGTGCAGGCTAAGATGTCCCTATAATCTCTGGATATTGTGAACGAGTCGTAAACATGCCCGTCCCTGCTCTTCTTGTACTCGAACAAAAGGTTCGAGTGATCGAATGCTGTGAGCTTGACGAATCCATGGTCGTAGTCTTTGAAAACACTCCATTTCGTTTGGATGGCGGTAAACGTTGACAGGCTTGCTCCTGCACCACCAGCAACCACGTGTATTGTTCCATTCAAGCTGCCTTTGTAATGGCGTTTCTCTTCATCGGTGCAAATATTCTGTCGCGAAAACACGCAAGAAAATTTGTATTGTAACTTGAAAAGATTCTAACTTACTTCCTAATTATGCAATGTGAAAATGTACCTGGTATATGGGACAGGTTCTTTCGTAGTTATGGACATGGCCGTAGATGCCAATGTCGACCTTATACTTTTGCCAGAGTTTTTGGAGGCTCTCCCTCCCCATTGGTTCTGCAAACGATCCTTCTTCCGCGTAATAGAAATCTGAAGAGTATCCCAGAACTCGATGTGCGAGAAATATTAGCCAGGGTTGCTTCTGCCTATCGACTGATGCTAAGCACTGCTCGATGAACTTGTATTGCTCCGTGCCCTCTCTCCAGTCATGTTCCGTGTCTGCTATGCAGAAGCGAAACATGCCGTAGTCTGTTTTGTACCTGAATTAAGAATTAACATCCTCAGAAATGAAGAGCAATCAAAATTGAGGATTTCTGACACAATATCCGCGTACCAGAACTTAGCTCTGTTCTCTGTGGGAACATAGAACATATTTTCAGCCAACACACCACATTCGCCTCCTGAATCCATGTTCCGATAGAAAGAACCTGTTCCTGGCCAGTCTCGTTCATGGTTTCCACTGAAGGGAAAAATAAAAATCACCAAAATTAGATAAAGATAATATCTTGTTCAAAGCAAGTAAGGAAATTAGACAATGGTGCAAACCTCGCAATCATGTAAGGAACGGTTGATGCTATTGGTTCGACCTGTGCAGTAAATTGGTCCCATTGTGAAAGATAACCATTCGCGTAACATATATCCCCAATGTGGAGGACTATATCGATGTTTTTCAAGTCGCGAATAAGTTGCTTAGTAGTGTTAAGCGAACCTGGCTGGAAATTGTTGTATTCATTGGAACCATCAGCTTCATCCTGCATGGTAAGATATGAGGATTTAGTACCATAAGAAGGAAATAAAAATCATTTTGGGGTAGAAAAATCCAGTGAAACGAACAGATTTGTGAAGCAAGTTCGAACCTTTCCCATGTCACCAAAAATGACTACGCGCTGTAAAGAATTTTGACCAGGATAAGGAGATGCTCTAAACTGATACGTTCGACTCCAAATGTATGTACCATTAAACAATCTATGTCCCAGCTTGTACGTGTACCTGCGTAAAAGTGAGCTTCATTTTAACTGGTGATTTACCATAAAATTCAACAGCTGATTGTGAAATTTTTGACGTTGTACTCATTGAATAGTTCATGGTTGTATCGTAAACTCGTGTAGTTAACAGGTTACTATAAAACTCACTCCTCGTTCAAGAAAATTGAATATACAGATTTTAACATACTGTCTGTTTGGCCACAACTCCTTCAGAAAACTAGTATGTATGAATCCAGGGTCACGCCATCCCACTGTTCTTGCTGGTGCACCTGAACACGTACATTGACAAGATAAACTGTAAAGCCACAAAAGTTTTAAGAAGGATTTAAAAATGCAAAAATTTACCTTCGAGTCTTTGTAGGCTCCTACATTCTATGAATATTATTGATACATGTTCGGCAGCAAAGATGATAGACTAACAACTGGTTTTACTGTTACAAAATACTGGTATTATCTTCACCTTATAAATTAGCGATGTCAAGAATCTATCGTTAATTAACTAGAAACTAAAAACGACTTTAGATTATCGTGTTTTCTCTTTTCTTCTCCCTATTTGTATGAGTGAACTCAAAATAGAAAAAAGGTGCAAGGGAGTTACATACCACACAAGCTATGACGATCAAAAGTTAGCGTCACAGCTGGGGAACGCGTAGTTTCTCCTCTTGGACCCCATTCAACAAAAGGTTCTGCGTCATTGATCCCATATCCACTTGTCCATGTTACGGTCATCTGAGTTTAGTACAGAACCATATGGATCATTAACCGTTTTCTTAAATATATATATATATGTTTATTTGAAAACAACTCTTTAAAAATGCATGCTGTGTGCTCTGAGGATTAACTAGGGCGGAGACTATAACTTACTTCATTCCATTCTTTTCCTTGTGCTATGCGCGGGTAAACTGGTGCATCTGGATTAGCGAAAGCTACATGATTTGACACCGCCACCACCTTTGGCTATTGAGCAGAAAAGAAAGAATCAGAAAATTGCTGCATCATTTATTTAACGGGTTCAGTTTCAGAAACCACAGTACTCAGATCAGTCTTCTATGTGTGAAAGACAAACACATGAAAAAGCGACCATAGAGACAGGAGAATTCGTCAAACAGTTGCGAAAGAAACCTTTTCGAGCTAGATTATATGTATGCAACAGGACTGACCAGCTAGTCCTTTAAGAAAACACAAGGCAGCTTTTGTAGATTATTGACAAATGGAGTTTGCATAATTCACCAAGCTCCTATTAGAAACACAATTTGTATGCGAAAGTACCAAAACGCCAATTTAAGAGGAAAACAAAAATCAAAAGATAGTACAACAAAAGCCAACGTATAACAGTCTAGTTATCCCATTGAATATGCAGAAGCAAAGACAGTTTTCAGCATACATTCAATAAACCGCCAGAAAATAGTGCGAAAGAGAAGTCCGATCTCTGGTTGATCAGCTGAAGCTTCAAGAACCCGTTTCCGGTGTCTTTGTAGTCGGGAGTGGAGTAATTCGCATACTGATACTGTAAAGTGAAACAATTTAAGGTTCATATCTGCAGCTCTTTGTAAACAATGTAGAAAAAATCATCACATAGTATGCCGGATGAACCTTAATCGGCGCAGAACACAAAAACGGAGGATAAACTCTCGGATTCTCCTCAGGGCAGGTGGAAGCACTGAAAAGTTGAATTGCTTCCAATCAGACCAAGGCATAAAATTTAACCACAGAATACAATAAGAAAGGAAAACATTTGAAGGACATCATTCAAAAAAAGGTCTAAATGTTAGACTGAATTCAAATTTAAGCACAAGGGCAATGCAAGAACAGATTTATATACCTGAAATTAGCAGGAGAAAACACTCCAATCCAATCATCGATTTTCGGGTTTTCGGTACCAAATTCCAACTTCACCCACTCTGTGGTTTGCCCCTAAAACATCAACAACCAA
The DNA here is from genome assembly GCA_036320875.1 of Cotoneaster glaucophyllus. Classification (NCBI taxonomy): domain Eukaryota; kingdom Viridiplantae; phylum Streptophyta; class Magnoliopsida; order Rosales; family Rosaceae; genus Cotoneaster; species Cotoneaster glaucophyllus. The sequence continues at coordinate 439,051 of JAVVNS010000030.1, read as the reverse complement.
CCCATCAGTCCAAACCACAGGATGAACACTGTGGCAGCATCACAAGTCAATAACGCTCCGCGATTAGACCAGAAGGGGCCACCAAGGCTTTGAATTAAGAGTCTAAATAGTAATTAGTGAAATGCTCACCCTTAATCCAAGAACAGAAGGAGAGGCTTGAATGTAAGCAAGCTCATCAAGTGCAAAGGTTGCTCTATGAATAGCAATTCTGGAAAAAGGGTGATCTCCATGCGAGCTTGCCTTCTGAACTTGAAGGGTTGCAACAACCACCAACAGAATTGCCAACAGCCTCGCTGGTTTCATTTGTTTCATCCCCATTTCCCACACAGTATGAAAAATGAAGAATCTTTTAGGAACAAGGGAAGAAAGTTGCCAACTTTGAGTGATGCTGGTGCTGTTGAACTGAAGTATAAGATTTTATGGGTTTCTGAGTTCCTGCGTTTCCAATGATTGCAAGTACTTATAACTTTGGGAATCTCAAGGAAGATTCGACTTTTGTTCCCATTTTTTCAAAGGGCAGTTCAGTAAACAGCTGCTGTGCATTTTGAAGTCGTCGGTTTTTGCCCCTTTTTTTAATTTTTTTTAAATTATTTATTTTTACTATGTTCTCCGAGCTTTTGATTCGCACCGAACAACATTATGATTTGAGGACTGATATTACACTTAAATGTTATAAATAGGCAAAAGTTAGGGAGATAACTTTTACTAGGAACATGAGAAGAGCAGATGCAAAGTATCAGACTGTTTAGTTTCGTAAAAAGATTATAGGAAAAAAAGAAATAGAGGGATACTGATATTATTGATTTCACTTCTTTTTTTTGTTGTGTATTGTAATCACACAGAGAGTGCTCTTTATCTAGAGCTACATTCCTGACAAACCAAAAAGTGAAATGATTGCTCCTTTTGAAAATTTCACATAATAACAATTACACTACTATGACTTTTTTAAAACATCACATAATAATAATTACACTACTATGACATTTTTGAAAACATCACATAATAACAATTACACTACTATGGCCATTCATTCTCACAATTTTACAACATTAAACATAATTTTCATACTATAACTATATTTTGAAGAGTGATGTTAATTTCCTCGTGAGTGTTCTCTTCCAAAATCTCTAGTTCAGCCAGGAGTTCTGCTTCAATTTTTCTCATTGCTTCGACATCATCCTCCTCCGTCTGATCATCGAGCCTTTTCGCAACACATCTATTCGATTTCTCAGATTCTCGTACATTGAAGGAGGTAATGATCTGCTTCTCGGTTCTCTGGAATTTTAAACGCTCCTCCTCCTCATGTAACTTTGGACCAACTTCTGAGTCTGCTTCAACAACTCATTCAACTTGTCAACTTCTCTTTTACGTGCACTAAGAGTATATATTACACCAGTAGGATTCATTTCTCCTCTTATTTTTCCGTCAGCAAAGAATGCATGATGACTTTTTTGAAGTACAGATACCAGATTACTAATAAGAATGGCGTAAAACCTTGTGAATCAAACGGGGCCGTCAACCACCAGTCTAGTTGAGCTGCTACATCTCCTCTTCCTCATCCTTCTCCGACGCCACCGCCACTTTTCCTCACTCTCTAACCACACACGTCATTGACTTGGCTGCCATTGCTCCCCAAAAATTTGCCTTATTGCCAGGGCTGCCCCTGAGGGTAGCCGGAGTAGGCTGTCGCTGGGGGCCCCCAAATTTTTTTTTTACATCCTGTATATAACATATAAATACAGAAAACGTAAAAAACATCACAATTATTTTGTTGGTGTAGTAGAAACTGTTCCACTACGTTTTCTTTGGGGTGGGCATTTCGAAGCATCCTGTAGGCATTAGGTTTTGCTTTTTTTTTCTTTTTCAAATCTATGAAATTAATGGTCCCAATCGGCCAAATCCATTTTTTTTTCCTTTTGCTTTTGAAAGTAACCTCCAAAAACAAACATACAAAAATCATAGAAAGGGTGAGATTTATTTACTCTATATCTATATATATATATATATATATATATATATATATATATATATATATATATAAAGGGAGCACCCAAAAATAGTGAAACATTTAAAATATCATAAATTGCCCCTTAAAAATTTTAAAATTACGAGAATTAAAAGGAGTTAAAAATAATTCAACAAATATTAATTTTGAATGAATTTAAGATTTTCAACTTTAGAAAAAAAAAAAAAAAAAAAAACTTCATGTTAGTGGGTGGTTTATGTTTAACTTCTTATCTATTTTCAAAAATATTTTAAATAAAATTGTATAAATAGAAAAAAACTTGAGTTTTTTAAATAAAAAACATACGAAGACCAATTGTCACACACCTACGCGTGTGACAAGAGGCTAGTGAAATTAATAGCCCCAATTTGTCCAAATGCATTTTTTATTTTCTTTTGCTTTTGAAAATAACCTAAAAATGACAAAAACCAGAATAATCATAACTTTGTAATCCTTTTTCTTTCAACTTCTCAATTCTTTCCATTTCTATTGAATGTTTAAGCAACTATCACTTGGTCCTGAAGATTGTAATTTGAGGTAACCAAAACTTTGAATTTAAATTTTCTTTTTCAATAATTTATTGTTAAACTAGGTTATTCTAAAATTTGATTCGCTAGTGTGATGTTGATTTTTGAAAGAACACAAGAGAACCACTTGGCGTTGTTGAAATATTATATTCGTCAATCAAGTTATATTGTTTTTTACTCTCTTGATCATCAAGTTTTATTGCTCTTCACTCTCAATCTTAGACTCTTGACTACAAACACTTAGTGCATTTGCATCTAAAGACATGTGACATGTAATATTTAAGTAATATTAGTATATATGTTTCATTTTGATATTAATTTTTAATAATATTCGATGAAGAAATAGACTTTTTATGTAATTAGCGAATTCTTTTTACTACATACCAATATACAAAAAGTCGAAGGTCCGAGAACTTTAGGGCCCCACTTTGAAGGCTCGCCTAGGGTCCCAAATTCTCAGGACCGGCCCTGCTCATTGCCAAATACAAGGTGCATGATGAGCTATACACATCATCTTCCGCTCTGGCATTTTCCCAATACAACACCACCCGAGCCAATAAGTAGCTTTCTGTAGAGTTAAGTGCTTTTAGAGAAAGCCCTTTTGATTTAACTCTTAAGATATCTGCTTTTCTTTAGTCTTTGATGGAAAAGAAACCCAACTTTTTCTGCCACAACATAATCAGTAGCCAATTCCCCAGAAGACTCAGTCAGCTCCTCACCATCATGAACTGATTGATCTGCTACACCTTCCCTTTCTCTGGAAAACTAAAAGCCTCTTTTTTTGGTCAATTCCGATCTTCAAAACCCAAAAACAAAAAGGGTTTTTGGTGAAATCTGTCTTGTCTTGATCGAAAAGAAGAAGAAAAGGGAGGAGATCCTATTTTTGCTCTTCCATAAAAAATGGTTGGTTGGTAACGTTGTCTAAGGAAAACCAATGATAGCGAATCCACAACGGCTATATTAATAGTTGGTCACACGTAAGGAGTTGTTCTTCCTCGCTCACGTATGAAAAATAAAACCGGTTTTAACGAGATATTTTTCTATACATGTTACACTGACAATAAGGAAGAATAATTCCTTCACACGCGAGGAGCCAAGCAGTGTTCTAGGCTGAGAGTCAAACTGGGAAGTTGGTCATCCTGATGGCTCGTAGGTTTTAAACATTGAAGGAAATCTAGAAAACATGAAAAAATTAGGTAATACATAGCAGGTGCATTGACCTACCACAGAAACGTTCACAGCACGTCCTAATTGGATAGGAAATTTAAAAAGGTTAATTAGCATAATTAGTCAATAATATTCCTGATTAACTACCATAATCTCTTACTTTTATATACATAAAAAGATCACTATTTTGTGACGGCTGATAATGATCCGTTTATTTCACTCTATAGAAACAAATATTTACTTTCCAGATCATGACGCAAGTGTGGTGCTAGGGCAGCTATCAACGGTGCAGGCCAAGATGTCCCTATAATCTCTGGATATTCTGAACGAGTCGTAAACCTGCCCGTCCCTGCTCTTCTTGTACTCGAACAAAAGGTTCGAGTGATCGAATGCTGTGAGCTTCACGAATCCATGATCGTAGTCTTTGAAAACACTCCATTTCGTTTGGAGGGAAGTAAACGGTGACAGGCTTGCTCCTGCACCACCAGCAGCCACATGTATTGTTCCATTCAAGCTGCCCTTGTAATGGTGTTTCTCTTCATTGGTGCAAATATTCTGCCGCCGAAACAACAGAAATTTTTTATTGTAACTTGAAAATATTCTACTTACTTCCTATTTACGCAATGCGAAAATGTACCTGGTATATGGGACAGGTTCTTTCGTAGTTATGGACATGGCCGTAGATGCCAATGTCGACCTTATACTTTTGCCAGAGTTTTTGGAGGCTCTCCCTCCCCATTGGTTCTGCAAATGATCCTTCTACCGCATAAGAGGCATCCGAAGAGTATCCTAGAACTCGATGTGCGAGAAATATTAGCCAGGGTTGCTTCTGCCTATCAACTGATGCTAAGCAGTGCTCGATGAACTTGTATTGCTCTGTGCCCTCTCTCCAGTCATGTTCCGTGTCTGCTATGCAGAAGCGAAACATGCCGTAGTCCGTCTTGTACCTGAATTAAGAAATAACATTCTCAGAAATGAAGATCTAATCAAAATTGACAGATTTCTGACACGATATTGGCATACCAAAACTTAGCTCTATTCTCTGTGGGAACATAGAACATATTTTCAGCCAACACACCGCATTCACCTCCTGAATCCATGTTCTTATAGAAAGAACCCGTTCCTGGCCAGTCTCGTTCATGGTTTCCACTGAAAGAAAAAATAAAAATCACCGAAATTAGATAAAGATGATAGATTGTTCAAAGCAAGTAGGGAAATTAAACAATGGTGCAAACCTTGCAATCATGTAAGGAACGGTTGATGCTATTGGTTCGACCTGTGCAGTAAATTGGTCCCATTGTGAAAGATAACCATTTGCATAACATATATCCCCAATGTGGAAGACTATATCGATGTTATTCAAGTCTCGAATAAGTTGCTTAGTAGTGTTAAGCGAACCTGGCTGGAAGTCGTTGTATTCATTGGAACCATCAGCTTCATCCTGCATGGTAAAATATGAGGATGTAGTACCATAAGAAGAAACAAAAATCATTATGGGGTCAAAAATTTCATTGAAACGAACAGATTTTTGAAGTGAGTTTGAACCTTTCCCATGTCACCGAAAATGACTACACGCTGTAAAGAATTTTGACCAGGATAAGGGGATGCTCTAAACTGATACATTCGACTCCAAATGTATGTACCATTAAACAATCTATGCCCCAGCTTGTACATGTACCTGCGTAAAAGTGATCTTCATTTTAACCGGTGTTTTGCCATAAAATCCAACAGCTGTTGGTGAAATATGACATTGTACTCATTGAATAGTTCATGGTATCATAAACTCGTGTAGTTAACAGGTTACTGTAAAACTCACTCCTTGTTCAAGAAAATTGTATATACAGAATTTTAACATACTGTCTGTTTGGCCACAACTCCTTCAGAAAACTAGTATGTATGAATCCAGGGTCACGCCATCCCACTGTTCTTGCTGGTGCACCTGCATACGTACATTGACAAGATAAACTGTAAAACCACAAAAGTTTTAAGAAGGATTTAACAATGCAAAAATTTACCCTCGAGTCTTTGTAGGCTCCTACATTCTATGAATATTGTTACATGTTCAGCAGCAAAGATTATAGACTAACAACTGGTTGTACTGTTACGAATACTGGTTTTATCTTCACCTTATAAATTAGCCATGCCAATATCTATCATTAATAAAAACGAGTTTAGATTATCGTGTTTTCTCTTTTCTTCTCCCTTTTTGTATGGGTGAATTCAAAATAGAAACAAGGCGCAAGAGAGTTACACACCACACAAGCTACGACGATCAAAAGTTAGCGTCACAGCTGGGGAACGCGTAGTTTCTCCTCTCGGGCCCCATTCAACAAAAGGTTCTGCGTCATTGATCCCATATCCACTTGTCCATGTTACGGTCATCTGAGTTTAGTACAGAACCATATGGATTACCTTCATTAACCATCTTCTTAAATATATACATTTCTTTGAAAACACCTCTTTAAATATGCATGCTGTGTGCTTTGAGGATTTGAACTAGGGCGGGGAGTCGGGGACTATAACTTACTTCATTCCATTCTTTTCCTTGTGCTATGCGCGGGTAAACTGGCGCATCTGGATTGGCGAAAGCTACATGATTTGACACCGCCACCACCTTTGGCTAATGAGCAGAAAAGAAAGAATCAAAAAATTGCAGCATCATTAATTCAATGAGTTCAGTTTTGGAAACCACAATACTCAGATTAGTCTTCTATGTGTGAAAGACAAACACATGAAAAAGCTACCATAGAGACAGGAGAGTTCGTCAAACAGTTGCAAAATAAACCTTTTTCCAGCTAGATTAAATGCGTGCAACAGGATTGATTAGATAGTACTTGAAGAAAACACAGGGCAGTTTTGTTGATTATTAACAAATGGAGTTTGCAAAATTCATCAAGATGCTATCAGAAACACAATTTGTATGTGAAAGTACCGAAACGCTCAATTTAAAAGGAAAACAAAAGTCAAAAGATAGTATAACAAAGCCAATGTATAACAATCTAGTTATCCCATGAATATGCAGAATACAAAGCAAAGACAGTTTTCAGCATACATTCAATAAACCACCAGAAAATAGTGCGAAAGAGAAGTCTGATCTCTGGTTGATCAGCTGAAGCTTCAAGAACCCTTTTCCGGTGTCTTTGTAGTCGGGAGTGGAGTAATTCGCATACTGAAACTGTAAAGTGAAACATTTTAAGATTCATATCTGCAGCTCTTTATAAAGTGTAGAAAAACTCATCACATAGTATGCTGGATGAACCTTAATCGGCGCAGAACACAAAAACGGAGGAAAAACTCTCGGATTCTCCTCAGGGCAGGTGGAAGCACTGAAAAGGGTAAATTTGAATTACTTCAAATCAGACCAAAGGCATTAAATTTAACCACAGAACACAATAACCAAGGAAAACATGTGAAGAAAATCATTCAAAAAAGGTCTAAATGTTCGACTGAATTCAAATATAAGCACAAGGGCAATGCAAGAACAGATTTATATACCTGAAATTAGCAGGAGAAAACACTCCAATCCAATCATCGATTTTCGGGTTTTCGGTACCAAATTCCAACTTCACCCACTCTGTGTTTTGCCCCTACAACATCAACAATCAACCCATCAGCCCAAACCACAGGATGAACACGGTGGCAGCATCACAAGTCAATAACGCTCCACGATTAGACCAGAAGGGGTCACCAAAACCAAATTAGGCTTTGAATTAAGAGTCTAAATAGTAATTAGTGAAATGCTTACCCTTAATCCAAGAACAGAAGGAGAGGCTTGAATGTAAGCAGGCTCATCAAGTGCAAAGGTTGCTCTATGAATAGCAATTCTGGAAAAAGGGTGATCTCCATGCGAGCTTGCCTTGTGAACTTGAAGGGTTGCAACAACCACCAACAGAATTGCCAACAGCCTCACTTGTTTCATTTCTTTCATCCCAATTTCCCACGCAGCATGAAAAATGAAGAATCTTCGTGAGTACAAAGGAAGAAAGCTGCAAACTTTGAGTGATGCAGTCGAACTGAAGTACAAGATTTTTTTGGGTTTCTGAGTTTTCAATGATTGCAAATCGTTAACAACTTTGGGAATCTTAAAGGAAGATTCGACTTTTGCTCCTATTTTTTAAGAGAGTTTTAACGAAACTCTCCTGCTACCGTTTACTTTTAACTAAAAATCACATTTTTATTTTTACCTGATACTATTTATTATACCTTTAAAAAGAGTTTTTCGTTAAAAGAAAATTTTTTTTAAATTTTTCATTAGTTTTCCTTTTTTTAAGGAACGTTTCAGTAAACAGCTGCTGTGCATTTTGAAGTTGTCGTTTTTTTTTTTTTTTTTTTTTTAATACTATATTCATATTTTGAAAAGAATCACAAATGGATTAACGTTGGAGATTCAGAATGCTGTTATAATATTTATCTGATATTTTAATTTTCAAATAAAATTTAATAGTTTAGTACTGCACTACGCTAAATTTGAAAAGTGGTAAGTGTGGAATGACATTGATCAATTGATGGCGAAGCTACAACAGTCCTCTTTTCTAAGAGTCGAGAAGACTCACAAAACATTTTAATCTTTTCTTAATCATCAATGTGTGATTTACCAACGCCAGAAAATGGAATCACATTGATCCATTTATTCTTTATTGTGTCCAAGTGGGGATGCTAAATGTTGGATGAGTCCATTGCACTCTTTGTTTGACAAAGGGTTGCATCTCTTGTTAAATAAAATAATATTTTTGGAAACTGTTAAATAAAACAATATTTGGGTCTATATAACCATCCACTGACGCGTACAAGAGTTATACTTCTTTGTTTAATTTTTGGACTTCTAGTCTTCCCTACCAAAGAGCACAAGAGCAGAGGCGAAATTTTTTTGTTCAAACATTGTAATTATTGCAAGCATCAATCGATAATGTTTGTTGGTACGTATATTTTTCTTTCATTCTATTTTGTCAATTTCAAATATATTAATATTGTTCAAATTTGTGATGTGATTTAATATTAGTGTTGAAACTTTATATTAGTGAAAAAAAAATATATTATATAATAATTGAGCTGATAAACATACACGGAAAGAGATCCTCTCTAGATCTCTCAAAACCCACGAATTAAGTGATCCGAACCCTTGAAATTTGATTCAACTGCTAAAAAGAGAAACCCCTTTTAAATGTTATAATAATTTTAACCGTTTAATCAAATTTTAAGAATCCAGATCACTTGATCCGTGAGCTTTGGTGGAAGAGATCCGAAGAGGATCTCTTTCTAACATACACACCAAGAAGCACAAATACTACAAAAATATTCAAATGATAAGAGTACATTTTAAAGATTAAATCAAACAAATAGTTGCATAAATCTTTCCTCCAATGACGTGAAATTCGTGGTCGGAGGAGTCCTCGATCCTGAAAAATACCTAGCAGCAGCTTGGAAAACTGTTTAGACTTCACCTCTGGCAAGGATGAGAAACAGGTTTGACCCAATATAATGTTTATATGTATTAGGTTTTTCACGTTCATGGAAAGATATTTTTTTAGTGTATCCGGAACATCGAGTGGTGTATCACGTGTTACTAGACAAGTTGTTAGATACTTGTCTTAGAAAATTAACAACTTAAAATTAAAACTTTCCTCCACAGTGAAGAATTTCTCGTTCATAGGAGATAAATTTTGCAGTCTACTAAGAACACGACATGGTACATAAAGTTTAATAATTTAATTGGTCAATTTTTTTTTTTTTAAGTTTGTAACCAATTATATTATTACACTTAGCGTACCGGACCGTAATTCAATTTCTTATACAGCAAATGACACGTGGCTAAGATTTAATCCTATGACCCAAAATGCTTTTTTGTGTTTTAAGTTGTGAAAGCCCATCTCAGCGCGGGAGGTAATTGACCTCCTAGACGACGTCGGTTTCAAGTAGCCGCAAATACGAGGCGTACGATTTCATCTTGCCCACGTGGCGTTCATGCATCAGTAGACAACGATGCCCCCAGTCTGGCTGGATTCCGGAACCCGCTTGTTTCGAAGTCGCTTTTTTTCCAGTGGCAGCGCCCATAACGGATATAAAACCCGGGAGGATTTTCTGAAAAAGGAAGAAAGTTGCCTTGCCATTTAAATCTGAATTAATCGGAATCTTCTCTCCAAATATTCGCGAAATCCAATTTAGCAGCCACCTTTAAAAAGCCACCCTCACCACACCGCACGTCAAAGTTCAAACACAAATCACTGGCATTTCCTTAGCTTCAGGATTGAGTTTCACCAACCTTTCACTGCAGGTCACTTCTGAAAAGGTTTTTGTTGCTGGAATTTCAATACCCATTTGCTTGTTTCGATTTTTTCCAGCCGCCCATTTGGTTTTCGATTGGTAAAGTTGAAAGGTTTGGATTTTTGTTTTATTTGGTTTGGTGGTGTTAGATGATGGGTTTTCTGTAACTTTATCTGGGATTAATACCCATTTGCTTGTTTTGATGTGTTCCTGCTACCCATTTAGTTATCAATCGGTAAAGTTTGAAAAGTTTGAATTTTTATTTTGGTTTTGGTGAATTTAGAAGATGGGGTTTGTGTAATTTTTGATGGGATTTAATACCCCGTTTGCTTGTTTTGATGTTTTCCAGCTACCCATTTGGTATTAATTGATGAAGTTAGAAATGTTTAGTGAATTTATTATTTAGTACATGGGTTTTTTGTAATTGTCAAATTTTTATTGGGGTAACTTATTGATTCTATCTAATGTAGTAGGCAGGATGAGAAGGTTGAAATATTTCTGCTTGGCAGTTCATTTGGTTCTTCTTGCAACTCTTCAAGTTCAAGATGTGGAGTCTCATGGAGATCAGCCTTTGTCAAAGATTGCTGTTCACAAGACAGTGTCTTCCCTTCATTCCCATGCTTATGTGAAGGCCTCCTCTGCAGTTCTTGGGCTCAAGGTTAACTTCTAAAACATCCTCTTTTTCGATGAATCGTGCCCCGGAAATAGGATGTCCTTATTTGTTGACAAACTCGTGCTTTTGAGCACTTTGTATGTGTTTGGTATTGATGCGACTTTTTCCCCAACTCAATAATTTAGGGGCAATATGTGGAATGGTTGACATTGGAGTTCAGTTCTCCACACCCTTCAAATGATGACTGGATTGGAGTGTTTTCTCCTGCCAATTTCAGGTCAGTAAATGGAACTTTGTTTGTCTCAAGCCAACTGTTGGAAGCTCCAGCATGCTTTTTTCTCGGACGAATTTGCTTCTCTTTATTTCTTTATCGTATACTGAATATAATTGATAGCATTGGATGTACTTGCTTGAATTTGCAGCGCTTCGACCTGCCCTGCGGAAACTAAAAGCTCTTCTGCTCCTTTTTTGTGTTCGGCACCTATAAAGGTTTGCATAGTGCTGCTGCTTTTCCATGGCCTCCAAGCATGCTTTTCGTTGAAGTGGATCCAGATATAGAGATTTGATCTCATATATTTTTTTGCTTTTTTGCAGTACCAGTATGCGAACTACACTAGTCCTAGGTACAAAGATACCGGGAAAGGCTCCTTGAAACTGCAGTTGATTAACCAGAGATCAGACTTCGCTTTTGCACTATTCTCGGGTGGTTTATCAGAGGTATGCTATTTGTTTTTAGAGAACCAATGGTTGCTGCTATCTGTCGCCTTCGTGCTTTGCCTTTACATTCATTTTTCTAAATAGTGGATAAAATAAACATTTGGCCTTTGGTTTATGGAGATTACGTAAGATAATACTTATTCTACAAACTGCCATTTTTTCCAGCTATGTAATTGTCCCTTGCTTCAATCTGTGTAATAGTTACCTGCCTGTTTTGTAAAATAGCCGAAGCTGGTGGCAGTGTCAAATAAAGTTGCTTTCGCGAATCCGAAAGCTCCAGTTTATCCACGCCTAGCGCAAGGAAAATTGTGGAATGAAGTAAGTACACCTTCTTCTTGGAGATATTCTCTTGGTGTACAGAAAACTATGTTGCAGTGATGTCTCCCCCACACTTTAACTTCTATTTTTTCCATCGAAATGCTTTTCTTCGTGAACAAGCTTGTGTTCATCAATTTCTCAAGGAAACTATCCGTCTGACTTGATATTTAGATGACTGTAACATGGACAAGTGGATATGACATCGTGGAAGCAACCCCTTTTGTTGAGTGGGGTACAAAAGGAGAAGACCGTGTGAAATCCCCAGCTGGGACATTGAACTTCGACCGCAACACCATGTGTGGTGTGTTTGCTCTCTCTCTCTCTCTCTCTCTCTCTCTCTCTCTTCGGGGGGATGGATGAAAGTGCATCACCTGACTATGCCTTAACCATGTACGTTCTACAAACACAGGTGCACCAGCAAAGACAGTGGGGTGGCGAGATCCTGGATTCATACACACTGCTTTTCTGAAGGAATTGTGGCCCAACACAGTGTATGCTACATTTTCTTCTAAAATATTTTGTTGCTCTCTTGATTTTATATCGATTTTAAATTTTTAGCACATCTTCTGCCTTCTAAGATTCATTTTTTCGATCTATTGATTAAAGAGTCCGCTGTTCATGTACATGATTCTTGATAATTTGCAGGTACACCTACAAGGTTGGACACAGATTGCCGAACGGTTCACGTATTTTGAGTCAAGAATACAAGTTCAGAGCATCTCCATATCCTGGTCAAAATTCTGTTCAACACGTTGTCATCTTCGGTGACATGGGAAAGGTTTCGACTGTCTTCAAGTTTTGGTTTAATGTCGTAGTTTTCGTTAATTTCTAACATAATCAACTCGACAAACTTACTCGCAGTTTCTTAAGTCCTTTGCCTAATGGTATACCTTGTAGGATGAAGCTGATGGATCCAATGAATATAACCAATACCAGCGTGGCTCTCTCAACACTACTAAGCAGCTAATCCAAGACTTAGAGAAAATTGATATCGTTTTCCACATTGGAGATATATGTTACGCGAATGGATACCTTTCGCAGTGGGACCAATTCACGGCACAGGTTGAGCCGATAGCATCTGCTGTTCCTTACATGATCGCAAGGTTTGTTTCAACAATACGCTTGCACGGTTTGTTTAAAATTTACCTTCTTCCCTTGATCTTATGTGCTGATCTGAGATTTGTTCGTCCAGCGGTAATCATGAGCGTGACTGGCCAGGCTCAGGATCCTTCTATGGGACCATGGATTCAGGCGGGGAATGCGGTGTCTTGGCCCAGACCATGTTTTATGTCCCTGCTGAAAACAGGGCTAAGTTCTGGTACGGAACAATTCGAAGCCAACCTGTTACATAGGGCGAGAACTAGTCTTGAACGATTTTATTGTTAATTTTCCAGGTATTCCACTGACTATGGCATGTTCCGGTTCTGCATTGCGGACACAGAACACGATTGGAGAGAGGGAACAGAGCAATACAAGTTCATCGAGGAGTGCCTAGCATCGGTCGATAGACAAAAGCAACCATGGCTGATCTTTCTGGCTCATCGGGTGCTAGGTTATTCTTCTGCAAGCTTTTATGTCGCCGAAGGATCGTTTGAGGAACCAATGGGAAGGGAAAGCCTTCAGAAATTATGGCAGAAGTACAAAGTTGACCTCGCTGTATACGGCCATGTGCACAACTACGAAAGGAGTTGCCCCATTTATCAGGTACGCCAAAAATTCTACACATTACTTGTCTGTGACTGATATTTTGACCTTTGATTCGAAATTGGACTGTCATTGTATTTCCCTTTGGCAGAATATCTGCACCAGTAAGGAGAAGCACAATTATAAGGGTAACTTGAATGGCACGATACATGTGGTTGCTGGTGGCGGAGGAGCGAGTCTTGCAACCTTTGCTCCTGTTCAAACGGAATGGAGTATCTTCAAGGACTATGATTACGGGTTTGTCAAACTGACAGCGTTTGATCGCTCGAACCTATTGTTCGAGTACAAGAAGAGCAGGGACGGGAAGGTCTACGATTCGTTCAGAATATCAAGGGAGTACAAGGACATCTTGGCCTGCTCTGTTGATAGTTGCCCAAGTACAACTCTGGCATCTTGAATTTGTTTTGAGTTTCAAGTTTGAGAGTAGTGATCATGTGCTCGTGTATGGGAGAAAGCTGTGGTTCCTTTCTTCCTTTCAGTTTAATGACAAATTGCAAATGATACCAAAATTTTAACCAATTTATGGAAGTTTTAACGAAACACTCCCGGTACTGTTCACTTTTAACGAAAAACCACATTTTTACCTTTCTTCTGGTACTATTCACTACACCTTTATTTGTAGACGTGCGCGTAGCTACGTTGGCTATAGCATATGCGCTACCCACACGGTGGTTTATAAGTAGCAACTCCGACAAGAGCAAAAGTCCTGCAACCGAAAATTGAAACGACATAATAAGGGAAAGTTGTCACATGCAACGGTTGTATACAACTCTCTCGTAGTCGCCTATTACATGACCGTGAGTTGTGACGGGTTATTGTGAGCAGAACATTGGATAAGCACATTAACGAGAGAAGCTGACAGTAACGGTAAATGAAAAGCACTGTCAAAAATGCTTTGCCAAAAGACAGACTTGTGTGAGGAAAGGTTACAAACACCAAGCAAAGAAGTCCAAGAAGCTGAGAGTAATGGTAAATGAAAATAACTGCTCATTGATTGCTTAAAATCGGATTACTTGTATTAATATTCAGCCATTATTTGTCAAAGAATTACAGAAATTCAATGGTTTGGAAAAAAAGGTGGTGACATTTACGTACTTGGTTACCAATGCAGTTCGTTCCACCACATCAGTCACGACCTGCAAATATGATGAGGTTTGCTAGGCTGAGTTGGCTCTTTATTCGACAACTCGAGAAAAACCGAGGCAGTTCTTGCATCATAAAGTTCTCAAGTTAACAGTCCCTCTTTCTATTCACTGTGCTGATCAGATTCAGAAGCCTTCTTGTTTGCCACAATTATACATCAAGTAAATATGACCGTCAAACTCATGGATTCACCACATCCTTATTTAGCGATCAGAGTTTTCGTACTCCCAAAGAACTTCTTGTCACATACAGTCTTCCGCAACAGAAGAATCCTCCAACAATGTGGTGGTTAACACAAGCAAGCCAGAGCTCTTACTGGTCATACATCTCCTTCGACGCCCAATGACATGATGTTTCACTACAATCTCTAAACCATATAAACCATGATTGGTGTCAGTTATCATAGAACTAACCACTTGTGTTGTTCATTCAGCCGGAGAATCCAAATCCAAAGAGGGTGCCATGTTCCTTCTCCTCATTTCCCTTTTTAAGTTTCTGAAATGCAGTTGAGCTGGGAGCAGAAGCTCAAATTGACAAAACCCGCTCCCGCCACTGACTTGAGTTCATGCATTCAGACCAGCCCAATTCTTGAACGCAACAAGTGCTTCCATTTTTTTGAAACTTCGCTTTCTCAACTTTGCCACTTTAAGCTTCTTATGGGTTTCCATGAATGCCTGCTTGTACCTCCACTTATCCACAAAGACTTTCATCTCTTGAGATTTCTCGACAACTTGCATTACTGCATCGAAAAAGCCTCCCTTAACAAGAGCATAGAGGAATGCATCAACCATATGGTGGTCAAATTTAATACCCTTCTCTCCATCAACCGAAACATTTCTCTTCACCTCATGCCATAGCATCAGCACACTGAAATATTTCTCCATAGAAACATACCCACTAATTAATGATAAATATGTCTGTTCATTAGGCTTATGCTGCAAGAAAATCATCCTTCTAAAAGTCCTCCTCGCATCTTCTAGTCGCCCAGCTTTACAAAAGGCGTGAATAATTGAGTTCCAGTCATGGGTACCCACTTCAACTCGAGGGTCCTCAACAACCTCATCTAAGAAGGCAGCCATTAGCTCTGGCCGATGATTCTCCATTAAACCTGTCATTATGGTCAGGTAACTGCCCTTTAAGTCAGATATTCTTGCTTCTCTCATGTCCCTAAACAAAGAAAAGGCCGACTGAAAATCTTGACTTGACATGGATGCTTCGATTAGAGCATCATATGTCCCCATATCCAACTCGAGCCCCGAATTACTAATGTCCATGACCAGTTGAGTGGCTTCAGCAGTTCTATGCTCTTTGCAATAAGCTTTCAAAATTGGCACATACACACCAAGCCCCAAAGAACCCCCCTGAGCATTCATTTCGTCGAGAATGCTGTGCGCCTTATCTGATAATCCAATACTAACACAGGCATTAACAATACCGTACCCAACTGATCTATCAACATCGACTCTTGAAGACTCTAACTTTTGAGCTGCGATGATCAAAGTCGCTAACTCCTTCACACCTGTATTTGCAAGATACCCTTTAACAACTTCACAATAAGTTTCTTCACCCAAATTCAAACATTCGCCATCTCCTTCACTCAGACAACGCAGAATAGATGCTGAAACAGATTCTAATTTTCCGGACTTAACATAGCCTTTAATCATACTACTCCGAAACATCCTTTTATCCGAAAAACCAAACCCACCCATCAATCCCTCTAACTCAGTTATTTTTTCCTCCAGACCCTTCAATGCGTACAAATAAGCAAGAAAACCAAAACTCGACTCATCAGGGCGAACACCCAAAACCGCCATCGTCTCAACAACTTTCTCAGCATCACTCACTGATTCAAGCTCACGACAGCACCCCTCCAACGCCGCATTACAAGCAGCCAAACCCGGTTTCATAAACTCCAACTTCTCATCCAAAGCAATCCTACAATTCTCTTCAAAAACCCGTAAAAACGCTACAAAGTTACCATTTTTCCTACTGATCTCAACCAGAACACTGCCCCACACACTAAACGGCAAGAAAAACCGGTTCTTGAACATGCATTTAACCAAAGCAAAAGCAGGGGCAGCAGTATTGGCACATTTCATCGCATCCAACACAACCCCAACAGTTTTAAACTCCAAAAATCCTGGGTTTTTCTCCACGACATAAACAGTCGTGGTAAAAGCCCTCTTGAGATTGTGAATGTCCCCGAGCGAGGACAAATGGGTAATTAGAGAATTGGTGAGGGACTTACTGGGGAAGGCGGAGGTGCCGGTGAAGGTCTTGAAGGACTTCCAGGCCTCATCGGTGTTGTGGGTTATGAGGGACTTGTGGAGGGCGGTCTCGAGGGCCGCGATGTGGTCGGGGGAGAGGGTTTTGGGCGGCGGGGTTGGGAGGTCGCCGTGGGATTGGAGGGAGGAGGAGGGAGGTGGGTCCCTCTTGAGGGCAAAGATTGAAGGTTGGAGGAAGGAGTAGAGGGTTGGGATTTCAGGTGTTGAGGAGAAGGCTCTTCCTCTTCTGTGGGGAAGAAGATGAGTGAGAGCTTCTAGTCTTCTCCACATTCTCTCATCCAAAGATTCAAACTTTTTCTTTCTTCCTCTTTGCTCTGGAATCT
The DNA here is from genome assembly GCA_036320875.1 of Cotoneaster glaucophyllus. NCBI lineage: Eukaryota > Viridiplantae > Streptophyta > Magnoliopsida > Rosales > Rosaceae > Cotoneaster > Cotoneaster glaucophyllus. The sequence goes on along the minus strand of JAVVNS010000030.1, from coordinate 421,988 downwards.
GGATTAGTAATTTACGGAGCTCATAATCTTTGGGAAAATTTGGAAGTGCCCCTCAATTATAGACTTGTTTATACTTTTGCCCCCATGAACTTGAATTTTGTTTTCAGCTCCTCTAAATTTTCAAATTTTCCCAATGTTCATCCGATAATTAGTATTTGTCATTATTCAGTTCACTAACTATTGCGTGATTAGTTGTATGAGAATGTTGAATTTACCATTACATCTTACAAGAAACGCTCTATTTATTACGAGTAAATGACAAATAGTTTATAGTAAGTAACCACGATAGGTGGCTCAGTGAATGAGTGGAAAAGTGCGAACAACAGTTTCGTAAAGAAAAAAGAAAGATTATGGGTTCGATATTTGTAAGCTATGAATCTGCTTAATCGTGACATAAGTTTCAATTCTTCTCTTAAAAATTCTCATAACTTAAAACTTTTTTTTTATGAATGTAGCATTTTGTTGATGTATATGACTTTACAAGTTTGTTATCTGCATTATATGTGATCAAATGAACAAAAACTGTGACAAAAATAACTATTGGAGATTAGCACGAATTGAAAATTTAGGGTGGCTCAAAACTAAATTTAAACTTAGAAGATAAAGTGAAATAAGTATGAAGTTCATAGTGCATCGGAAGAACTTTGCTTACTATATTACTGTTGCTCAGCCGAAACAATTAATAAATATATTTATTTAGCACACGTAGTGTCAAATGCTGGAATAGCTCAGCTGGTTAGAGCGTGTGGCTGTTAACCACAAGGTCGGAGGTTCGAACCCTCCTTCTAGCGCCCTTTTCCCAAGTGGTTAGGGTGTCACATCCCAGCCCGGGATCCACCACATCCAGGGTCCACTCCCCACCACTATAACACGACACGATATTGTCTGTTTTGGGCCCCGACTACGCCTTCACGGTTTTGTTTTGTTTCTAGGAACTCACACGAGAACTTCCCAGTGGGTCACCCATCATGGGATTGCTCTCACTCGCTTAACTTCGGAGTTCTTACGGAACCCGAAGCCAGTGAGCTCCCAAAAAGCCTCGTGCTAGGTAGGGATGGGAATATACATATAAAGACCATTCCCCTGGGCGATGTGTGATCTCACAATCTACCCCCCCCTTAGGGGCCCGACTTCCTTGTCGGCACACCACGGCCAGGGTTAGGCTCTGATACCAAATTGTCACACATCCCGATCTCGACACCGTCATAGCACGATATTGTCCGCTTTGGGCCCCGACTACGCCCTCACGGTTTTGTTTCTAGGAACTCACACGAGAACTTCCCAGTGGGTCACCCATCATGGGATTGCTCTCGCGCGCTACTCGCTTAACTTCGGAGTTCCTACGGAACCCGAAGCCAGTGAGCTCCCAAAAGGGCTCGTGCTAGGTAGGGATGAGAATATACATATAAGGATCACTTCCCTAGGCGATGTGAGATCTCACAAAGGGGGCATGAGTAAGTTAAGTTCTCATAATTAGCGAGCCATAATAATATGATTATTTAACTTCTTTAATTTATTTTAATTTTGTGGTAACTTTTTCAAATAAGAGATACACTAAGGGCTATTGGAGTAAACTAAGCCCTCATAAGTGGCGAGCTAATATATGATTATTTTAATTTGGGGTGTGATATCCACACACCCCATTTTACTTCTCACACACTTTTTTTATTTTCGGTTGTCGGATCGGATGAATTTAAGAAGATCAACGAACAGAAATTACCAAGGGGTGTGTGAGAAGTAAAATGAGGTGTATGGGTAGCACACCCCTTTAATTTTAAAGTAATTGTTTTTTTTTTTTTTTTTTTTTAGATTTTAATTTTAAAGTAACTTCTTTAATTTATTTTAATTTTGAAGTAACTTTTTCAAATAAGCGATACACTAAAGGGATGTGGGAGTAAGCTAAGCCTTCATAATTGGCGAGTCATCATAATATGGTTATTTTAATTTTAAAGTAACTGTTTGTTTTTTATTTTTTATTTTGTTTTTTAGATTCTAATTTTAAGTAACTTCTGTAATTTTATTTTAATTTTGAAGTAAGATTTTCAAATAAGCAATACATTAAGGGGGTGCGCAAGTAAGCTAAGCTTTCATAATTGGCGAGCCATAATAATATGATTATTTTAATTTTAAAATAACTTTTTCGAATAAGTGAGGATACAAGAGTGAACTAAGTGAGGGTACAATAAGATGATTCAAGTTCGTCTTTAATAAGAATCAAACTTAAGACCTGTCATTTATGAGTGAAGAACAATACCGCTGAACCATATTACTTTTTTTTTTTTTGGACAAACTAAGTTACTTTTCCATTAAAGAAAGAGACTAATACAAGGAAAAGAGAGCCTAAAAGGCATCTCACAACCGAAATACAAGCTCATCAGGAAAAAGTAAATACAACACAAAGCCCAAAAGACATAGCTAAAAAACAACAGAAACCCTAAAAATAAAGAGGAAACCAGCAGCCACCACCAAATCTGACGCGCCTCCAACGGAAGGCCACTACCACAAAAAATCGAACCAAAAGCAGCAACCGGATCAATAGAAAATGAGGGTGAGCGAGCCACCAGCGCTGTGAGCGCTCCCATAATCCTACCAAATAGTGCAAAAAACACTTTAACAGCCACCAAAAACCCAAACACGTCACCAAGGAGAAGCACCCGGGGTTGAGTAGCAGTGGTTGGTAGTTGTGGACTCACAACGGAAGGAAACATCGGAGCAGGAGATGTGTCTACAAGTTCCGATCTGAGACAAGCTCAGAGAATTGAGACAAAGCTCAAACAAACTGAGACAAAGCTCAAAGAAAGCCAAAAGGAAAACAGAAATAAAGCACCGCATGAGAAGAAAAAAAAAACAGAGGAACTTACATTGGTTTAGAATGTGCCCTTACATGGTCAAAACATGTCAAGCAGTAGCAGTCTGCTTGAGCAAGTTTTTATCAATGGTACCAAAAATCGGAGTTAGGGCACAGAGCAACTTACAATGGTTTAGAATGTGCCCTTTTTGTTAATGTGTTTTCTGACAACTAAGAACGCTTTGACTGTGTTGCTTTTTGAATGATGAAAAACTTTGAAGTACTTGTGGCTTATTGAAGCACTTTCTGTAGATGTACTTGTCAGATGCTTCTTCAGGAAGCATGCTTTTACATGATACGCACTTAGATTTTCAGTTGAAATCTGTTAAGTGTTTATAGTAGCAGCACTTGTAAAAGAAGCGTTGAAGAGAATAAGTGTTTTCTGGAGAAACAATCTCAAACGAGCGCTCAATCTACACTTGGAGTAGGAAAATGTCAATGTTCCCATTTCAATGTGTCTTCTTGAACTGAAATAACGGAGAAATAATGAACGTGGAAACTGGAAACAGTCGTACATCAATCGAACAGAAGTGTGAACAATATTTTACAAATTTCACTCCTTTACATCTTTAATTTCCCCCCATATTCTCTATCTTTAGTAAAACAAAAAAAGTAGACGAATGCATCTTCACAACCAGCTACATTTCGTTTTTTCTTTTTCCCTTCGCCGTCGGGCTAGGACCTACGAGTTGAATGCTCATTTCCGATGCCCCGATGACGCCATGAGGATTGCAACGGCTAAAATAAACATGAACAACATACTGAAGAGCAACACGTATGTTCTTCGTGATGATTTTCGGTACTCTCCCATCAGAAGGATGCCCCAAAAAGTGCTCACGAGCGGAAGTGCCTGCAGTTATAAGCCCGAATTCAAGTAAATAAAATGGTTAATATGTCACTAAGACAATCACTTCAAATGCATCTCTATGTATTTGTCATGAAATGAAACCAACCTGAACTGCATCAGCTGCTGCATATCCTGCAGCTTGACCTCCCATAAACTGGAGACCATTGCCGAATCCACATAGGACACCGGCTAAAAACGCCCATCCCCTACCATTCCAATCGTTCAGATAAGCTCTGAATGATGTCTTTTGTGAACCCAGCGCAGGGTGGTAAACGAATATGATGTTTAGAATGACAGCAACAATGGTACCAGATAATGAAAAGTAGAAAAACGCAGTGTAAACTACCAAATGAGGAACTCCTTTCTTCAATGTGTGCCATTGATCATTTGTGGCCAAGTTGAATGCCGGTGAGAAGACAGATAAGCAAATTCCGGCGAAGAAAGTAATGCCAAGTCCTATAAAAGTGTTCTTCCCGAAAACTTTAATTGATCTTCTGTTCTCCAGCTGTACAAGATATTTTGCAGTTCCAGCCTTGGCACTATGAGCAGGACCATTTCCACCCTCCACATCATTCAACCCGGCTATGGATATCACATATCGAAAGAAAACACGAAACTCATAAACAGTAACAACACAAGTATATAATGGAATGTTATAACTTCACCGAATATCTTACCCTCACTTGGAATTACAGAAGCATTTGAAGGCCTGTCATAACAAAAAAATTAAATTTATAAGCTGCAAGATTGAAATCACCGTGTTCTAACATTCGATTTCGAATCAAGGAAGAAATATGGCAAACCGCGAAAAGAACACTAATTTCCAATATCTATAGGAAGAAGAAACGTACTTTTCTCCATCTACGTGATCAGTTGGCATACTTTCAAGTTTTGCTTTGTTATCTGCTGCATTGGATGAGTGAACAGCGGAGCCAAGACAAACCGCAATCAAGAAGCAGGCAACCCCGGGAAAAAGAATCTCGGCTTTGTTAATCTTGTCATCCAAGAAGTAATTAAACGTTGTGCCTGTTACATTCAAAAGGAAGAGAGTCACCAGCAAGTTCAGAACATTGCCAATCATAAAAACTTCCGAACACGAATACATCAAAGTGTTTGGGAGGGAGACCTATGACAACTGTAATGCTTGAAGTGGTTACTTCTACCACTGACAAACCAACAAAAGCCCAAGCATACTGTGTGGCAAGATTTCCGATGCTGAGGACCACCCCGCCTGCCATCGCGAATAAAACACAGGGCCAATTATCCTGCACATATTATCCAATACGCTTCATAAGGTGTTGTATCACTAGCTTATATATCATTCTAAGCTTATGGACTACCGAATGATTCACTCACATAACAACCATGAAAGATTCACCTGCGAAAGTTGAGTCAAAAAGTTCGGCTGCTCAGGCGTGCTGCTGCCAATCTGACCAAATGTTAAGGCGATAAGTACAGCAGCCAGGAAGTTTGTGATTGAGTAATCGAGATACGAATGCTGAGGAAGGCGGCCGCGTCTTTCTAGCATGGCGAGGATAGCAGGCCATGTACCCAAGAAGAAGAGGGAAAGCAGCATGCATGCTATGGCACCTCCTTTGCTCTCCACCACATACATTTTTAACCCACGTGAAAAGTTCGACTCAGATGGTAAGGAAATCAGCAGCGGAACACCTGAAAGATCCTGCTTACAGCACACAGAGGATTCAACATCTCTTGGTTGTTTTCAGTACATTAAGTATGCTATGATTTAAGAAAATTTCATCATATGGAACAATTTGAACTGGAACGAACCCAAAAGAGAGAGCATTGATTAGCCAAAATACTAGTGCGCGTTTGGGATTGCTTCTAACTTCTACTCGTAAGCGCTTTTGTTAAAAGCCATTTTGTTAAAAGTGCTTTTACAAGAACACATCCAAAATTTTATTAAGAATATAATTGTTTCCTGAGAAAAGTGAGGTGCTATCTGTGACAGATACTTTTTAAGCACTTCCCAGGTTTTTATACCCTAATTAGAAGCGTTTTCAGTTGTCACAAACGCTTTTATTGGTAGACTTCAAAATCATAGGCATCAAATCAGTAAATCAGTAGTGTTGCTGGAAACTAGTAGACTTCAAACACATACTAATTACTACGGAGGCAAATTGTCTGCCCTCCCAAAATCATCCCATTCCCATCCTCTCCTTGTGCGGTCGCGGTTAAGTCACGTTAACATTTTATATTAATTTTTTTATAAAAATAATAAGAAAAAAATATAAAATGATATAAAATGTTGACGTGCTTAACCGTGACCGTACAAAAATGAGGGGAATGCATTGGGAGGGCAGATGCCTTCAATTACTACATACCATTAGGGATGGGCAACGGTTATGGCGGGCGGGTAACCGCGGTTATTTATCCATAACCGTTTATTCCCATACCCGCATAACCGTTTACCCGTTGGGTAATTGCCTAAATGGTTATACCCATACCCATAACCGTTTATAAACGGTTAACCATACCCATAACCGCGTACCCATTTAACCGTAACCGTTTAATACCCGTTTACCCATTTATCCTTTTTAAACCCGTTTATCCTTTCTTTTTTACCATTTACTCATTTTTCACCCGTCTACATGTTTTTTTAACAACTTGAAAATTAAAAAAGAAATTTGTCATAATTTTCTTTCTCTAACAATTAAACACCGTTATAGGTACATTCATCATACATTTTCGCATTTAAATTTTTTAAGTCCTTATACCATTCCAATAATTGAAATAATAGTTTACGGATACTATTTTTAACTGTTAAGAATGAAGGTAATATAAAATTGGCTAAGTATTATTGGGTTACGAAAACTGTTAAAAGACAATATTCTTTGATTATTTAACTCGGAATGTAAAGTATTAACATAATATATATATATATATATATAATGGACCATGAAATTTAAAGTGGTTAAGGAAAACTATATTATATTAGCTACAAAAATCATGCACTATAGTCAATAGCATTGATCTAAGTTTTGAACGATATGAAACATGATTTGTGTTAATTTTACATATATAAAATAAATGGGTAAACGGTTACCCGTTTATAACCGCGGTTAATACCCATAACCGCCCATTTAAATTTCGCGGGTAAACGGTTATACCCATAACCGTTTATTTATCTAAACGGTTACCCATAACCGTAACCGTTTAATTTAAACGGGCGGGTAACCGCGGTTACCCATAACCAATGGGTATTTGCCCATCCCTACATACCATGACATATCAAAGCCACTTCAGAGGAACACCAGAATTGGCTTCTTTTTTTTTTCATCCACCACCCAGCAGAAGCAAGTTTGAAGCAAACAAGAAAATTAAAAAAATTACAAAATTACAAAAAATTACAAATTAAAAAAATTAAAAAAAAAGGTCCTTAGGAATGGCTTTTTTCACCCACCACTCAGCATATGACAGTTTGAAACTTTGAAGCAAATAAGGGAAAAAAAACCCATAAAAATAAATGAAGGGTAAGTGGAGTGAGTGGGGTGGGAAAGATCACCTACCAATCAAAAAGGGAAGAACCCCCACAACTTGGGATTTTCCTAAAAGCAGCGTCAGCAGAAAGCAATACTCATTCCATGTAACAATCAATAAACCTCCTCAAATGATTCTGCTCAGAATAGTTGGGGATCTTTCACTGTATCCCTTTGAACATGAAGCACAAGTGCTCAGCAGAAAAGCAGCTTTTGCAGGAAGCTGAAAGACCGTGAAGAAGATTAGATGAAAACAGAGAAGCTGGAGTTTGAAGGCGTTCAAATGGTTTGTGGAGAATTCGGACTTTAAAAAGGAAACTAACGAAATGTTCTGTAGTAAATATGGTGGATGTTCGCTGGCCACTAATCCACTAACATCATCTTCAACCGAAAACCAGAAAAACTGTTTATGGACTAAAAGCTAAATTTTTCAGGCTAAAATATTTGGCATTTAGCCCATGCTTTGGAAATGGTCTAAGGGTGGAGATGCAAATGACAATTACTGTTCATTAAGGGCAGTTACTGTTCACTAGGTGGATTGAATAGTGGATTGCCTGGGAGGAGGGCTCCAAGGATGGAATTGCTCTAAGGGGGTGCACGAATAAACTAAGCCCTCATAATTGGCAAGCCATAATAATATGATTAATTTAATTTTAAAATAACTTTTTCGAATAAGCAATACACTAAGATGGTCCGGGAGTGAGCTAAGCCTCACAATGAACAAACCATAATAATATGGTTTAAATTTATCTTTAACGAGAATCGAACTTAAAAGCTGTCATTTATGAGTGAAAAACAATACTATCGAACTATAATACTAGGTGATAATTTTAAAGTAACTTAATAAGTCAATTGTTTTTGTTTTTATTTTATTGTTAATTCTAAGGGAACTTAATTAGTCAATTGTTCGCTTCTCTGAATCAACGGAGGCACTGAAGCAATCGGCCATGGAAGTTGCATCAGCAGAGATCATAGTGGAAGAATGGAACGGCTCCTCTTCCACCAAACTCTCCAGAACCGCCACCATCACTGCGTCTCCTTCCCTCTCCATCCAAAGGTTCTCCTTTTCCCGGTGCTTTTCCTTTTTTTTTTTTTTTTTTTTTTAAATTCAGCTCGTTTAATCTCTGATAAAAGTTTGAATTTTTCTCCAAATTCGAAGATCCGGTAGCCCCTTCCACCATGTTTGGAGGCGAATTCTCGAAGCATTTGTACCAGAGGCAAGTTTTTTTTAATTATTTTTTTTATAAATCCTGTATTTTCATTTTTTAATTCCTGCATTTTTCAAATTTAAAGCCTTTTTCTTTTGGTTATTAACTTTGGTATTAGGGTTTATGCAGGGCTTTCCCAGCAGTGTAACTCCAGATTATGTCCCTTTCCAAGTCTGGGATTTACTCCAGGTAAATATACAAGTATAACCAACTAAATGCTTTCTAATTTTAATTGCTCTAGTAAATTGAATTACCGCATGATTAGTGCTAATTGTATATGATGATTAATTTCTTAATTTGATTTTTGTTCAAGGGTCTTTCTACTTACATAAGGACCATGCTTTCTACACAAGTAAGCATCATATTTTTGTAGAGTTTTGTGAAGTTCCCTTGCTGATTACTAGATTTAATTAGTTCTCATTTTATTTAATCCAAGGCTCTGCTGAGTGCTATTGGGGTGGGCGAGAAATCGGCTACAGTAATTGGTGCCACCTTTCAGGTACAACTTTTCTACTTCTAGCTTCAATGTTGGGAATTGGGGTGAAAGAGAAAGCTTCACTGAGTATTTGAGCTTGCAATACGTAGTGAATGAGGGTTTTTTTTTTTCTGTCAACGTTGAGAATGTTGCAGTGGTTTTTGAGAGACTTAACTGGAATGCTTGGAGGTATCTTATTCACGTTCTATCAGGTGCGATACTCTTGTTTTCTGGCTCATGCCGTGTACTATGTACATTACAACCTGTAGAAACTTTTGTGCCTTCTATGTATTCATGTTATGGGATGCTTTTTATGTACCCTTTTGGCTGGTGGCTTCGTGACTGAAATTTGCTATTTTCTAAGAATTCTCATTATTGTGTACATCATCTGTTTACCATTTCTTGCCTTGCATCAACTCTTATTCTTCAGGGCTCGAATCTGGATAGCAATGCCAAAATGTGGCGCTTAGTTGCAGATCTTATGAATGATCTTGGTATGATGTGACCGATTTTCAATTATTTTGTTACAAGTTTGGAGATCTTCTTGAAAGCCTTATATTATTTGTAGTTCGAGGTTATTCAGTGTAACCTTTTGTCTTAATTTGACTGGACAGGCTGTTTTTTCATTGCAGGAATGTTGATGGACCTTGTTTCACCTTTGTTTCCATCGGCTTTTGTGTTTGTGGTTTGTTTAGGAAGCATATCGAGATCATTCAGTAAGTCCCTGTGTCCCATAAAATGAAAATGTAGTAATCCGTATAATGTGATATGGTATCCGTTGCCCAAGTATAGAGCTTGATCAGAATTTTCGTCTCATTTAGCTGGTGTTGCAAGTGGAGCTACTAGAGCTGCTTTGACACAACATTTTGCCCTTCAGAGTAATGCAGCAGATATATCTGCTAAGGTACCAGCACAATCATTCTGACCCTTAGACGAGGACCGTCTGATATATGTTCGCTAGTATTGTCCTTTAACATCTTTTTACGTTGATAGGAAGGAAGTCAAGAGACAGTGGCAACAATGGTTGGTATGGCATTGGGTATGCTTCTTGCTCGCGTTACCATGGGACACCCACTAGCTATTTGGTTTTCCTTTTTGTCTCTCACCATGTTCCATATGTATGGTAAGTACCATTGCCATGGTTGCTGACATGCAACCTTCCAGAAGCCATAGTGACCAAATGCTATGCAAAAAGTTAATTACATATATAATTTTCAGAGCAGTTATGTGATACTTGTTTTTCCTGCACCAGCAAACTACAAGGCTGTTCGATGCCTTGCATTAAATTCTTTGAACCCTGAGAGGTGCTCAATTGTTTTGCATCATTTCATGAAGACTGGCCAAGGTACGCAACTACTATCCCTTGTTGTCCCTTAAGGCCAGCTGATTATTTTTTCTCCGCTACCGCAGTTTATAGTGGTCATTAAAAGAATTGTCCTTAAAAACAGCATATCTGCTGATGTACATGATCAAAACTACAACATTCTCCATCTTTACAATGGTCATGTATTAAATTGATATGCCAAAATGATTGTTCAACATATATTTTCCTATGAAAGATTGGGTTTAACCTACCCTAGCATTCCGCTCTAAAATTTTGGAACTTGGTTGTTATGTTGATTCCTGTGAAATGTTAATTTCTTTGAAAATCCAACTTCGATGTTGCAAGATTGTTTTTGTTCACACTTTCATCTTTATTGTATGAGATTTTAAGTATGAATTTGTTTCCAGTTCTCTCTCCTCAACAGGTCTCTAACATGGAGCACGTTTTACCCATTTGGGCATCTTCATGGAGCTCAAAGAAGACAGAGTCAATGCATGTGGACGTATCTTTAGGTGTCAGGGTATCCTCACTAAATCACCTGGAACTGTGAGTTTCTTTTCTTGCCCTTTAAACGTCATTTTCCTGCAGGCCTTAGGAATCATCTGTCTTATGTCATCTCATATCAAATGCTGAAGTGCGGGGCTGTGCATATCTTTAGATGTTAGGCATTCAAGATTATGGCTTGATAAGCTTTATTTTTGTGCATGCGACTGACATTTTGAATGATATTCTTAATCAGGAAGGACCTGTTGCATTCTGCGGGATCTCATTATAAGAAAGGTTGATCTCTGCTTTGTACTTCTATCAATTGAATTTCAACCGTGAACTTTGCTACTTATTTTGTTGTTTCTCTGCTTAACTTTACAGCCAGGTACTTGCTAGTGGAGAGGAAAGGAAACATCTGCATTGTCATGCATAAAGATTCTACAGCGACAGATGTATTGCAGTCATTTTTCCATGCAAATGCCATGGCAAATCTTACAGATAAACGCCGAATCCTTCATTCTGAAAGCCAAGCATGGATGGATAAACACTATGAAGATTTTATTCAGAAGGTACTACATTTTAGAGATTAATTTAATCCGTTTTACATTTTTGGGTTACTGGATCGCTGAACATCCTATATTGCAGTTAAAGACATCGGGTTGGAAAACAGAACGTCTCTTATCGCCTACAATCGTTTGGAAGGCAAGTTGGATCTGTGGGCCTTCAGATGGAAAGATTGACTAGGTAATCATTAGTAACTTTCTAAAATGTAAAAAGAGGCGAAACCGATGATTGAAATAAAACTGACTTAAAGTGCTTTGACAGGAACGTCACCATTGATGAGATCTTCGTATACAACAACACAGATGTTTACAGCTGATATTGATCATTTCACCCTCAGTTCTGGCTACTGATTGGAAGAAGGCCCTCCCATCATCTTAACACTCGAGCAGAAAAATTTTCTTGGGGCGACAAATGTTATACATTCATCTGTATGTTTTTTTAACGAGTAAGCATATAAAGCGTAACTTGTAACATGTAAACCTTGCCGGATGGAATGGACTGAAGAGGTTTCGGTTTCAAATATGGTCCAAACATGTCAAGCAGTAGCAGTCTGCTTGAGCAAGTTTTCATTGATGGTACCAAAAATCGGAGTTGGGGCGCAGAGCAACTTACAATGGTTTAGAATGTGCCCTCTTTGTTAATGATTCAGTTTTGGAATGACTAAAAGCGTTTTCTGCCAGCTAAGAACGCTTTGACTCTGTTTGCTTTTTGAATGATGAAAACTTTAAAAGTACTTGTGGCTTTATTGAAGGACTTTTTGTAGAAGTACTCGTCAGATGCTTCTTCAGGAAGCGTGCTTTTACATGACACGCACTTAGATTTTCAGTTGAAATCTGTTAAGTGTTTATAGTAGAAGCAATTCTAGAAGAAGCGTTTAAGAGAATAAGTGTTTTCTGGAGAGACAATCTCAAACGAGTGGAGTAGGAAAATGTCGATGTACCCATTTCAATGTCTTCTTGAACTGAAATAACAGAGAAATAATGAACATGGAAACTGGAAACAGTGGTGTCATATGGAATTATTCACTGTCGTGAATCAATCAAACAGAAATGCGACACAATATTTTACAAATCTCACGTCTTTACATCTTTAATTTCCCCCCCATATTTTCCATCTTTAGTGAAACAAAAAAAAAACTGGACGAATGCATCTTCACAACCGGCTACATTTCGTTTTTTCTTTTTCCTTTCGCCGTCGGGCTAGGACCTTCGACTTGAATGCTTCATTTCCGATGCCCCGATGCCGACATGAGGATTGCAACAGCTAAAATAAACATAAACAACATACTGAAGAGCAACACGTATGTTCTTCGTGATGATTTTCGGTACTCTCCCATCAGAAGGATGCCCCAAAAAGTGCTCACGAGCGGAAGTGCCTGCAGTTATAAAACCCGAATTCAAGTAAATAAAATGGTTAAAATGTCACCAACACAATCACTTCAAATGCATCTCACTGTGTCTATGTCATGAAATGAAACCAACCTGAACTGCATCAGCTGCTGCATATCCTGCAGCTTGACCTCCCATAAACTGGAGACCATTGCCGAATCCACATAGGACACCGGCCAAAAGCGCCCATGCCCTACCATTCCAATCGTTCAGATAAGCTCCGAATGATGTCTTCTGTGAACCCAGCGCAGGGCGGTAAATGAATATGATGTTTAGGATGACAGCAACAACGGTACCAGATAATGAGAAGTAGAAAAACGCTGTGTAAACGACCAAATGAGGAACTCCTTTCTTCAATGTGTGCCATTGATCATTTGTGGCCAAGTTGAATGCCGGTGAGAAGAGAGAGAAGCAAAGTCCGGCGAAGAAAGTAATGCCAAGTCCTATAAAAGTGTTCTTCCCGAAAACTTTAATTGATCTTCTGTTCTCCAGCTGTACAAGATATTTTGCAGTTCCAGCCTTGGCACTATGAGCAGGACCATTTCCACCCTCCACATCATTCAACCCGGCTATGGATATTACAAATCGAAAGAAAACACGAAACTCATAAACAGTAACAACACAAGTATATAATGGAATGCTATAACTTCACAGAATATCTTACCCTCACTTGGAATTGCGGAAGCATTTGAAGGCCTGTCATACATAACAAAAAAAATAAATTTATAAGCTGCAAGATTGAAATCACCGTGTTCTAACATTTGATTTCGAATCAAGGAAGAAATATGGCAAACCACGAAAAGAACACTAATTTCCAATATCTATAGGAAGAAGAAACGTACTTTTCTCCATCTACGTGATCAGTTGGCATACTTTCAAGTTTTGCTTTGTTATCTGCTGCATTGGATGAGTGAACAGCGGAGCCAAGACAAACCGCAATCAAGAAGCAGGCAACCCCGGGAAAAAGAATCTCGGCCTTGTTAATCTTGTCATCCAAGAAGTAATTAAACGTTGTCCCTGTTACATTCAAAAGGAAGAGAGTCACCACCAAGTTCAGAACATTGCCAATCATAAAAACTTCCGAACACGAATACATCAAAGTGTTCGGGAGGGAGACCTATGACAACTGTAATGCTTGAAGTAACCACTTCTACCACTGACAAACCAACAAAAGCCCAAGCATACTGTGTGGCAAGATTTCCGATGCTGAGGACCACCCCGCCTGCCATCGCGAATAAAACACAGGGCCAATTATCCTGCACATATTATCCAATACGCTTCAAAAGGTGTTGTATCACTAGCTTATATATCATTCTAAGCTTATGGACTACCGAATGATTCGCTCACATAACAATCATGAAAGATTCACCTGCGCAAGTTGAGTCAAAAAGTTTGGCTGCTCAGGCGTGCTGCTGCCAATCTGACCAAATGTTAAGGCGATAAGTACAGCAGCCAAGAAGTTTGTGATCGAGTAATCGAGATACGTATGCTGAGGAAGGCGGCCGCGTCTTTCTAGCATGGCGAGGATAGCAGGCCATGTACCCAAGAAGAAGAGGGAAAGCAGCATGCATGCTATGGCACCTCCTTTGCTCTCCACCACATACATATTTAAACCAGGTGAAAAGTTCGACTCAGATGGTAAGGAAATCAGCAGCGGAACACCTGAAAGGTCCTGTTTACAGCACATAGAGGATTCAACATCTCTTGGTTGTTTTGTTTTCAGTACATCAAGTATGCTATGATTTAAGAAAATTTCAATCATATGGAACAATTTGAACTGGAACAAACCCAAAAGAGAGAGCATTGATTAGCCAAATTACTAGTGCGCGTTTGGGACTGCTTCTAACTTCTACTCATAAGCGCTTTTGTTAAAAGTGCTTTTACAAGAACACATCCAAAATTTTATTAAGAATATAATTGTTTCCTGAAAAAAGTGAGGTGCTTTCTGTGACAGATATATTTTAAGCACTTCTCAAGTTTTTATAACGTAATTAGAAGCATTTTTGGTTGTTAAAAGCGCTTTTATTGGTGGACTTCAAAATCATAGGCATCAAATCAGTAGTGTTGCAGGAAACTAGTAGACTTCAAACACATACTAATTACTACATACCATGACAGATCAAAGCCACTTCAGTGGAACATCAGAATTGGCTTCTTTTTTTTTTTTCATCCACCACCCAGCAGAAGCAAATTTGAAGCAAACAAGAAAAACCCAAAAATATCAAATATAAAAAATTAAAAAATTAAAAAACAAAAAAAGGTTCCTGAGAAATGGCTTTTTTCACCCACCACTCAGCATATGACAGTTTGAAACTTTGAAGCAATCAAGGGAAAAAAACCCATAAAACTAAATGAAGGGTAAGTGGAGTGAGTGGGGTGGGAAAGATCACCTACCAATCAAAGGGAAGAACCCCACAACTTGGGATATTCCAAAAAGCAGCGTCAGCAGAAAGCAAAAGTCATTCCATGTAACAGTCAATAAACCTCCGCAAATGATTCTGCTCAGAAGAGTTGGGGATCTTTCACTGTATCCCTTTGAACATGAAGCACAAGTGCTCAGCAGAAAAGCAGCTTTTGCAGGAACTTTTGCAGGAAGCTGCAAGACCGTGAAGAAGATAAGATGAAAACAGAGAAGCTGGAGTTTGAAGGCGTTGAAATGGTTTGTGGAGAATTATGAATTTTTAAAAGATATAAACTGGAATCTCCGAATCTGAGTTTCCTCAGATGCAGCTTATGCATCGGTGGAATAATTTTCCACGTCTCTATGTCACGTTGCTCAAATTAGTCAACATATCGGCCGTGCTTTTGTGAATTTAACCCCACCATTTAAAGAAAAGTTGACCAAATATCCTTCCGAATCTTAACGGAATCCTTTTTGTATCTCTAATCTCTAATCTCATCTTCAAACAAAAAAAATCTCTAATCTCTATCTCTATCTCTAATCTCTAATATTAGAATAATATATATATTATAACTCATCGAATTTGATACATGAAAAACGCAAGGTTTCCCCAAAAGAAAAAGACTGAAAAGCCCCTTAAAAAAAAAATTAGAACTCATCGAATTTGATACATGAAAAACGCAAGGGCAATTTTGTAAAAAAAACATAAAACATAAATCTAAGATTCATTTTATTAGAAGCAAAAAAAAAAAAAAATGGGGAAGACGTGTATTAAATCTCCCTAGAAAAGGGGGGCCAATAACCCCCACTCCTCCTCCATTTTAGGAGAGAGATTATTATCCCACATAAATGTATAAACATTTGTAAAAGTTTATTTTATTGGGAAAAAATGAAAAAAATAAAACAACAAATAAAAAATAAAATGTGGAAACTGAAAAATTGCCCCCCAACATTCAGCAAAAAGTAGAGTTTCTATCAAACTGAACTGCCAATATATCATTTTATTGAAAAACAATTGCTAAAAATTCAACCAAAAAAAAATACAAAAGAGACATGATAACTCCCTCAAATAAAAATAGAACGTGAAAACTGAAAACTGCACCCACGTTGCAGTTTGATAAAACATTCCACAAATCTCATTTAAATTCAAGAATCATAAAAGAGAAACGTGCACAGAATCTTCATCTTACGAAATTCCCAATTTCTTCTCAACCAAGTTCGTTACATATTATCTTATTACACAAATATATTATCTTATTCCCAATTTCTACGTCATCTTACCCTATCAATATCCTCTTCTTCATGCGTAAATTCGTATCCAAATTGTTCACCAAAAAAAATTGGAACTTTCCATTTACAAGACTACGTACACGTGTCTTTTTTAATCTGAACAGTAACACGTCAGAAAAAGAGAGAGTATCCGTAATGATAACAAAAGGGCCGATGTTCTCCAAAAAAAAAAAACAAAAGGGCCGATGACATCGACATACCATGGAAAGAAAATTAGGAAAATTAATAAAAAAAAAAATTGAAATTTTTTGAGTTTTAATCAAAAGAATAAAAAAATATTGTAAGTGAATAATACTATAAACGAATTTTTAAAGCAAAAATATCATTTTCATTAAAAGTAAACAGTAACGAAAGTATTTCATTAAAACTACCAAGAAAATTTGGATACATCATTTCCAAGGGTTACTTAATTTGTACGCTTTAATCTGATTTCTCATTACGTCTATCATTAACTGCTACTCATACGTTATCTTTGTTGCGTGCATAATAAAATAACGTGTCTAGCGATGACATACTGGCCTCAAATTTTATACTCTTATGCCTCAGTTTGGTGAACTTGGTAATGATGGGATTAGATTATCGCCTCATCTACATAATAGAGAAACGAAAAGTCCCTCCCGCCAGACTCTACGGGCCAAGACTAGACGTAATCCCAACCATGTTCTGGTCAACCCACCAAACGGGTAGGTCGACCGGATGGGATTAGGCCTTTGAAATAGAATTGGACTGTTACCACACGGGTAGGTCGACTGGATGGGATTAGGCCTTTGAAATAGCATTGGACTGGCAAGAATAGGTAAGACATGACTTGTCATTCATGTATAACGATAGGTTAGATAACTCACTCTATTGTGGATTCATAACCCCATCATATCTAGTGTTGCCCATCTCATATTTTGACACCGCAAACAATGTACTGGACTCAAGTCTATTTTAATTGGTCATAACCTATCCCAACTAGCCCACCAAGCCCTAACAGAAAATAAAGAAACAAATGTGGACAATTAACCAAAGAGAAAAAAAAGAAAGGAAATTTGCTGCAAAAGTCGATGGTTTTTCTTTCTCACTATTGAGTTATGCGTGTAATGTACCCATCCAAGCTCAAGATATAGCAATTACATCAGAGAGATTGAACTTCTGGATTATCCTCCTCACCACCTTCTTAGTTAGCTTCCCCGGACACTTCTTTTGACACCTCTGTCGGCACCTGTAAGAAGTTCCCCAGCAACCTCTGATCCAAAATCATATTAGGAACCTGCAGAGCAAAGTCACTACTGAGTACTGTTTCGTACAAAGACACACACATACAAGTAATGTGCAAAAAACAGAGAGAGAGAAACCTTGTCCCCGAAGAAAATTTTAGTGTTATCAGCAATGGCATCGATGAATTTAAGCTCAAGAAACTGCGGAGTAAGCTTCAACTTGTTTGCTTCAGCTTCCTTCATAACTTTGTAGAAATCAGCATCTGCAAGGCTCCTTTCCCGAGCTGTGTACATCTGGTTTTCAATCTCCTGCTGCTTCCTAGCACTGTCCTTCTCCGTCAACTTTTGTTCCATGAGAATCTTACTGACATTGGCGTTCTTCTCAGCCTCACTGATAGCCATCTTCTTCTTGGTTTCTGCCTCTTTCTCCACTACTCTCTGTCTCTCTATAGCAATTAAGACCTACAAAGTAACACCCAACAGTTATGATATAACAAAGAATGCTGTAACTCTAAGGAAAGGGTAGCCTAAAATCTTATGACAAACTTTTTGTTCTAAAGCATGTCCAATGTTTGGGCATCAAGTACATGGAAGAGTAACTTGAGTAAAACTGGATATAAACAAGTCTGTATCAATATTTAGGGATAATTTGTGACACAAAATTATAAATTCAACAAAATATCTTTACCTTGGTGCGCTCCTCTTCCATTTGCTCAAAGTTACGTCTTATACTTTCTGGGATGGTAGGCTTTGTAACACGGACATTGATGATTTCAATACCTGGAGCATAACGGGTACAGTCACCCTGAAGAGCTTCTTTCATCTTTTCATCAATCTGAAAGGGTATGTTTTGTTGACAATCAATTATGAGGCTTTGGATATTACTGAATGATAAAAAGAATTCAACCCACAAATATAATACGACAAACTAGCTCATTAAAACAATTTTTTAAAACACATGCGACAATCCTCAGTTTACATTACAAAAGAGAAGGAAAAAAATATATGCTACTCGTGTATGTATCAGGCTCATTTGCATTTTTTCAAAACACATGCTTATATACTACAGATTACAAAATAACTCATTTGCATTCCACCTTACCTGATCGAACACATCAATATACACTTCTTGAAGAGAATGTGAGCTGCAGAACTGATTGATCTCATGATGAATTTTGTCATATATCCAAGTATTGTCATACTGGATACCATAATTGAGAAGCGTCTCGTACACAAAATCCTTACGAAGCCTGTTTACGACCTGAAAAATGCATCCTAATTAGTGCATGCACAGTGAGGATATTAGAAATCTGACTTCATGCAACACTGAACAATAATATCGCATAGCCTTACCTCAATCTTCTCAAAATTGATCATGACACCCCCTTTTGTACCACATGGAATATCCCTCACCTGCAATTTTGTTAACAGAAGGTTTCAAAACTTAACGAAAGGAAAGACACCTCAATCTTCAAACACGGATTACCAAAGTTACCTGATCAGTCTGCAGGGTCACTTGAACCGGTTCAAAATGGGTGACCAGAGGCAGCTTGAGATGAAAACCTGAAATTTAAAATAATGAGAAGCAGGCAAAGTTAAGGCCTATGCAAGCAACTTCTCAATGCAAATTACCTGGATCTGTAATTGTCTTCAGAAGAGCGCCTCCTCTCCAATATACCCCAACATGACCTTCTGGGACTTGGTGCAGAATGGATAGAGTTGTTGATGTTGGAAGAACCGTCTATAAACATCAAGACGTCCCAGGTTTAAGAATTTAGCATACTACTCGAAGTTCCCTGGCTAGCATATCACATAGTTAAGCAAAAATACAATCCAAGTCTATTGCTACTATCATTACGGAATGATTCCCCGTGATTCATCCATTAACCTGAACAGGTCGTTATGAACATGTGTATTAAGCCAAATGCTACAATTAACAATCACAATCGTTTGAGGTAGCTCAAACAATTGTTTGTGGTGGTCTATGAAAAATTCCGAGAAAAACCTTCAATTCGATCCATTATTGGGAAATTGCATAGTTCTAATTCTCAATCAACTAATGCAAATATAAGATAGAGGATTAATGAAGTCACCAGATGAAAGACAAACATATAATCATTACATGACATGACAAAAGAATGCATTACGAAACTGTAATCCGTAATTAATACCTTCGACACAAATCTATGCATCAAGTAGAAATCAAGAACAGATACATTATACTCGAACTAGAGGAATTAATTAAACCATCATAAAACCTAAAAGTGAAACAAATTGATGAACAATTGAGGTAGTGCTGTATATCAAGTGAAGCTCGAAGAAAAACCCTAAAACGCGATGAAACAAACGAATATCGAAGAAATATAAAGCAAATTAGTAGTGAAAGAAGAAGACCTAGCCGGATTTCTAAGTTGGAGAGCAAAGTATGAAGTGCGAGAGGGGTTACCACGGCGAAAATGGCGAGGAAAGCGAAGAAGACAAAGAAAATGGCAGAGGAATCGCCGCCGCCTTGAGGTGGTGGCTGAGGGCGATTTTGTGGAGCTCCTGGTCTCAGCTGGTTTGGATCCATGGCGGTTTTTCTCTCGCTCGCTCACACAGTGTGCTCTACTGCTCTCACTCTTTTCTTTCTCTCTCTTGGTTTCCTTTTTTGGGGCAAATCGGATTTGGGCATATAAAGAGTAAATTGACTTGGTGAACAATGACCGTCTGATGAAGTGTCAATTACACGTGGAGCATCGTAAGTAGGTGCAGTTGCTTCCGTGAAATTTCGTGTGTAAGATTGGCGCGATTTCACCGTTGCAACGGCTTTCTTGCGGCCGCGGGTTACAGGAAGAAACTAAAAAGATTTTTGGGCAAAAGACAGGAGGAAGAAGAAGAAGAAGAAGAAGGAAAAAAAAAAAAAAAAAAAAAAAAAGGGAAATCTGGCGGGTTGCAGGAAGAAGAAGAAGAAGAAAAAAAAAAGTTTTTTATTTTTTTTTATATAAATATTTTAATATTTTTATGACACGTAGCGCCCAGTCATTGTCCACATAGGCGCCACGTCATCACTTAACGGTAGACTTAACAGTTTGACTAACGGATGTATGAGACTGTCCCAAAATTAACACTTTAGGTATGATTCTGGGACGAAAAAAACTTCATGTACTAAATGTTGAAAACCACGAAACTTGAGGGTAGTAAACAGAGTTTGATCCAAAATTTTTTATTTTAGTTTTTGAGATCGAATGAATTAAATCAAATCAACGGACAAAAATTATCAAAAAATGTGTGAGAAGTCAAATGGAATGTGCGGATAACACACCCTAGTTTTTAATAAAAGACTTTTTTCAATCTTGACTTTATATTTTCAAAAATTCTAAATTAACCACTTATATATATAACGGTGAAGAAGAGATTTTTTACTATGCCAAGAAGACGGCCAGTACACCAAAGTGTTATAATAAAATTGATTGAAAGCTTGAAGAAAAAAAAATCAACTAATTGTATTATGACACTTTGTGTACTAAATTATGTTGCTGGCACACTGAAAAATTTCTCTTTCTAAACATGTATACGGAAGGCGCAGAAAATCTAGCAACCATGCCTTAAATGTTAGCCTATGCTGGAGTGAGTGTTTACTCAAGTCACTAATTTCTCAAATTCCTTCTTGTCTACATGTTACTTTCACCATGTTTCTGTTAAGATCGTGTGCTCTTAGAGAAAGGAGGCTATAAGGCTGGAGAGATCTTAGTCTGGTGTTTCTTGTATCTTTTTTAGATCGGCCGCTTGCATTGTCTGTTTCCTTTCTGGTTATGCAGCTGGGGATTTCGTGATGAGTGGGGTTATAATGTTAGTGCCCAAATAGAACTGTTACATCTGAAATTTGTTTTTTCATTGGATTTGAGAAGTTTCTGGTAAACAGCCATGCATTGACTGGCAGAATGGATCAAAATGGACCGTCAGAAGACAAAAGAACGTAGTGAAATTTGCAGATTTGGAGTCCGAGCTCCAATGAATTTTGGTTATCTTTGGTTGTTTCAGCCTCAAAAACAATGTCTAAAGTTTCGTAATAAAAACCGAACATTTTGGTTTCTATCCAATTAATGTTTAATTAATATTTTTTGATTTCTAGAAATCTTTTGAGTTGTTCCGAGCGGTTGTAATCTTTATTTAAGTCACCTAAATATATTAATTGTATTCATTCAATCATTCATTGATTCAATCCTTTGCGATTTTTCTCCACTTTCTGGTGGATTCCATACTTGTTCTTTAAGGGATTACGTTGATAACCTTTTGATTACTTTGTGCTGCGCTGCAAAGTTGATTGTGGAATTTGTCAAAACAAGATCAACATGAAGAGGTTCAGTGTATTGCGCAGAGTTTGAAGGTTTACTTTCCATGTCCTCAAACGATATTCACAATTTCATATCCTGCCATACATGTTATACGAATTTGGCCTGTTTTACATCTTTTAAGAGCTACATTCGGGTTCTGGAATCCGAATGACGTCTGATGATCAGTGGTGAATTCAGGATTCGAACATTAGGGGTAGAAATACAGCACAAAGCGTGCATAAAAATTCAGTTTATTCACTGAGGCATTTCATCGAACGTTTGGTAGGCTTGTTGTCATCAGCTGAACTATATTACGCCAGGGCCGGCCCAAGCCCAGTGCAGGCAGGGCGACCGTCCAGGGCCCAAAATAATTGGGGGCACCAAAATTATTAGAGTGGTATATTTATATATGTTTTCATAAGAGTATAAATTTATAAAATTTGGTTCAATGACAAAGAAATTTAACTAGAACTGGTGGTTATGTCATTTAAAATTAATGAGGAGGTCTTGGGTTCAAAACACCAAGTGTGCTTATTTACTTTTCAATTTTTTCAAATTTTTGTTTGGTTGTTAATTTATTTTTAATTAGTAGCTAGTAGCTATGTGAGTTGTTATTTTTAAAACATTTGTTCCAATTCAAGTCTAATCTTCAACAAAGAGTAATGTGTTGACCAAATTTTTAAACCAATTTTTTTTCAACTTTTTGTTTGGTTGTTAATTTATTTTTAATTTGTAGCTAGTAGCTATGTGAGTTGTTATTTTTAAAACATTTGTTCCAATTCAAGTCTAATCTTCAACAAAGAGTAATGTGTTGACCAAATTTTTAAACCAAATTTACAAATCATATAACGTGTCATAAAAAAGTTTAATTTAGTACCCATTTATTACTTATACATATCAACTAAAGACTCAAAAACATAATTATTTTTTTAGTCCCATATTGACAAGGTTAGTAAATAAAAAAAAACACATCACGATTCATACAAAAACACTTTAAAAGTTCAGATAGAAAACAAAACTCATATCCATCTACTTGTAAACCCGGAGTTTTTTTTTTGTTTCCTTCTCACGATACAAAATAAATTAGCTTTTCCGTGTTTCTAAATTATTAAGTTTGAAGTGTTTTTCTAAGTATAATTTTATCGATTTCTTATGTATGAAAACAAATATTTTTCTTATATAAAATGAGGGCACATTTTGTGGCATCGTCCCGGGCCTCAAAAAACTCTAGACCGGCCCTGTATTACGCACATGTCGAGTGATGCCAATCTGATAAGTGTTATCGAGAAAATTTGTCGATTGCTATCGACGCATCTTGCCGAGTGATGCCAATATGCTTAGCATGTACTATATCAAACATTTGACGAGCACAAAAATGACCCATGCCAAACATTTAAAAATGCTTAGAAGACCTTCATATGTATATTTTCTGAACTCGGGGTACAAACAGCTACGTAAAAGCACCCATTTACTGGCAGTAACTGTAAATTTGTATTCATTTACTATTTGCTATATATGTAATTGCGTGTGTACGTCCATTGGTTAAGAATCTTCTTTAAGTAGGTGAGTGGTGAGTGGAATTTGCTGACCTCAGTAGCATTCACACCATCTGTATAAAGTTTTTCTAAATTAAGTATGAGTACGTTACTTTTGTCAACTTGATTTAAGCTTAAATCAACGTAATACGCTTCGAAATATTAGATTTTGTGGACTTATATACGGTTGTGGGTAGTTCACGAGTCTTCATCAAAGGTCCAACTTTTGTAGCCTCATGTTACATAATTGTATTTTATTTAGATTCTTTTCAACTTTTTCGCCCATGCACGTCAAACTCCATAATTCTTGTCCAATGGTTTTGTGAGTTTTGACAAGCTGGTGGATTCTAGCCATAAAAAATTCTTGGACGCTCTAGAATATTAGATAGTTCGAATTTTTTTAATACTTGAAGTACTCAATAAAGTCCCGCCTAGCTAGGGATGAGCAAATACCCATTGGTTATAGGTAACCGCGGTTGCCGGGCCGTTTGAATTAAACTGTTACGGTTATGGGTAACCGTTTAGATAAATAAACGGTTATGGTATAACCGTTTACCCGCAAAATTTAAATGGATGGTTATGAGTATTAACCGCGGTTATAAACGGGTAACCGTTTACCCATTTATTTTATATATGTAAAATTAACACAAACCATATTCCCTATCGGACAAAACTTAGATCAATGCTATTGACTATAGTGCATGATTTCATGATCCATTATATATATTATGTTAATATTTTACATTCCGAGTTAAATAATCATATAATACTGTCTTTTAATAGTTTTCGTAACCCAATAATACATAGCCAATTTTATATTACCTGCATTGTTAACAGTTAAAAATATCGTCCGTAAACTATTATTTCAATTATTGGAATGGTATAAGGACTTAAAAAATAAAAATGCGGAAATGTACGATGAATGTACTTATAACGGTGTTTAATTGTTTGAAAAAAAAGAAAATTATGACAAATTTTTCTTTTTTTAATTTTCAAGTTGTTAAAAAACACGTAGATGGGTGAAAAAAAAGTAAATGGTAAAATAAGAAAGGATAAACGGATTAAAAAATGATAAATGGGTAAATGGGTATTAAACGGTTATGGTTAAATGGGTACGCGGTTATGAGTATGGTTAACCGTTTATAAACGGTTATGGGTATGGGTATAACCGTTTAGGCAATTACCCAACGGGTAAACGGTTATGCGGGTATGAGAATAAACGGTTATGGATAAATAACCGCGGTTACCCGTCCGCCATAACCGTTGCCCATCCCTACGCCTAGCCATATATTCAACAAATCTGGTGCAGTACTAAACATATTTAGAAAAATTATTTCCGTATACCCATTTATTCCTTATGTACATCTCTGTTTGTTCAACTTAAGTAATCTAAAAATTTAAAAAGAAATGCTATCAAACGGGTCGTTAAAATTTAAAATTGACGTATTTGGTTGCGTTTACGTTATCTTGTAGTGATTCATTTTTTGTGAACATAAAATAGACTGTATATGGTCAGTTGCGTTGATGCGATCTATTGGAAGGAGTCTCTATCTGCTTTTTCTTTTGGCCGTTGCTTCACTACCAAAAGCCTCTGCCCTCTATGATAGCTCGATGCACTGTCCGCATAAATTCCTAATAATTCGTCATGTGATGAGAGATATACTAAACCACAGTACATAATCATAATCATCCGCCCACCACGACGGAAATTAAGAAACAATAAATTAAAACAAAAATAGTGTCTCTCATACATATACAAAAGGAAAAATCTAAAAAGGAGATGATCAGATTCCCACCCCCAATATAGAAGCACTAGCGGCACCACTCAAAATGGAATCGAATATTCCCCAGCTGTTATCACATTGGAGCAAGGAAACACAAAACGCAGAAAATTAGAAAAATTAAAAACCCTAGTGGGGCTTTTTTTTTGCGTCTGAAGATGTTTCCCTACACAACCACGCACCCAAATGTCGCAAATTACATGCCTACCCACCAACTACACCACCACCACCTCAAGCTCTTCAGGTCAGTAACAACACTGTGAAGCACAGAGCTGAGGCTAGAGAGAAAAAGAACTGGTTGGCGCCTCCCAAGGTAGCCGCGCCGTCGGTATTGCTGATTCCTGTGGTACTCCCGGTGGGGCTCATTCCGAACACTGATGCCGGAGTGCCTGGAGTTGTGATGCCGGCGCCAGTGCCGGTGCTTGGAGTTGTGATGCCGGTGCCAGTGCCGGTGCTTGGAGTTGTGCCTGTGGTTGAGTTTGTAGTGGTAGAGCCAGTTCCTGCTTGGCTGAACAAAACAGAACAAAATCATGTTAATTGCAAAGAGTGCACTCTAATCTTGAAGTTCATGGGAAATACATACGAACCAGTTACAAACTTTCAATCGAAAATAGAACTGCATGGACATTAAACCGACAATAAACCAATATTTAAGAGTCACTTGTCTTCCGTTTTTAATTAAAAGTTTGTAACCAGTTAGCGACATGCAGTAAAACAACTGTCAAGGTTAGATCATGACAGCTCACAGTTATGACTGAATACAATAGATCAAGCTAATACAGTATTAATTTAAGGGCGGAGGTAGATCTATTTTTTTCTTAATCACTTTCCAAATAAGCTCATTAAGTTATGAACTCTAATCTCCAAATTCACTTTTGCAAATTGCAGCTGCTGTTGCTTATTCAAGAAGCCCTTTTGAAACCTACCATTTGACTACAAGTAATTACAGCATTTAAGTGTTTGACAAAAAAAAAATTAAAAAAAAAAGTAATATTACAGCATTTAACTACAGAGTGAGAGGTTCTACCGACCATCTATAAAAATACAAGAAAATCAAAAAATAAATTCTGGGGAAATTGCATTTGAATATATTGATAAAATTCGGGGGGAAATTGCAAAGATATCAGAAATAAAAACTCAGACGCCTACCTGGTACTTGCAGGATAAACACAAGTCGAACTTGAGGCTGGAAAATCACCAGAAAATTAAAATAAGTGATTTTTATTAAAAATATATTTAAAAATTGAAAAAAAATTGGTAAGAAATAAGATTTAGGAGGAATGAACATACTACTAGGAGCAGTTTGGCTCTGAGAAGCAGCACCAGAAAAATCACAGCTCTGTGCAGTTTGACCCTTCCTCTGGAAATAACTGTTGACAGCATAGCTGCAGTGATCTTTGATGGTGTTGGGCTGGTAACACGCACCGTTTTGGAGGATTGGACTGCAGTCAGCTCCAGCTCCACAGGCATAGTCCAGTGCCTTCTGAAGTGCTGAATCACCAACTCCATCTTTGCATACGCAATAAATAGCACCTAAAAATCCCAGAACAAAAAAACCCCAGAAAACCAGTTACTTCACACTAAAACCACTTTAAATCATGGCCCTTTTGAAGACACATGACATCGTCCTACTCTGAGGAGCTAATATCTTCTAATCCTTAAAAAAAAAAAAAAAACAACAGAAAAGATGACAGATTAAAACTTTATGATTTGGGAGGCATTTCATTTGATGGAGTGGGAAAATACTAGAAAGATTGAAACTTTATGATTTGGGAGGAGTTCTTCCTCGATTGGGAAAAAGGGGTTACAGTGATTTGCAGTTTCCACATGTTAGATTGAGAAAATTAAGAAAAAAAAAACTACAAAAAATTAAAAAATAGAACATAAAAAGGAGCTTACTTGAATGGCCAGTGAGGGCCAATAAAATCACAATATACACTAAAGCAGCCATGATTGATGCAGGATTGTAGGCAAAATAAGGGAGAGAAATGACAGTTTTGCTGAACTAGAGAGAGAGCTGGCTTGTAGAGAGAGAGGGAGAGAGCCGTGGTGAGTGGGGATTTCTAGTGGGGAAAGCAATGATAGGACGGTGGGTGTATCCGATATGGTTTTAAGCCTTTTTTTAATTAAGATTTTTTTTACATTAAGTGGCAGAAATGCTGTTTAATTAGCAATATAATTTACATTTAGATTTATACTTGTTTGTTTAAGGGTTCTGGGGAGGTGAGCAAGCAGAAGCTTTTGTCATGTAAGAGCAAACGGTCTTAAACTCAACCGCGGGGTGATCAGAACTGAACCCATCCTGGACTAGGGTTTGGTTATTACTTAGAACTAGCCTGTGTGGGGCCCGCCATTAGAGGTTCCACGGAGGGATAGATGGTTCTTTTGGGCACCGAACCCAATATGGATTAGGGTTTGGTGAGTACTAGCACTAGCCTGTTGGGGCCCGCCGTTAGAGGTTCCATGGAGGGATAGATGGTTCTTTCTGGGCATGAGTCTCATACAAGTTAAAAGTTGTGACCAATATATGCCAAGTTGTGATAAACACACATGCCATGTTGGAATTTTCATCGTGTGATAAATACACATTCTTTTAATTTATTTTTTTAGAAACAAATGATATTCTACATTAAAAGGTTAGGTGAGTGGACTAAATTTTATAATGGGTTAGCAATAATATGGTTCAAATTCGTTACTGGCGAGAACCGAATTTAAGACCTCTCACTTACAAATAAAAATGAATATCATTAAACCGTAATATTAAGTGGTCGTTCTTTTAGGTACGACTAACGCAGAAGGCAACACAGTAATAATAGTTGGGACATGCTAAGACTCAAAGCAAGGGTCGCAATTCATTGTGAGTGTGTTACCCCGTGCGGCACATGACACACCCCGACCGAGATCGAGGCATGCTGGCCGTCACGAGTGTAATGGTGCTCCCTCAGGTCCATAATGCATAATACTTTCATGATGCATAACTATTCCTGAATGCATAGGGGAGTTCTCGTGTGAGTTCCCAGAAACAAAACCGTGAAGGCTTAATCGGGGCCCAAAACGGACAATATCGTGCTACGGTGGTGGAGCGGGCCCGGGCCGGGATGTGACAGCACACACACATAATCAAGACTTTCTCGACATTTAGTATTGGAAAAATATTGAGTGCAACTGCTTACTTTAAATGACTCTCAATCGTTAATGTACATTGAATGCAACTGCTTACTTTAAATGACTCTCAATAGTTGATGTACATAGAATTTAGATATCATGAGCGGTTGAAAATCTCCAGTCTGGACAACCACAACTCATACAATGGCTTTTGGTGGACATACTCCAACCTATTTATAGCTTGAACTTGAAGGCATGCACCTCCCAACTACGGTCTCTACCACAAGCCCAAGAAATCCCACACGTCAGCGTAGTAAGATTTCAAATCAAATATCAATCTAGCCAATGGGGTGGCGCCACGGCACTCGTGACACATTCCTTGATAAAGTGTGGAATGCAAACATTAATGAATTACTTGAACTCAATCATCAATGAAATGGCTTGTTTCAGTTTGTATTGGGGTCATGCAAGTGCAAGCAAACATATTAGGTGGGAAGATACATAGAATGTATTAAACTTTTTATTGTAGGTTCAACCTAAAATCACTCAGTTAATAACCAATCGCTTTGTTATTAAACAACCGATGAACAACAAGAGATTAGATCTCATGGAGTTTCATTCCTGTTTGGCTTTTTAGGCAAAATGACCATTGAGATTAACATAACTCATCAGTTTGGTTCCTAACAATAAAAATCGATGGAAATGATTCCTAAGTTTATTTACTGCAAATCATTTTGGATATTATGTAAAAATCTGTCAATTTTCTCGTTGAATTGTCATATGAACGAATCCGTAACCGTCTTTTTAAGGGTATTTTTGTCAAATCAACCCCTCCACTTAACAAGAATATTGATAGATTTTCCTCGGAGTTACCAAAATGATTTACTGTGACAAACTCAAAGACCACCTATATCGATTATCAGCTAGGAACCAAAATGAAGAAGTATGTCAATCTCAATGACGGTTTTAACTAAAAAGGCTTCCTAATTTTTGCGGACCTCGATCTATGTGCATAAAACTTTCCTTTTGCAATTTCATCAACTTAATGTGTCGTGTTAATTGCAAATTCAAAGTAAAAAAATACATGTGCATAAAAATACATGTGAATTGAGTTATACCTATTAGGTGGATCCAAAATTATAAAGGAGAAACACTAGCAAAGTGATTCCTAGTGTTTCTTTGAAATTCTGTGGTTGCTTTTAGATGACTTTAGTGAGTGAGTCCCGAAAGTTCTTGATTTGGGACTTGAAATTCCTACCAGCCCTAAAGAGAATAAATTGGACCACACAAAAACAAAGGTAATGCTCCATGTTTTTCTTTCTTACAAATGGAACTGAACCTTCACCAATAAAAGGTTTATGATTACTTTCTTTAAGTTGGGATATGTCCTAGAGGGTAAAGGAGTTTTCATTAATAATGTAGAATTTACATTGGACGAAAGTTCAAACATAATCATTATTAGTAAGTTCTAATAATGAATTAAGGGAAATAATGGCACTAGAGATGAATTGTTAGATAATGATCTACTTTTATTGTTGACGAGAGTCCTCTGTTTCCGTCTGCAGGCGATGTGAGACTCTATGAGTTTTATTCTGGTATTAACATGTGTAACGTTGTGATTGATCTCTTAATTGAAAAGGAACTCATGTGGTTTGGTAGGGGTGCCTCATCATAAATTCGTCAATAAGTCTTCGAAGATACAAAATTGACAGGTAATCAGTTGTTTCGGGGATTGGTGAAATATGATACAAACAAATATTATATATGCTTTACCAAAAAGAATATTATATGAAATTAAGAAAACAAAAGAAAAAACAAAAAAATGTGTGATGATTTGATCTTTTACCATGTGATGATGTTGTCATCAAATTGTTTGTCAATCTTGTCGGATTTGATCTGTTTGGCCCTACCACCACTTGTCCTTTTGGATCTGATTGGTCCTACCACCACTTGTTTTGTGAAAACAATGTGATTCATTTACTTGCATAATTCCATTACACGAGATATTTTTCAATGAGATCGGTACAAGATATGGTACATCACGTGTCATTATATTAATGGTGGGATATGTGTGCTAAAAAATTAATAATTTAAAAAATAAAATTTCTCACCACTTCTATTAAAACACGTGGTGTACCACTTATATTTCTGTCATAACTAAAAATTACTGTCTAATTAAAACTTGACCAAAAAGCCAAAGAAATTATATAAATACTGAGGAAGTTTTGCTCGTGACTTACCACCTTCGATCATTTTGTGTGAGTGGTATTAATATCTTGTTCGTCACAGTTTTAGGATCTCTTTTGCAAAAGATTCTACTGTACAACCAATACTAAATATATATATATATATATATATGTATATGTATGTGCGTATATTCTCCCCTCATGAAAAAATGATAAATTTAAGTCGTACCAATTGGCTTCAAAACTCATGCAGCTGATAAATAAACACTTGGGATCCAGATTATCTCTGGATCTTTCTCTCCGGAACCTTCGGACCATGTTATTACGGCTCCGTTGATGCAAATCGTGCGGCCAAGAATTGTGTTTAATTTATGACCATAGGATCTGTGGTGAGTGGATAAGATGGATTGATTCCGACGGGATCTAAAAAAGATCCTGGTCTCAAAACTCGATGCACCAGCTAAAAATATCGACTAAATAACATTTTGGGCTTGTACATTTAAAATGGGCCTAAAAGTTGGAGCTCTTCTGTCATTTGGGCTTTTAAGAACTTAAAACCAGGAAATCCATCTAAACTGGGCTTTCCACCGTTTAAAACCCAACACCAGAAGTTTTGGACTCTTGCACGTGTAAATTTTACAAGCCCAAAGAATACGCTGCTGACATGACATAACCCATCAGCCACAATGCCACTTCATTTCCAGATAATATCCGAAATGCCATTAGAAATTCCGAAATTACCATACAGCCCTCCCTCCGGAAACGGACTGCACGACGAATCACGAAAACCAATCCCCTGAGAAGCTTCAAAACCCTAACTTACCATACAGCTCGTTGTCACTGCGACTGAACTCCATCAATGGCGTCCCAAATGGCGATCCTCGCGCGGACCCGAACGCTGGCCAAAATCCTAAACCCGAACCCGGGATTCAAGTCCATCACAACCTTCACATTTCTTTCCCAGGAGCCTCAACTCGCCGTCGAGCCGACTCACCCCATCGCCTCCACCCCTCTCCCTCCGAACCCCGCCTCCGGAAGCCCCATGTACAACGAGAACTGGCGGAATCCGGCACCCAACTCGCCCATGGGTCAGTCCCCGCTTCCCATCGGGTTCCTCAACCAGTCCCCGAGCGCCCGATTCCAGGTCATGTCGCAAAGCCTAGACGCTCAGAGCCTAATGAACGAGTTCGCCAATTGGATGACATCACAGCGATGGCCGGACATGAAGCAGCTGTTCGAGTTCTGGGTTCGGTCGTTGGATAAGAACGGGAAGCCGAATAAGCCCGATGCGAGCTTGTATAATCATTACTTGAGGGCCAATTTGATGATGGGAGCCTCGCCGGGGACGATGCTGGATCTTGTGGCGCATATGGAGGACTACGGCATCACGCCCAACACGGCGTCTTTTAATCTCGTCCTCAAGGCCATGCACCAGGCCAGAGAGACCGAGGCAGCAGATAAATTGCTCGAAAGGTTAGCTCTTTGGTCGATTTGATTATTATCCTCGCAAGCTTACTTTATAGTTTATAATTCTTTGTTACATTAATGAAATGATGATTTGCATTTAGTATAACTTGTACAATTCAATTAATGTTGCCTCCGTGGTTTGTAATGAAATGAATTTTTCGTGTTGGAGTGCCGATTAAAGGCTTTTGTTTTCTTTACTCGTCTTTCGGCTCTCCTAGAAACACATGTTAGTATATGTATGCATTCCTATTTCATGAATCAATTTCACTTCGATGTATCAGGATGTTGCAGAGAGGGAAGGAATCTCGGCCTGATGAAGAGTCATATGATTTGGTTGTCGGCATGCTGTTACAAACGGACCAGATTGACGCTGCCTTGAAATATATAGACTTGACTTTAAAATCTGGTTACATGCTGTCAATGCCGGTGTTTAGAGAATGTGTACGAGGCTGTGTCAATAAAGGAAAGCTAGATACTTTGGTTTCAATTATCGACAAGTGCAAGGTACATGATTCATACCATAGATATTTAGATCGAGGAATGGAAAATTTTGCACAATGTTCGCTTATGTAAGTTTTTTTTTTTTGGGTGTTATCAGTCAATGGATCAAAACAAAGCTCTTTGCCCTCCGTGGAACTTGTGCAACTACATTGCAGAAGTTGCTCTGCAAGAGGATAATAGCAAATTAGCATTTCATGCCCTGGAGTTTATGGCCAAATGGATTGCTAGGGGTGAGCAAGCAAGACCTATTGTTTTTCTTTCTACAGATGAAGGGCTGCTTGTGTCAGCACTTGCAACTGCCGGCAGGACACACAATACTACTTTACTGGATGCATCATGGGCAATCTTACTACGCTCGTTGCGCCAAAAGAAGGTTCCTAATGCAGAATCTTACCGTGCAAAGATATGTGCCCTTGCATCAGTAGGGAGTCTTCAAAGAGCTTTTAGTACTCTTCGTGAATATGAGGCTGCTTATGGTAATTCCGATAAAGAAGCAGAAGAGGAACTGTTCTCCCCATTTACTTCATTATATCCGCTGGTTGTTGCCTGCTCTAAGGGAGGTTTTGGAACTTTGGACTCGGTATGTAGTTCTCTCTTTATTCCTATTTGATTTAGACATGTAATCTATTGAAAAATCAACGTTGTCTCAATTTGTGTCTGAGATATTTGTAGGCTAATAAAGATTTTAACCTTCATTTATCTTAAAGATGCATATTTATGATGTTCTTGTGCATTTTTAAATTTTGCATAGGCACAGCTGCCAATTTTTCGATTCTCATTATGCATCAATGATGTAATTGCTAGTCCCCATGAAGTAAATCTTTCAAGTTTCTGTAGGTCACTGTTTAACAAACTGAAACTTGTTAAATAATAGCAGTCCAAAAAAGAACTAGTAAATGAAAATATATCTTGCTCTTCTCAAAAAAAAAAAAATCTTGCAATTATCTGTCCGAGGAAAAGGGGGCCAAGGAGAGTGCTTTGCAGTTTTCGCTCCATTATTCCATTGTCTATATGCCTTTGTGAATTTTCTTTTGCAGCTTTTTAACTTGAAACATATCGATTCCTCAGGTGTATTATCAATTAGAAAATTTGAGCCGTGCAGACCCTCCGTACAAATCTGTTGCTGCATTGAATTGCATAATATTAGGTTGTGCAAATACCTGGCAGATTGAGCGTGCTTACCAGACCTTTGAGGCGATTAGTTCTACATTTGAATTGACCCCTGATATACATTCTTACAACGCTCTCATGTATGCTTTTGGAAAGCACAAGCAGGTAAATAGTGCTCTCTCTCTCTCTCTCTCTCTCTCTCTCTATCTGAGACTTAGCTAGCTCAATGTCCATCATAGTTTTATATTGTGATATTTTTTTGATATGCATTGAGTAGCCATGATCTACCCTTAATGCTTAGTGTCATCAAGGGATTTTGTACTTCTATTGAACTTGGGTGACAAGTTATCAGTAGTTGATCCATACTCTTAGGACTGGTTTTTACTATCGTGTGGAGTTAGTTGGCACAGGAAATATTTATTTCTCGGGGGCCTATGTTCATGACCATAAGCAGCATATGGACCTGATGCAGAGTCAAAATTTGCAAATGCGTCGCACGTATTAAACATGACAACACCTTGCTGATCTCGTCTTATGGTTTTTTGGCAGACTTTTGAAGCTTCAAGAGTATTTGAGCACTTGGTTAGTGTGGGCGTCAAACCCAATGCAAAGTCGTACTCGTTACTTGTAGACGCTCATCTCATCAACAGAGATCCAAAAGCTGCGGTCTTGGTGATTGATGACATGGTAACTGTATTCTTCTTGTCACTGATGGTGTAACCTTTTCCATAGTGCTTAATTTGCTGCCTCAGTAAAGAATATAATAAATATTTGGACAGGTAATTGCCGGTTTTGAACCAACGAAAGAAATGCTGAAAAGGGTCAGAAGAAGATGTAGGCGAGAGCTCAACTATGAGAGTGACGATCATGTTGATACCTTGGCCAAAAGGTTCAAAATTCCGATGGGTTCAGAGAATCGCAGGGACTGGCTGTTTAATCTCAACTACAGCACCGGATATGCCTAAATAGTAAGTAAATGTTCCTTTCTGAGATGGAAAGATTTCATTCTGTTTCCATATAACTTGCATCGCTTTTCTTTACGGTCTCTTGCTTCAACCGTGTTTCTGATTAACGATTGCTTTATTGCCTGCAGTATGGTTTGACGAAGCTGATTGGATACGCGATCCACCTCTAACGCTCGTATCTTCCAGTGTAACTTTCATCCGAATCTGTACATTACCTCGGATTTTCCATCGAGTCTTGGCAGGATCTTTGCTAGGATAATAGCCTCCTAGTTCCTTATTGTTTTCTTCTTTTTTCTTCATATGTAACGTTTTTGTGCTTTTTTAGCGGAAAATGAAAGAGTAGTAAATTGTTAGACAGGAAAAATATAACCTTAAAATTGTTGCCAATAATTGTAGGAAGGAAAAATGTTTCTTGTTTTGTGCCCAATGGTATAGTCCCAATTTTTGCTACAGGATGTCTCGGGCCTCTCGGCCATTTCTTTCTCCCGTCGTCTTTAGCGTATTTAAATTTTCCTTTTCGATAAAACCAAATGGTTTGTAGCTCAATTGATTAAAAGTATTTACCCTTGCACTTAGATGTTCCGAGCTCGAATTCCCTCTCGTATTTAAATTCTGTTAAAAAAAATTTGGCACCTAATCGGAATTTGAGCGCCGAGTGCTTGCTACAAATACAACAGTGATCAAAATTCTTTGTAGATCACTTACAATTTTGGTAATACAAGAAGTGAAAAATACAACAAATTCAATGAGCTTTTCCATTTCGTAATCTCCCGATGCTTTCGACTCGATTCGATGTTATTATTTCTTATTATTCTCGGAGCTTTTATTTTCTCTCAAGCATCCACCACAAAGCCTCTAATGGCTATAAACCTATGATGTAGAAACTGCAGCAGCCTTCTGAAATGCAGGATAGTATGATGTATATGTTAGTTCAAGCAAAAATGGCTGCTCCTAAACGAAGAAGTTTATTACCGAAAATTTGAATGAAAATAAAATAGTTAAGGTGTTGAACGATCTTTACCCGTTTTTGCTCTTCCAAGTTTGCTTTGATTAAGGAGTAGATGGCAACACCAGCAATTGCGATGGCAGTTCCAATCCCAGTTTGTGTGGAGATTTTGTTGCCTGTCAAACACGGAGCGAGAAACATATGAACACGTATGATAAACCCGACTCACCCATGTTCAAACTGTTTAACAAACTGAGGTATCATCTGAGGTGCATATGATTTGAATGAGGTTAAACCAAATTACCAAACACAACAATGGAGAACCCGATCACGAAAACACGCTTCAACACATTTCCGACTGCATGCGTTAGTGGTGCAACCCGTTCCAAAGTGTTAGTAGCAAGCTGCAATTGTAACCCCCAGCAGTGGTAAATACTACAAAACGGGAAATGGTGCAGGTATGGATCAAATGTTGTGCTTTCGGAGAGTATGTCGATGGTTTACCTGATTGTACAGATGATAGAACATTCCAATCCAGAATAAATCAGAGACAAATTTGTAGAGACCTACTTTGGCTATAGCATCCTTAAATCCATATTGCAGCAGTTGGGGTCCTTCAATCTGAAGTCAAAGGAAAGCATTCTGAATATCTTTGGTGAATTAAGAGCAATGTCGTTGCTTTAAATCGGAATTTCTGCGAAAAGATGGAACTTACGAGTATTGCTGGTGGTATGCAAACCAAGAGAGCAATGATTGAAATGTACGCATACACATTTGTACTGTCCATTCCTGTCTGTTGAAGTCAAAATACATTTTATGTGGTCTAAATTAGTCTGGAGCGCGAAGAAAAGAAAAGAAAGCTCGATCAGATGATGCTTACCATTGCTTTTTTTGAATAGATACTTCTATAGGTGAATGCAATGTTTGAAATCATCGCACTGCCGAAGCCAAGCCAGTTGAAAGAAAGTTCAGTCAATGATGCCATGGACACACCTAAAAATGGAAGTTCAGTTCAGTTCAGTTCAGTAAATATACACGAGGGCCGGATCTATGTGCACTCTATAACTGGCGTGTGACACAATATCAGATAAATGAAGAATTAAACAGAAGATAAAGATTGAAGAGTTACCGATCACGACAGGGGCCAATGATAGCCACAGGGACAGGGGAATGTGATGGCCCAAAACAAACTGAGAAGCAGATGCATTGAAGAACGGCTCCAGGGCTGTCGAAAAACATAACAAAAAAAATGCTGTAAACTTGATTGACTCTCATGTTTACAACCGAAATGGTTATCAAATGGTCCTCAGATCGTACCTTTAATAGTGTGTGTGAAAGACACAGCCACGGCTGCAAATGAGACATTGGACATGACATGTCCGAGGGCGTGACAGAATGCAACCGGGGTCAGCAAAGCCAACTGCTCCTTGTCAATCGGCTGGATGAACACAAAATGTACAGAATTTAGCGGAAGCCACATTGCGGATTGAAAACAGATTATAAACAATTGCAGAAACGGGTACTTACTGCGCGCTTCGGCAAGCCAACGGACCAAGAAACGAGACAGTACACCACTCCAACAAGGAGATGTATAACAGAAACAAAACTGCAAAAGGGGTGAAAGGAAATCCTACAAATTGTGAGTAAAAATAAAAAATTATACGAAAATCGAAACAAGTTTGAGACTGAAGGATGAACATACTATGGATATGGGAAATAATTGTAGACCTTCTTGTTGAGTATGTTGAAGATGACATTTAACAAGTACCTGAATAAAAAACAGAAAATCAAAATTATGACCATCTGCATTGATTTTTTGGAATAAATAATTATAATCAGAAATTAATGAAAAAAATTAAATATGAATTAATTACCACATGAAGAAAAAGAAACCGGTGATCAGAAAAGGAAATTTCTCAGAAAAGCTCTTTGTAGGCTTCCCATACCTGCACAATCACATAAACCATCGTTAATGCCGTTCAAAATTTCATCATTTTCCAAAAACATTGACCACAAAAACTCATCTGAGTCAACTTTTTGACCTTTCTCAAAAAAAGCAGCTGAAACCATGAAATTACAGATTTTTTTCCACATCATTTTCTCAGCAACCAATCATATGATTAAAAAGTTCTAAACTTTAATACTAACAGAGGAAGAAAGATTAAAAGGTTAAGCAAAATCCAACCCATCAGCAATTTCAATCTCAGCACCATCAGCATCGGCAGCTGCAGCCTTAGCAACCGGCAGCAACTCAACAGAGCCCCGCCGTCTCAGCTGCTGACTCCACCCTGAAAACTTCAACCCCTTGCCGGAAAACCCAACTGCCGGTAAAGGCTTTACAGCCTCCGGCAACGGAGAAAAGGCCAAGCTTGAAGCTCTGGAAGAGAGCGAGCGAACTTTGAGCAAAGCAAAAGAAGGCGAAATCTTATTGGACGACAAATACAGCGAAGAAAACTGAGAAGTTCGGATTGGAGAATGAACTGGGTTGATCAATGAAGCCATTTTTCAAACCCCAAAAAAAATCAAATGAAAAAATTAACCCCAAAAAAAGATTGTCGACGAATTGAAGGTGGATTTTTTGAGAAGTTGGGCAAAACAAAAGGGTAGAGTATGGAACGATATTAAAAGCATATATGAACGTTGGAAACGAGGAGATGAGGGTTTTTTATATTATAATATAAATAGTGATGCGGTGAAAACAGAGAAAATGATTTCTTTTTTGTTTTCGTTTTCTGGAAACCCGAGATACCCAAAGAGCTTGACCAAGTGAGGGGCAGAGCTGGGATTAAAAAAGTTGAAAGCTTTTTAGAGAGAGAGAGAGATCACGGAGCAGACAATAATGGAGAGAGAGACTGTTAACTGAGTCTACTGACAAACTGGATGGTGGAAGAGGAGAGAGAGAGAGAGAGATGCGTTTTTGTTTTTGTTTTAATTTTTGGTTTGTTTATGCCACGTACGGTTTAGTGATATTTTTCTTTATTTGTAAGCAAATTATTTTAGGTTCGATTCTCTTTAAAAACAAAATAAACTACATTATTGTTAGTCCATTATGAGATTAAGCCAAACTTCTTTCTCTTTTAGGGAATCATTTTACAAGAGGGATCCCCATTTTTCTAAAAAAATGGGAACACCCTCTTCACCGTTGGATTTGACTTTAATGAAATTGTGTGGTTGAGATTGTGTGGCCTGTGTTTTAATCTCAACCACATAATTTCATTAAAGTCAATCCAACGGTCAAGAGAGTCCCTATTTTTTTAGAAAAATAAGGATTCCTCTTGGTAAGGGCCTGCTCTTTTAGTGTAAATCATATAGTCTCTTTTAATGTAAATAATATAGTCTGTTAAAAAAAAAAGTTTGTTTGTTTCTTTTTGTCTTGTAGCTTAAGCTTCTCCTCTAAACTAACACACTATTTTGTTTGTTTCTATAAAGAGTTAGCCATGCGCATAATAGAGGGTGGTTTAATTATTGTTTTGCCTCTTACGTTCAAATACATTGCATTTTACTCTCTCAAATTTATTTTGAGACGTTTAATACTTAGAACTAAATGTTCTTGTTTTATTTTGCTCGAATTTCATTAGGTTCGATGGATTTTTTGTCAAAATTGTTGATTGGATAAGTGGATTCGAGTTTTTACGTACGTTTGAGCTAGATTGATGCCATGTATTTTACCAAACCATGTTCTTTCATCCAGCATTGGGGGAGTTAACGTTTTATTGCTTAGATCTTATGAATTACATGAAAGGTAACTGAGTGGCCGCAATGCACTGTGTTATTGAATATCTCATAGTTGATAGCCGTATGTTCTAGTTTTTGTAACAATTAAATCTTAGTGTTTAAATATAATCGTTCATTAGTTAATTAGATATATAGTTAGGTCATTGAAATGAATCCGGATCCTCTTTGTGAGGATTCCGGGGATTCGTCAATTATTGTCCGTTCATCGTACATCGTGCGGTTAAAAATTATTTTAAATATTTTTATTTAACATTAAACACAAACAATACTTAACAAAAACTGATTGTACGATATACGATGAACGACACGATTCACGAATCTCTAAAATCCTCACCAAAAGAATCTGGAGATGATCCTGTTGGATCGAATATATCCCCAACTAAAGAAATGTTATTTGCCTTTTTTTTATTTCCTAAAATGCAAATAAGAAGAAGAAAGAGAAAAATAAAGGGCGCATGGTGTCGGACGTATGCAAATGGAAGCTGTTACAAATTAAATGGTGACAAATTGGCCTTGTCTTTGTCAGCCTGCCATTATCAGCACCATGTTTATGTTGTCATCGTCGTTGATGTTGTTGTCATCGTTTTTCGAGGAGAATGTTATCGCAACGGGTCTCTCATATTTGAAAAATAATTTAATTATTATGTGCGTAATATTGACAGGTTGAGTCGAGAGCACTGGACAAATTTACTTGATAGTACACATCAGATTGCTTCGAAATACGTCCATATCTGTTGATATGTGTGCAATATGATTTGGTTGACAACAACAAACCCACAAAATGTTCGACGAAATGCATCAACTTTCCTCGTGCCAACGTTCAAAATCAATTCCTATTAAGGAAGATCAGCCTTTGGTTTCAAAATGAATCCCCGATGTCGATGAATCTAAGATGAATTTGTTTGCGCGCTTAGCTCTGTTTCTATTAGACAGAACTTAAACTTTTAACAATGAAACCTCTCATATTTAAATATGGAATCCGCCATTGTTGTCATGAAGTGATCATAATAATTTTATATGAAATATTCGGTACATAAACGAGCTGCATATATAAGCAGACACATGAGTCTTACATTTTGATAGTAATAAGCTTTAAAGGTAGGGAGTTTTAAAGGAAAGCCCGCGGTACTGTTCACTTTAACGAAAAACCACATTTTTACACTAAAAAGTCAAACCTGCTACTATTCACTTTACCCTTTATTTTGTCCTTATCGTTAAAACTCAAAGTTTTCAAGCCTTTTTTATTAGTTTTCCTTTAAAGGTATCCATTTGATTTTCTTTCTTTTATTTTTATGTTTTTTTAATACAAAGCTATCCAATTTTGAATGCATTAAAAACTAGTTAGCTTGGAAGCTAACCTACTTTAAATTTGTTAGAGCATATTTGTTCCTGCATTCATTGCTACAATGAACAGAAAAAAAAAAGAAGACAAATTATTCTCCTTTTGGGTCAAGAAAAGCACCCTCTCTTTCTTTAAAACAAATCAAACTGGTGGCTTTACCACGATAGTTAATTTCAGAGGCTAGGAAGATTCACAGAAATATTTTAACGTCTCCTTAATTACCATTGTCTGATTTACTAGCGTAAATCGATTGGGGCAATGTATCCGTTCCTTTAAACATGAATTTAAATTTCTCTCATCGTAAATTAGTGGAAAAGCTTCGATAAAGTAGCAAGCCTCTTTCCTTTCCCCTCTCTTTCTCACAAACACACACACATGCATTCTGATTAAGCCGGCTCCACTCGTGATGTAAAAAATTGCTATTGGATGACCCTACAAGTCCGACCACGTATCGCCTTTCCCAAAAAAAAAATCTCCAAAGCGGTTTATGTCGTATTATAACCCAAAATGGGATAATTTGATATAGATCCAATTTTGTAAGCCATTACTAGAATTAGTCCACTGCATTGAAATAGATCCAATAATTGATATTCCACGTAAGCTTATTTATAATTTGTACCATATTTATCCCTTAGACTTATAAATTGTAGTAAATATTCAAAATTTCTTAATTATATGATTATTTGTGGTTTAACTAATCCCTTAATTCTATGATTAGTTAATAGCAATAAAATCTCAACCCCCAGTCCGTTTCATCCCTCCATTTTTTTCCCTTCTTCTAAACAGTTCCCTTTGTTAGATCATGGAATCAATCCTCCTCTTTCTTCTCTTATCATTCATCGGTGATATTTTGTGTTCCTCCCTCTAAATTCCTTCATGACAATTTCGGTTTTTACATAGCTTTCACAATTTTTTTACATATTTGTTCGGCAATACATTATCAATTGCAAGCAATAATACAGTATCATGCATTTATATTTGCTCTATTAATTTTTTTTTGCGTATCATAAAGGTAAATTGAAACTTAGTATTTGTTCCTTTTTTTGTTTAGTATTTGTTCCTTTAGTGGAGGTATATTATATCATATTTCTATTCTAATGTTCAGCCATGGAGGCTCAGCATTTTTCTTCTTATACAATAAGTAGTTTATTTTTGTTTTTCAGGTAGATTACATCTGTTTTGTTGGTATAAAGTATTTTTTCTTCCTATACAATAGGTAGTTACTAAATTATATCGATTTTGTAGGTAAACATCATTAGGTGATTACTAGATAATATTTTAGTTTGAGTATTTAAATATTCAAAATTAAAAACTGAATAAATGATACAAAAATTAAAGAATTTAAATATTTTTATCTAAAAGGGTAAAATTGGTATAAAATATGTAATTGGATAATTGGACTTAGTTAAAAAACTACCGATGTTTTTGGACCTAGATCGAAAAGCCCCCTTATAATTTACTTATTTTGGGCCATAACTCAAACGAATTAAGTCCACAAAAAGACCAGGACAAACTTGGGCCTTTCTCCAAAAGCCCAAAAACAAGGCCACTTCAATTTCCAGAGATCGTTTTGGATCAAAGAAAATGGAAAACCTAAATAAAAAAACAGAACATGATTTGCTTCCAAACTCGGCATGACCGCTGCTACCTCATAAATATTTCAAAATTTTGTTAGAAATTTCCCATTCAAAAAAATTATCACATAAAATCGATCGAATTAAAATGGAAAGGAGTGGTGGCAACGGCAGAGAGGAAGAGGAACAAGACGGCACGTCCGTACACTCTCCTTGCAAACCTCCCCCTTCCTCTGCTTCTTCTCTCCCAAAGGTCCCTCTCTCTCTCTCTCTCTCTCTAGAATCTATACAAACACAGACACGTGTATATATATATATATATATATATATGTTGGTTTTATATTTTTTTTGCTTTAAATTTTATGGTCAATGTAATAGGAGCAATCACAGGTTGAATTGGAGCTCAGACTGTTAGAAGCTCTTGAAATTTACCCTCCCGGAAAATTACAAGGCAGGTTTTCTCTAATTAATGCTTATATTTCAGTTTATTATCTCTGGAGTTCCGGTTTTGGTTAGTTATATGGGTGTTTTTTGGGACAATTTTATGTAAATTATCAATTTAGATTGTAAAAATGGGTGGTTGATTAGCATCTTCATTCTTCGTATGGAGAATTTTTCACCCAGAAAATGCTAAGAAGTCAATATTTCTTGTTAATTTTTGGAGGGAAAGTTATCATCTTTTTTTCTAACATAAGACTTGACGCAAAACCGAGCGCATTGGCGTTATAAGATTCATCCAGTCAACCTTAGTGAGATAAGGCTTGGCTGTCATTGGTAGAAAAAGTTCAAGAGTATAGTTGTCACTTTTTACCAAAATTGAATTTGGAATCTGATGGTTCAAGTCAATATAAGGGGAGTTATAGTAAATCAACATTCACATTGGACAAAAAATTATGTGTATGAGTTAATGCACAACGGGTGATTAATTAGGCAATGATACAATACCGTTTCCATTTTGAGG
The DNA here is from genome assembly GCA_036320875.1 of Cotoneaster glaucophyllus. Lineage (NCBI taxonomy): Eukaryota > Viridiplantae > Streptophyta > Magnoliopsida > Rosales > Rosaceae > Cotoneaster > Cotoneaster glaucophyllus. The sequence continues at coordinate 378,934 of JAVVNS010000030.1, read as the reverse complement.
AATGCTAGGATTAGTCGCTCATGCATTCTTTCATTTTCGTTCTTACGTTGTCATGTTATTCGTAAATAGACAAGCAAGTAAAGTAAATTCATGAGCAATCCGCTACTTGTTTGGGCGCAGGCATACATCGCCATTTCGTGCTTTATGGTTTAATGGAATTTCTTCGAAGAAGGTTTGTCCCACTTAACGTTTCTGTTTGTGGGTTTATAATACATCGCCATTTGCATCGCCTTACTCGTTGTTGTGTTGTTTTCACAGCTTTGATCGACACTTCTCTGCTGACGAGGTTCTGCAGTTGCTTGAGAGGTTCTATAACTTGGAAATGCTGGTATCTAACTTACTTAATTCACTCAGTTTTTTCATATCTCAGTGATCTTTATCTTATGATGGAACTGTTAAACTTAATATCCGCGTTCATCGGTAATTTGTTTGCGTACACTCAATCACCGTTGAACACTCACAGTGCCAACTGCAGAATACGCTTCATACTTAGGTAGAACAACTCTCAAAATACAAAATATACGCGCATCTCTGCACTGCGTTATAGGTGAATAGGTACTAGATAGCTGCATTACTCAGTAGGCTCGAGGAAATGTCGGAAAATGAGGTCACGTAAATGGAAGTTTGGTGCGAGAGTTGAGATAAACAACTGCTGAAATTATTTCTAATGAAACGTTCAAATGGTCCCAAGGGATTATTTGTGTGTTGATCTCTTGTTCTTCTTTAGACTTGCTGAAATTTACATATTTTACCTCTTTTTTTTCTTGAATTTCAGAAACCAGACGAGGAGGAGATGGATTTCCTGAATCGCGAGGAAGAGTTTTGCCTGCCTCAAAATTTCTTCGTCAAGGAAGAACCATAACTGATTATTTTTGTATAGACTAATATTTCGTTCGAACGTATTTTGTTCACTCTAATGCTACGGGATGCCGGTCGTCCTGTCCTTTTCCTTGACTATACAATTTCAGGGTGATTTTAGCTAATATGTAAGAAAATTCGAAAATCATAATTCGCATTTGAGGGTTGAATCTCAGCAGGGTTTTTAGGGTCCTTACTGATAGAGTACACAACCTTGAAAGGGTTTTTAGGGTCCTTACTGATAGAGCACACAACCGTTTGACCCTTGAACTATTACTCCAGTTGAAATTGACCCTGAACTATTTTTTGGTGAATTAACCCCTGAACTAATTAAAATTAGTAAATTAACCATCACCATCAGATTCGATGAAATTTCATCTATTTTGTCTTCAAATACTGGCACGAGTTGATCCTCAAGAGTGAATCACGTGTTAGCCGCGAATCTGACAGTGAGGGGTTGATTGGCTAATTTGTAATAGTTCAAAGGTTAATCATCCAAAAAATAACTCAGAGGTTAATTTCAACTGGATAATAATCAGGAGGTCAACCGATAGTTTACCCTTCTTCTGAAATCTGTTATTGATATGATACGGCATCACCTTTTAAATATGAATTTTCTGCCTCATGTCGTTTATATCAGTGTAGAATTTGGCTCAAAGTGCATAAAATACCTCTGTTTCTATTGTTCTATATAGACACTCTTGGCGGCAATTCTGTCTGTCTTGCAAATCTTGCATGCAATCAGTAATTTGTCTTCTTCTCTCTTTCCCGCCGGCACATCATGTAAGAAGAATAAGTAACGAAGTAGGATTATCTTCCCTTCTAATCTCTCTCCCCTTTCATCCCCTCCTATTTAAACAGTTGTGATTACGTCACGTCTACATCTTGTTTTGAAATTTTTATATAAAAAGAATAATACAAAAAGAAAAGTGTGAGAAGAGGGGATGAAAGAAGATAGTAATAGGAGGGGGGAGAATGAAATTAGCCAATCAACCTTTGAACTATTTTTGGGTAATTAACCTTTGATCCCATCCCTAACAGCCTTTTTTGTGGATCACAGCTGATGTATTTCCTTTTTGCAGACAAGTATTCTCAGAGAAAAAAAGTATCAATGTTCAAGAAAGCGTAATTTTTTTGACCACCTTTTGTTAGGAGGGATGTTAGCTTTTTTCAATTATTATATTTGCCAGCTTTGGTGAGAATACATTTGCTCGTTTTTGTTATTGGTAGTGAGTATTGCCACCACAATAATTCAAGATTGAATGAGTTCAAAAGATTTAAGTAGCGGGTAAATTTAATCAAACTCATTGAATTGCACGTAATGTATGGACAATGCTCGCCATCGTTAACAATACATACTATATCGGGAAAAGTCAAAAGTTTCTCTCAAACTTGCAAGACAAGCAAGGGGACTATAAAAAGTAAAAAGAAGAGAAAATAGTCCATTTCTTAACGTAAGAAGTTTAACATGTAGCCAAAACCATCAATCCAGAAACAAAAATAAGAACAGATAATTGATCAAATCCTAATTTTCTTTGGAACCTAGAAGGATTAATATCGAAAAAAAATATGTCTACGTCCTTCAGTCAAATCCCCTCGCGAAAACTGAGTGAGAAAAGCTAAAAGATCGCGTTTTGCAGAAGTCTTTCCACTTGCCATTTTCCGGTAACCCCCATCAATGCTGCAAGATTTACTGTGTTTTATCCAAAGTAACAATTGGTTATTGATTTAATCCATACAGATTAAGCCCCAAAGAAAAAGTTAGCAAGCACTTACCTTAGCAGTTGCAGGTTCGGCGGCAGGCTTGGATTCTTCACCTTTGAAGTTGTCATCACCTGCACAAAAGCACTTTCACATTAGGTCGTTTCCATTTGAACTATGATTCAAAACAGAAACTTCTACCATGGTGGTGCCGCACAGAGATACAGGCACCTTCGTATGCGTATCACGCACACTTTCCATCACATACTTCCCTAAAAGTTCATACAGTTTTTATTCCTGTATCCATTCACCAACAGCAAGCCCTTTGTTGTTTCACATTCAGAAAGGGAGGAGCTGAAGATAAAGAGAAGTCTTTCGAAGTCTTTCTAATTGTACAGTAATTTCAAAAGGAAAGGAACTTTATATTGTTACGAATTAGGAAGGATTAATATTGTAAATGTGTTACTCGGCAATGTTTGATTGGTTTTGCTGAAAAAGTAGATGCATGTTAATCAGGCATCGAGGTATGCTGTACCTCCGTCTTCAGGCAAATCAGAGGTCCAGAGAGTGAGGTTGTCTCTCAACAATTGCATGATAAGGGTGCTGTCCTTGTATGACTCCTCACTCAAGGTGTCCAACTCCGCAATTGCCTCATCAAATGCCTGTTTAGCCAAATGGCAAGCCCTACAAGTTTGCGACAACAACAACCATCTCAGGAGTTACTTCAACGAAAACAATCAAAAGATAACAGACGTAAACTGATACCTCTCGGGAGAATTCATAATCTCGTAGTAGAAGACAGAGAAGTTGAGGGCTAGACCGAGACGGATTGGGTGGGTTGAAGGGAGATCTTTGTTTGCAGTGGCCGATGCAGCCTGAGAAAGGACGTGGGAATAGGAGAGCACATCAAATGATAGGAAGTGTAAAAGAATGAAACATACATAAGCACTGATTAACATCCATTTGTGTTAAAATTGGTAAAATTAAACATGCCTCATATCCCTTGAGTGACTGCTCAGCTGCCTCTTTTCTGTCCTGATCGGTCTTGAACTCAGCAAGGTACCGATAATAGTCACCTTTCCTGAAACATGCACGCCATTGTTGGTCACGAAAAAAATTAGAAATTCCAAATACAGTATGATGAATGTCAGTACAAGATGGAGAAAAATAGGATAACAGAACCAAAGGAATTTGTACTCTTTAACCTATCATTTGCAATTTTTCCCTTTTGCAATATATTCCACGCATTAGGGGAAAATGCGACTCACATCTTGTAGTAGAAAACAGTGGCCTCTCCAGAGGAGGAAGAGGGGATCAGGTGCTTGTCTATGATTGACAGAATGTCGTCGCAAATCTTGGAGAGTTCCTCCTCCACCTTCACCCGGTAACCCTTGATCAGTTTGACATTGTGCTCATTTCCCTTAGACTCTTCCTTTTGCTCAATGGAAGACATGATGCGCCAAGAGGCCCTTCGAGCACCTATGACATTTTTGTATCCCACAGAAAGAAGATTCCTCTCCTCTACGGTCAGCTCAAGATCAAGTTTCGCAACTTTCTTCATACACTCAACCATTTCTGCATCATCGAGTAAACATAACAATTCAAAGAGAAACTCATCTTGACATACGGCTAGCAACTCATTTCCACTCACTACAACATTATGCATAAAGATGTGTACATTTGATTCTCCCTATATTCCGAAAAAAAGGACGATCAAATTCTAAACCGAAACAACGATCAATTAGCCATCACCGGGTACATATCCTTCATTCATTTAAAACCAATTCAAACTAGCAAGCAACCCCACCCACACAGCAAAACACATTCAATTCCGAACACCGAAAACACGTGTTCGATTCGTTTCCATTGTTCAATATTAATCTAAACAATACATTCCATACTATTTAAAAAAAAAAAATGATCAATTCTAACGAATAATAAAAAACATTTGGAATTTAATAAAAATTCTTTAAATTCGATACAAATGCTGAAACGTGCACAATCTGATCAATGCCAGCTTTGACATATAAACGTAACGATCGAATTATAAGAACTTTGAATTCCTCCAATGCAACAAAAATCGAACAAAAACAAAGGCATTCGTTATTTCATGCAAAATCCTGTAAGATCCGATACAATGCCGAAACACTCACAATCCGATCATGCCTGCTTTAACATATAAAAACATTTACACATACGTACACACATGCATATACATATATTTACACACATAAGAACAGCGACGGATTAAAAGATGGAGAAAATTAGAGTGAGGTGTGAGTGAGTGACCTTCGTATCGCTCGGCCTGCTCGGCGAGCTTGGCCAAGTAAACCTGGGTCTCTCTCTCCTTCTTGGGCGACGCCATCGTTTCGTTTCAGAGAGAGAAATGCGAGATGATGATTGATGAAAGCGAAGAGGAAGACGATGATGAATGGTAAAACTGACTGGAACAATAGGAGGGTGGAGGAGATGCGAGGAAATTGGAAATGGCGGGTTTAAATAAGGAGAGGGACTTTTGCTGTTAAACATCGAGCAACTTGCGGGGTGCCCCTGACCGGACCTCGACCGTCCGTTTCGAGTGTTTGAAAGAGAGGACGACACTGGGAGTAGGAAGCGCGCAGTTTTTGTTATTTTTGTGCGTGTGCGCGAGAACTGACAAGGGAGGCCTTTGAATACTTGCACTTGTCTCGGAGGGGCTTTTTTTTCGGGATTTTAGCTTGCACCATTGAACACCTTTCTTACCAACAACATGTAATGATCCCAATCGGATTGTATGCCATCACAAGGGATGTCACATAAGCCAGAGAGTTGTAATGTTGGCATACAGAGATTTTACAGTGTGACAGGACACAGTCATGTACACTAAGTGTCATAATATAAGTGGTTTGATACTTAAAAAAAATTCAAACCACTTCTCTATGACACTTGGTGTATCGAGTCGTGTTCTTGACAGACTAGAAATTTTTTCATTGGCACATGGTGCTCTTTTTTTTCATACAATGATGGATAGAGAGCTAGTTTTCAGCCAAGTCACATATTTTGTTAGTCAAAATTAGGTATCAAATTTGTTCTTCATAAAAATCAAACTTTAGGCATTTCAAATGTTAAATTTTGCAGACATTGTGGATACTCATGAACATCTTAATTGACAACTGACGAGAGTAATGAAAACATATTAATTGTTCATACTCAAATGTTAAATTTTAAAAAAGGTTTGTAACCCAATCAATTAAAAAAGAGCGTGTATCTTTACAGTCGAAAGCTCAACACCAAATTCCCTGTACTCCAATATTTGCTAGAAGCCTAGAAGCTATCAGAGTCCATGGATTTGGTTTAACATGGGAGTCCCAATCCAGTCTAGGGATTATGAAACCTCCCACCAAAACAAACTTGAGAATTTCGAAGAGTTCGTTAATCAACGCCTCAATGGCCCTGGCCCAGATTAAATTGTAACTAGGTTCTAGGCCTTTCTCTCATTTCGTTAGAGACCTTCTCTTTACTGTGAGAGTTTTTTCCCTGTTTTTGTAACAGTTTCTAATATGTTCAAAATTGGTGTCGGCGACTTTGGTTGGAGTCGGTTGTCAATTTCCCCTTTCTTGTTTTGTTTTTTCTGTTCCATTTTCTGATGTGTTTTCCCCCTCTACATCTCAATCTGTCATCCTCTTCTTATATTTCGGACATTCCTTCCTGTTGTTCATATGGGCTTCGATCTCCTACTTTTGAGATTCGTTTTTTAGCCATACTTTCCGTTGAGATGGCGTGTAGAGTTACGGTTCTTCAACCGAATCGGGTGTTCTCAACTAGGGATGACAACGGTTTGGTTTGGGGACGGAAATTCTATATTCATTCCCATAACCACGAAAATTAACCATATCCATAACCGGTAATTAACTATCGGGTATTATCCATAACCATACCTACTGGTAACGGATTCCCCATCGGTTAACGGTTATACCCATCTTCGTCAATGCAAAAAATATATTTGTTTAATTAACCATGATAATTTAATAAATATTAATTTCGTCACTAAATATTTGATGTATAAAATGATTTAATGAATGGATCTTGTGTGGCATAAAAATTAAGCTAAATCTTGATAATGTTGGTTGATCTTTAATATCTCCCATAAGTACTATTAGTCTAGATTCTCATAGATTTTGATTCAGATCAAAAAAATTTAAATTGCCCACAAAATGTAACTCACATATTGCAACTTTTACTTTTGTATTATCAAGGTAATAGATTCAATGAATAATATATATATATATATATACACACATATTATAATACAATTATATTATATATGAATATATATACATACTATTATATTATATATAATTCGGTTCGAATTCGGTTACGGATATGGATTGGAAACCCCTATAACTATATCCAAAACCATAAGCGAATATTGTTAACGGTTTTTCCTCATATCCAAATGATACCCGAATTTTCATACCCAAATTCAATCCATTCGGACGGTTATCCACGGTTATCGGTTTTAACGGTTATAATTGTCATCCCTATTCTCAACACCACCAACTTCTTTATGTTGTGTGTCATTTATGGCAGTGTTGCTCAAGGTTTTCCATGGGCTTCTTTATCTTGATAGCCAACTGATTACTTTCAGTTGGTTATCTCTACTTTGTGGCTGTGCTTGGAGAAACTATTCTGGTTCAGATGTGATGGATGTGGATTTGTGCAGATCGAGATGTATTGTTCCGATGGAGGAGGCTATAACGAATTTCTCTGTTTTGTATTTTTTTGTCGTTAGGCCTTAGCTGTTTGGCCGAGCTCTTGTTGATTTGTCTGGTTGGCCCCCTTTTTTTTTATGCTTTGTTTATGGCTCTGTTTGCGAGGACTCGTGTATGTAATCGGTATATTTTGTGTTAATAAAATCTTCCTTGAACCAAAAAAAAAAAAAAAAAAAAAGGCGGCCTGGTTCGCCCCATTGCTCAGCCTTTAACCTCTACTTTACTGGAACCCATTTTCTAGGGTTTTCGGGAATTTCCCTTATACCAACCATTAAACACCTTCTTTACCAACAAAATGCAAGATCCCAATCGGATTGTATGTCATCCAAACGGATGTCATATAAGCAAGAGAGTTGTAATTTTCATACAATGATAGCGAGAGGAGCAAGTTTTGGCTAAGCCAAATAATGTGTTACGCGTAATTAGGTATTAAACTCGTTATTCATATAAATCGAAATTCAAGCATTTCAATTGTAAAATTTTGCGAATAGTTTGTAGATACTCATGAAAATCTTAATTAACAACTGACGAGAGAAAAAAAAAATTAATTCTTCATATTAAAATTTTAAATACTGCAAAGAGTTTATAGCCCAATCAATTAAGAAAGAGCGTGTATCTTTATACCTGAAATCTCAACATCGAATCCTTCCCCTCTAATGTTTGCTTTTATAAAGATATAATTATAATAATAACTTGAATACTAAAACATCCGAGTGTAGTCTAGATCCGAGAGAAGATGAAATCGAAACGTTCACTATCCTTGGTTGAACACATTGATAGAGTAACGATGTAAAAGGGCAAAAAAAAGATGAGCAATTAACTTTTGGCTTTACAAAGGATTGAGGCATGAAAATTAGTATACCACCTGTATTCTGAACATACTAAAAAATTTCTCAAGACTTGGAAACTCGCAGAGTCCATCAAAGGGCGGCGCTACCCAAATCGCGGGTGGTATGTACCCTTGCAATCTTGAATCTACAGAGCAATGTTGTGTGATGGATCCGTTCTCCAAGTTATAGATACCTATATCATCACTTGGTCTTGTTCCATCAGATGTTTTAAACCTGCCAAATGATGGTGCTGGATCGTCCGTGAAGTATATGGAGTTCGGCCGGCATGTAGGTATGTTGGAGGCCAAACTATACAGTGAGTGATTGTCGCCCTAGTCTCGTCTCCATGGACGGAGCTGGCTTAGGCTCAGCAGGGGCGGATGCCTCCACTCAATTATTTTTTGTTAAAAAAATATAATTTTTTAGTTGATTTTGACATTAGTATTAACTCTTTTATGCTCTATTACCATCGTTGAAAAAGCATATTCAACAATAAAATTTCTGAAGATTGATTGAAAAATTGGATGGGAGATCAATGGATAAATGATAACATGATTATTTTTTTATAGAAAGAGATTTGATAGTATTAGTAATGAAGTTGTCATTAAACGTTTGAAAACATGAAACGCGTCATGGGATATTGTAATAAGTTGTATAAAAAAATCTTATGGATTAATAATATATAAGTGTTTTGTTGAGAACACTCTTGAACATTTTAATTTGTGACTTTGTTATTTAAAGATACCCCCATCCATGCAGATCTCTAGCTTCGTCCTTGCTCGTCTCCGATGCTTTTTACCTCAACGTAGTCTACAATCGTTCAGTGTTGGTGGGTTGAACACACACTTGTAAACCCTGAAGCCTGTAGTCAGAAATTACTTACTCTTGGTGGGACCATCTTTGGCTGCCTTATAAAGTCTTCGGACGTACAATAGTACAACAAACTGAACTACAAAACCCCAACCAGTCTACAAAGGCAGAAACCTCTCTCCTCGCCGCAACACCCAATCCCGCCGGAGGCAACCTCTCTCCTCGCCACCGTGAAATCTCTCCTAGCGTCAGATTGGGATGTCGAGTCCGAATACAGAAGCTATGAAGGGTTATTATTCTTTGTGTTTCACTTTCAAAGATTTGAGAGAGAGAGGAAGACGGCACTAGCTGGCATTTAAACCATCACTTTACTCGTGCCATAAGGTCTGGTGAATCGTACACAATTTCAGGCAAAATTAGGTTTCCTCCCTTCCAAGCTAGAGCAACATCAATATTTAATTTCTTAGCACGACGATCCTGTAGTGCTATCCGGATCAGCCTCATGATTTCTCCAAACTGTATGTCTGCTCCAACTAGATTTTCAGAGCCTTCAATTGTATAAGACGCCAAAATGTTTTCGTCTAATACCATATGCTTCAATTTAGATGCCCTAATACTAAATTTCAATATATCCAGGCCCAGGTCGTAGTACATTTCATAGTTGAAATCTGAATGGAGCTTCAACGAAAAGAGTTTCAAACTCTCTGAGCTCACCCTGAAATGCCGCTCAACATCTGGAAATTCGTCTATCCTCCCTTCAAAAGTCAGCTCCTCAAGTACCGGACACCTATGGTAGAAATTTTGCAGGGATGGATCTGATAGGTGGGTTATATCCACTTTCAAAGACTTGAGAGAAAGGAAGACGACACCAGCTAGCATCTGAACCATCACTTTACTCGTGCCACAGGTCTGGTGAAGTGTACGCAATTTCAAGCAAAATTAGGTTTCCTCCCTTCCAAGCTAGAGCAACATCAATATTTAATTTCTTAGCACGACGATCCTGTAGTGCTATCCGGATTAGCCTCGTGATTTCTTCAACTCTCATCCACTCCTCACAAACCAAACTAAACTCTTGTAATTGTGTTGCCGCTGCCGCTGGATGGCCGAGAAGATCCTGCATCCTGGCATAGAAGGCAGGTTGTAGGGTCTTATCAGCCTGAAATGCGCCAGATGGCTAAGAACCGAGAGAACGCCTTCTATGCCAGGATGTAGCGTCTTCTCAGCCATCCGGCAACAGTGGCAACACAATTACAAGGATTTAGTTTGGTTTGTGAGGAATGGACGAGGGCTGAAGAAATCACGAGGCTGATCCGGATAGCACTACAAGATCGTCTTGCCAAGAAATTAAATATTGATGTTGCTCCAGTTTGGGAGGGAGGAAACCTAATTTTGCCTGAAATTGCGTACACTTCACCATACATGTGGCACGAGTAAAGTGATGGTTCAGATGCTAGCTGGTGCCGTCTTCCTCTCTCTCAAGTCTTTGAAAGTGGATATAACCCACCTATTAGATCCATCCCTGCAAAATTTCTACCATAGGTGTCCGGTACTTGAGGAGCTGACTTTTGAAGGGAGGATAGACGAATTTCTAGATGTTGAGCGGCATTTCAGGGTGAGCTCAGAGAGTTTGAAACTCTTGAAGCTCCATTCAGATTTCAACTATGAAATATAGTACGACCTGGGCCTAGATATATTGAAATTTAGTATTAGGGCACCTAAATTGAAGCATATGGTATTAGACGAAAACATTTTGGCGTCTTATACAATTGAAGGCTCTGAAAATCTAGTTGGAGCATACATAAGTACAGGCTGGGATGACCACAGTTATCCGCGAGCTAGCAATTTATTCCTGGCAAGGGCGTTTAAGCTAATGAAGGGGCTGAAAAATGTTCAGACGCTCGAGCTGAACGAGCGTAAGATGGCGGTGAGCGAGACTATCATGTCGCATTTTTCCCTCCTGTCATGTGATGAATGTTTGGATTGATGTTCTTTTTTTTTTCCACAGGCACTGGGGGATTGGTAACAACCTTGGTGGGCTGTCTTTCCATATATCCTGCAGAGTTGCACTACATTGAAAAGTTTAGTGCTAGAAATGGTGAGCTTGAATTAAATAGATATAAGTTCTATCAACAGCTATCTTATCTGTTCTGTTGTACCAATTTTCAGGCTGTGATGGATGGTGTTGAAGAAGGCTTTGCATGGAATCCTCCATCGGCTAAACCGGCATGTTTGAAAGAAACAATCGAGAGGGTTCAGTTACGAGGATTTGAAGAAGTTTAAATTCACTCCGAAAGACTACCCACGAGAAGTCAGGGGAGATTGAGGCTTGCATAAATGCAATATCCTAAAGATAGAGTTTTGCCCATATTTTTGTGCTTGTAGTTCGGTAGGTGTCCGTCTCTCAAGATTCAACAATCTATAATCCAAAGTCAAAGCACTTCAATCTTTAGACTCTGACGAACTTCATATATTTTATACTCTCAAGACACGGTCCGGAATTTGACCAAAACACAGCCCGGAATTTGACTAACAAAGACTAAAAGACCTTGGAGAAAAACTCTTCTCTGTTTTTAATTCTTCGATATATCTCACGGCTGTACTAACATGAGTTTGTATAAAACATAAGATACTGGTTGATTAAGAGATACAAACATTCATCTATTAGATGATACTGTTTAGTAAACAGTGTTTACCAAGGAATGCCTTGATCCCTTTCAAACGGTCATGCATTTTTCATTCCTGTACTTTCCAACTCAGCATCTTTTATGATCACACGAAAATGCATGTGTCCAGACTCTTAATTTTGGACACAGCAAGGATTTGTTCTTACAAATATTAAAATGAATAAACAAATAAGACCAAAAAAAAAAAAAAAAAATTGCACGAAGAAAAAATGGACGAATGAATTGCTACAGACGCCTTGACAAAAAATGTACGAGTTGCAGCTACTTCTGTGCGAAGTATTCTAATCTACAGCTTCCACATACGCTCACTCCAGTAATGACTCATGATCGCCTTCGAGGTTCTGCGGATTCTGATCACGAGTCACATTCTCTTCCCAGATCATAATCTGCTAATGAAAATGAACACAAAAATGACAGTTAATGCAAGATTTACCCAAACTCCACATCGCTCCTCGCTCCTTGCAAGTCGAGGTCACAGCCAAAAAAAATACCCTGCTACCGTTTTAAACCTCCTACGTCCTAGGGCTGATAACTTATTGCAACTAAATCAGGAGACTGGACTGCGTTGAATAATGGAAACTTGATTCTAGAGAGATGAGAGAAATTACCGGAGCTAAAGGAGGAAAAACAATTGTACACATCCGCAATGATGATGGCTCCTAAAGTAAAATGATCATTTCTTTACGAATGGTTTTTGGCAAACAAGTAGTCGTTGATCACTCCCATTCTCAAGGTCAATCACCCTTGCTTCCCAACGTATTTGTGTAGCAAACATGCGCGCCATCTCTATAGCTCCCTTTTTATCACAGAGAACAACCCATCCCTGCCAAACAGTCATAAATTCATGCCCCAAAATGATCAATTTCACACATAACGTGGAAATATTAAAGGTCAGCAATATAAGCAAAAGAGGGAAATCAAAATACCTCAGGTCGCAGAATCCGGTCCATCTCCAAGAATAAGTCCATCAAGCCGCACCTCTCTGAAGAGAGATGTGAGAGCAGCCCATCTGCATGCAGCAAATCATATGTTCGAGGATATGTCGGGAATGGTTCACACCTGTACCAAAAGCTCAAACGGATCACAACTACTGACTCTACTCAAGAAAATAGGATATAAAGAGCACAAATGAGTCCTAGTTTTTTTACATTCAAAGTTTGTCAGCCATACTTAATTTTATTTTTCCCCGTAAAAACAGTGCACTTGAATTACGCAGAAAAAATCTTCTAATATCAACTTAGGTGAAGAGATTGAAACCGACTTACCAGTCATGCAAAACACCAGCAAAACCTTGATCTAGAATGAGAGGAAGTGTGTAGGGAGCATTGACAGGCACGACATTCATCACCCACACTGATTTTCTTTCCTCCAGAAAAGCAGCATTTAAACCCCCATAATGAGCACTCATGTCCATCACATTGCGTAGCATGTTGAATGGAGGTAATGGGTCTTCATCGCCTGGTCTCTTCGGGTGGTCAGAGAAAATCAAGGGTGTTAGCAAAGACCAATAGTTTTTCAGAGCTGATCTCCAAACCTGTAAGTCTTCAAAGAAATCTTCAGGCTGAACTCCTGCAAGGGTAAAAGGGTATCAATATGCTGGCAGAACACCATGAAGTGAAGTGTAGAACTGAATGATGATGCAACAAAACTTTCCATGAACTTCAAGCTCAGCCGAGCTCAATCGATGGGGACTAGAGGACCTATTTCGGATTGGAGCCCAGCGTTTGCTGGTGGTCCCACTTATACATGATACAAGAGGCTTATAATATGATCGAACGTCGTGCCCTTCATTACAAACTGGTAGAGCACCCTGCGTACTACAATAAATAATAAAAAGCAAAGCATCAGTAAGGTTCTTTTGCAGTAGAAAAGAAATAAGCGGAGCTCTTGAAATACTCTAGCTCAATGGCGCAAGTCAATACTAAAGCCTTAAACAGAACAGATTATCACATGTCAAACTAGAAAATTATTCACAAGAGACCCTCACCGAGATGCATAGCAATCAGAATCCACAGTTTTCTGCCAGATAAAAGTTTCATATTGCTGAGCTTTTAGAGTCCAACAGACTTTCGGGGTCAATTCCTCCATTGTTGTGAACATGCTATTCTTCATGCTCAATGAACTTCCATATGGTTGGCTTGTCAATGAGGTTACAACAAAGTAGCCTCCGGGCTTGAGTACCCGGTCAACTTCTAAAAGCAACATCGAATCTGATTCATGAATTAATTAAGGTTCCATAAGAGGAATGATACTTGGAAAAAAGCAAGGGACAACTCCAAAGGAAGAAATATGCTCAATGGAAATCCCAATTACCTTTTTTGTCCCAAACAATACCGCACTGAGCACAATGAACCATTTCAAATGACAATGCTGGGTAAGGAAGCTGTCTTGTAATGAAGTTTCCAATCATTGCTGGAAGACCTCTCTCAAGGGTCAACTGAACTTGACTCCCAGTTGCCTCATATGCCGCAATACAAATAGCCATTACATTCAGTGATACTAAATGAGCTCCGAAACTACCAAAACCGCAACCAATATCCAGTACAGTTTGCACCTGTAGTTTAAAGTAGATATATTAAAATAAATCACGCAACAGTCAGACTTTACATTGTCACCAACAGGAAGCAAAGTAGCATGGTTTGTTTTGCTTCCAACATAAACTTAATTTTTGCGCTATGAAACAACAGCAGAGATACGTGTTAACAAATTCTGGCCTATTTGAAATCTAACAGTCACACTGCCGAAGAGAGTAAAAACTGATAATTACGACTTTAATTCCCAAAGAATACTTACACCGGCTTGAAGAAAGTCAGAGTCACTTTTTAAACCTATCATCTTTGCAATTTGAAGAGAATAATCCTTGACACCATCAAAAATCAGACCATCCTCAGAGTGAAAGGCAATTTGATTTTCTTCTAGTAGCATCAACCTGAATATTTTTATCAAGAAGTTAAAGAATAATTATGTACAGAAATAAATATTCACTCACAGCGAAAAACGAAAAACAACATAGAAACTAATTCAATTTGTACGGAGTTGAAAAAACATAAATGTTTTAAATCACTGGGGTTAAGTCATCACTTATTTAAAAGCGGTCAAATATATAACTTTAACTGGGACGAACCTTTTGGTCATGCTTCCAGATGAAAGAAATTGGTCTTTGGTTATCTTCACGTTTCCACTCCATATCACATCCCTACCAGCTGGCCACCTCAGAGGGATCTTATAATCCTTAGGAGGGCGAACTAGACACCGTTCTCTGTTTCTTGATACTTCACAATGCCGATCAAACTCCTCCCCATCTTTAAACCCAGCTAAAAGGTTTGCTGAAACATTGTAACAAGGCACGTGATTTTCTCTTTCTTTGCTACAAAGACCATGCTCTCTTTGTCGACTAGCCCCCAATGAAAGAGACCTCAGCTCCAGATAATCAACCGCCGCTTGCTCCTTTAGCCTCCTATAGTTTGTATATATGTCGGGTACTGAAGTGGTAGTTAATGAGTCAAATGTATGAGAAGAAGATGATCCCAGCACTGCAATTAGTGCGAGTACACTAACAACACACAAGAGTAACCAACTGAGTGGCGGTCTAGGGCCAAAAATGAGGGAGAGTTTACTGAACCAGGAGCTTCTCATGTCCAAGTAGTGAAAACCTGACTTAAGAATTCCAAATTAACCCCCACTAGATCACCAAGCACTTAAATCTCCAAGAACAGCGAAAATCATAACCTATCATAACATACAAGCTTCTAAATATATTGCCGTGAATCCGGACAATTCCTACAAGCATTGAAACAATAAATTCCACTTCTTCCACAACAACATAGACAAATCTTCGCTTTGTGATCGCGCCAAGAGACTCATAAATAAGTCTGTAAATCCATAGTGATCCTTACTTGGACACAAAGTTAAGATCACAACCGCAACGCAATTCGGTACCCAATTACGAATCATTCGGAAAGAAACGGACAATGACAAGTGTTGAGCAAAAGACCAACCTGCAACAAAATCCAAAAATCCACAAAATTAAATCCCTAACAATAAAGTCCCAAATCAAAAATCTCCATTTGGGTGCTGAGAAAACTACCAGTAAATCTCACAACAGAATCCACCGACAAGATTCCAAATTCACTTCTCAATTTTCCACCCTTTTCCCAGCAACCAAACAGAGCATTAGCTCAAAAATAAATGCCATGACTTTCCATTTTTACAAATCACTGACCAAATTCCAGATCCCGAAATGGAAATCCAAAACCTTTCAATCAGATCCAATCAAAAGCAAAATCAAACCAATCATCCAACACATGAACAAAAAAGCAATAAAATACAAAAAAGACATGGAATTTAATAACAAAAACAGAAACCCATTTCCGAAAACTGATCATTACTAGGGTTTTGGGGAAATGCTTACCGGTTTTTGGGTTCGTTGGAGAGTGGAGATTCAAAGCCTCAAAACAGAGAAAGAGTCTAGCTTTAAATGTGAGTCCAAATTTATAGGAATTCTAGTTATTTTTGAGCTTTTTTGTTTTTTATTTTTGTTTGCATTCGTGTTGTCGATCGTTAATCAGATCCAGAGGCTCGCTGATTTAGACTGAAAAAAATCATTAAATTAATTAATTGGTAATCATTGTTATTTACTGCGTCTTGCACTTTTTATTAAATTATTTATAATTAATTTTTAGTTTTTGGTTGTATTATGTTTACGCCATGACGTATGCAAACACTACAACTAAGCGTCGAGATATAAATAGAATAGAATCGACGGCTGTGATTTAGCCGTCATTGGCAACCGGATTAATTAGTTTTTTTTTATTGATGATTAATTAGTTTTAATCACTGTTTTAGTGCTAATCATAATCCATTTGGTTAATTACTGTCCATCAGAAGATAATCCTCTCCAATAATTCCAGTTTGTATACTATTTATTTCAAGCACGTCGCTGTCAAAATGTTTCCGGACTTCCTTTTTCTTTTTCTTTTCACTTTTCCTTTTCATTTCCGGAAGAAAAAAGAAATGTACACGTCACATCTGTTTGGTGCAGTGCAAACAAGGAAACGGTTGCGTTTTGGGAATCAGAAATGAATTCTCTCCGGATCTCTTCCACCTAATTTTTCTCATCAAATAATCTGAGTACTTGAATTATTTGATAAGAAGGATTAGGTGGAAGGGATCGAAGAAGATCCCTTTAACCAAACCCCTTCACAAAAATTTCGACATGTTTCAAATAAAAACATTTTTTTTGCAAAACCGATTATGGTCCAAACCAACCCTCAATTAGATTGAAGGTAAAAAGTTATGAACTGGTTTTTTTTTTTTCAAAAATAAAATAAAATAATGAAATGGGCAGGTGATAGCTGGTAACCAACTTTAATGGTTACCATCATTTACTTAATAAAATAAAAACTTATGCTTTCAGTATGATCGAAGAGAAAAATATTTCTAGCAACAATGGGTAAAGATCTATTTCAAATATAAAAATCATGAATGGAGTATCCAACTCTAGTAATGACATGAGCAAAAAAATTCGCTTCCCGATATAAAAAAATAAGCCCGAAAGACATGAGTCCAAGATATAAAAAAATCATGTTAAGTAATCTGATGCTCTCAATAATAAGACTCATCTGGAAATACTTTTAAAATTATTAAAAACGCTTTTAGTGAAAATATTTTTTAAATCAATATTTACTAAAACTTTTCAGTTATTTTACAAACACTTCCAAACGAGCTTCAATCGCCAAGGCACTTGATCAAAATGGAGTCAATAAGAAATTTTTGTTTGCCAACTCTGCAGATCCAGAGAGTGGTGGTGGAAGAATATTAGCTGTGATAACCTCTAAACATGTGGCTCTCAGGCTTATTCTCTGTCTGTACAATAATGCACTTGAAAAAAGACAACTAAATAAACAATTTAATCCAGAATTTCAGACAATTTCAATCCCTTAATATTCTTGAAACATCTTACCAGTAACTACTAATAAGCAAAATCGATCTGCTCGAATTCGAGGCAGGCTAAGAATCCATCTGCAGATTTCGGAGCCATGCCGTTTCCATCAAGTTATCAACTACGAAACACAACGTGAGAATACTAGGAATGACATTGCAAGTACGAAAAAGAACAGCTTCCGAATAGTACATTGTTGGAATTTTAGTTCAGTGTGGTGAATAAGTGACATTGGTATAAGTCTAGGCAAAAGCAGTACCAGTTCCCGTCGGTTGAAGCAAGAATGATTCATCGATGTTTGCTTTGCTAGCAGAAGAAGCTGGCACAAACTAGACTGGTAGTACAAAGATAAATGAAGGAAACCTACCGAAAACTTTAACATCATCCTTGCTTTCCTCCTTCAAGCAGTTTCCAGTTCCCTGTTCAAGTAATCAACAAACATCCTCTTTGCACTGTCTGCATCAGAAGGTGGAGGTCGCCCACTTAAACTCGTTTGCCCTGTCAATTTTATGAAAGTTCGCCTCAACCTACGAAGCTCTGGAAGCCCAACTGATCTTGAAATATTGATAGGTGGCAACCCCTGGGCAACAGAAACTCCATTTAGAGGCCCTCCAAGTGCTTGTGATTGTGCTTCCACTATAGCACTGATCACCTCCTGTGTTGCTCTGTCCAACTCATACAGAGAATTTGCCTCGGAAAAACGTGTGTTCTGTGTTGCTATAGTTGGCTGCAAAGTTTTAACATCCCGTGACTTCGAGTCTGCCTTCTTTGTCAAATACGAAATAGCATCTAGAATGGCAGCAGAAGTTTTTTCTATTCCCTCTTTATGTGGCCACAACTCAAACATCGGGGAATCCCACCGATTTCTTCTCTCCGGTGTCTCAAACCTTCTCACCAAATCTTCAAATATCTTATCACTATAAGCAGCTTCTCCCTTCTCCCTGCGCTCTTCATTCCATTTTCTACAATGGGTTTCGTCAGCATCGCAAAATAAAACACAGTATCTGATTCCCGCTGCACGAGCCAAACACCACAACTCGTACCTGTAACCCTTGATGCTATTCAAAGAATCCACAATTATAACACTGTCTTTTGACACTGATCTATCGACTTCAGATCTTAGCACTCCTCGTAAATTCTTCTCTGCAGGCATATTGGCATAGCTTTCATTACGGTCAAGATGAAAGGAAGTCTCATCAATAACCCTAACTGTTTGGTTCGATCCCGATTCCTTGAGAGCCTCGGCCAGGCAGAGAGCAGCCTTCGACTTCCCACTGCATGGTTGTCCACAAATCACAACCAATGCCATTTGCAGAAGAATATAATTTCGTCTAATGACACAAAATAAATCCCAACTTCTCGAAATCCGGAAGCGACTCTTCAAATTCCAATAGCAGCTACTTCACATACACAGTATTAACGATTAGCACGAAAGAAATACTTCGTTAATCGCAATTACCATCGTTCTATAATCCCATTCCAACAAACAAAGACATAAACCATATCTGAAAAGATATCAGATTCAATTCAGATGTGAGGAAATTTTCGTTACAATATTTCCGTTGTAGTGAAATTAGGATCCATTTGGCACTCTCGGAGCTGGTAACGAACACCAATTTCAGAAAATGACATGAATTCAAAACCAAAACTACAAAAAATTTCAAATCCTCAACCGGTATTCAAACAAAGCATCCCACTATGCAGACCAAGAACCTCAATTAATTGATGATACAGCGACCATACAAAAACTCTATGGGGAAATTGATACGAGTAACAACGAGAAAAAACACCAAAAGCAAAAGAATCGACAAAATTAACATGATTAAAACGAGATTAAGCGATTAATTAACGAAGAAAACGAGAAGTACGGAGCTTGAGAAGTACCTATTCGACGAGAAGAGGAAGACGATTTCAGCCGGAACTGGAACGAGGAATCAGAACTCATACGGAACACAAAGAGTAAAGCCGCTCTGCCACAGCAAAGAAGAGGAAGAAGGGTTTCGGGGGAAAATGGCAAAACGACGTCGCTGGGGGATACTAAATATTTTAGACAAATTATTCGGATTGGGCCCTAATTTGCCAACTCAGACCCGACCCGGACCCGAACAGCTGAAATATTTGGGGAACGGGATTCCGCTGCGGTTCCTTTTTAGAAAAACTAATTAAAAGTTTTAAAAAAAAAAAATTAACGAAAAACCATTTTTAAAGGTATAGTAAATAGTGTCAGGTAAAAGTAAAAAAGTGGTTTTTCGTTAAAAGTGAACAACACCGGAAATTTTTCGTTAAAACTCCCTTTATTTTTTTATTCGTTACAAGTTCCCGTTACTTGGACACCAAGACTCGCGTGGGCCGATGGGATAAGTCATCGTAACAGTTCATTTCATCGCACTTATCTCGTGAAGGACGTTATAAATGCAAATAAATGCCGTCGTCTTCTTTCAAACTTCCACCGCTATAAAACCCTACACACGCCAATCACAATCGCATTTCTCCTCCTCTCCCCGTCTCTGGTTTTCGGCTCCTACTGGTACGAAATCCCGGTAAGTTTTTCATCTCCGTTTGCTTTTGGAATTATTTGTAAGTGTTTGTCTTGGTCCCATCCGGCCTCACAATTCTCCCATTTGTGTTAGAAAGCTTACCTATGCAGTGTGAAGGAGGGATTCTTGTGTCGCAATAGCCTTATGGGGGATTGAGATTCATTCCATATCTCTGTGTCCGTCTGTGTCCGGAGTTCGCACGAGGAGAGATCCCGGATTACTAAATTTCAATTTTACGGTCTCTTTAGTCCATCTCACCAGTCCACTTCACAAAGACCCAAAAACTTTAAGAGCCCGAATCTTTTTCTCTCTTAAACGGTTTAGATTTGTCAGAACTTCAGACTCAAAAGATCCAGAGTGAATCTCATTTCCTTATAGGGCACCACTACCACACATGAGGGGAGTGGGACCGGAGTGAGTGTAGGATCAAAATACACGTATTGAGTTAGAGTATGTCTCACCCGACCTCTCCTTCGTCTCGCCTTAGTCGTTTTCAGGAAAGATTCTTCTATTCTATATAGGACACTGGACACCAGACATAAAACTGTGAGACTGGATACTAGAGGGTGGGTGGGACCAAATCACAAGAGCTTGAGTATTTTGTACGATCCACACCCGAGATTTTTATGTCCGTTTGCATTGAAAAATTTCTCCTATTCTATATGGTTTAGATTATTATGTTTGTGGCTTTGCATTATGAATCGAGTCTTGTGACCTTTTTTGGCTTAGCTAACTTTTAATTCAAACCAAAATCTATAAATAGGGTAATAAGATCCAGAAAAATTTGGGATAGGTGATTCGTAAAAGCTCTAAGTTCTACATGTATTAGGGTTGCACGTGCTAGAATTCAATACGTATTCCTGTTTTGATTACTTTATGTTCCCTATATATATATATGTGTATAGGTTGGCAAAAACAAAGGTTTATCCCACAACTCGAGAGCTCAAAACTCAAACCGTGACAAAAACATCAACTGCATCATTGTCCATGTCTTCCTCCATGGCATCCTCAGCTTCCCAATCTGCTGACGAAAACGAGGGGTTTGATCTGTTGAAGTGTTCGACGGTCCAAGAGGGCAAGAAAGATGCGGAGATCAGGTTACCGTTAGGGTATCGATTTGATCCCACCGGAGATGAGATTGTTGTGTACTATCTTTTTAACAAGATTATGGACCGCGCAATGCCTACCTACGATCTTATAAAAGAGGTTGATGTGTACGAGTGTGATCCGAATCAGCTGCCGAATGGTGAGTTTCAATTTGATTGGTGTTTTATGCAGCTGGTGAGTTCAGTCCATGTTTTAGGTTCAAATTTGATTGCTTTATTGTTCTGTGACACGCAGGTGACTTCAGACATACTGCCGATTTCAATGCTGCCTATTACTTCGCCAATAGAGAACCCTTTGACGCTCGTGAAGGCAAGATAATCAAGACGGCTACAAATGGTGGTTACTGGAAGGTGATCGATGACGAAGAGGAGGTTTTGTTCAAGGACAGCGATGTAATCGTAGGGTTTGAAACCGTCATGAAGTTCTACAAGAGGCAGGCGCCAAACGGGACCAAAACTCCCTTCGTCATGAACGAATACAGGCTCGATCCTCGTGTAGTACCTGCTCATGTGCTGAATGAAAGCATTAAGGATAAGGTACGGCTGTAAACCATGTACAAAAGTTCTTGTAATATGCTTTTGTTTTAGGTTGTGAAGTTTTTGTTCTCTTTGTTTCAGATCGAGAGGTACGTGGTATGCCGAATTATAAACAACGAGGTTTCGAATCAACCAGCAATCGAGTATGGACAGGGATTGCTCGAACTACTGCAAAAATCGTCTGCCAGCACCGTTGAAGATGGAGGACCAAAGTGATGGGGCAGTCTAGTGCTTCATTGAAATAGCAAATGCAGCTCCTTTGTTTTGATGTTTTTCTTATAGTGTTACATAGATATAGCAGAACAATACGTATCCAATATTTTTGGCCTAGTATTTGATTTGGCACAAGCGATTTTTACCTAGGAAATGGTAGGAAAGTAATTCAATTGATATGGGATTTGTTTTTTGGCGAATTAGTTATCGAGAAACTTTTTGGTGTCACAACTCACGTGGTATTACCAATCCGCACTCATCATGTTATAACACGTCGAGAGAGTTCAGAATTCTAGTTTAAATGAATTCGTCGTATAATTGCAAGAACTGCATTTATCGTGTTATAACACGTCAAGAGAGTTTAGAATTCTAGTTCAAATGAATTCGTATAATTGCAAGCATTGAAAATCAACTAGTATCGTGACCGATCTGCACTCATCATGTTATAACACGTCGAGAGAGTCTACAATTCTAATTTAATGTATTCAACCGAAACAACATTGAGAGTTCAACGTAGCATAATGAATCCGTATATGATTGAGGGTGTTCAAAATCAACAAACTACGCACGACCTAAAAGACTCGGCGAGAACATTCTCATTTAGATTATGACCTGTAGGTGAAACAAAGAAACGAACAAACAAATAAATAAAGTAAATGGAACTGTTTGAGAAAACATGAGATGAGTAGAGGCTTTACCTATAAACACTATCTTGTTCGTCTGAGTTTCTTCCGTTTTCCAATCACGAGTTGGCACAATCTCATATATCTCCTTCACTCCCTGCCATTATCGATGAAAAAAGAGGTGTGTGAATAACAACACTCGGTAATAGCACATAATATATGCCGAAGACAATATGAAAACAATTTACCACATAAGTATAGGATCAACCCGCAAAGTAAGTAATTGCAGCATAAGACTAAACTTTTCAAGAGAAGCAGTCGCATAATTTGATATTGAACAGTACCTGCAAAGTATGTAATTGATTTGAATTATGAATGCTCAAAACCCCTTTGCAGCGGTATACATCCATGCCATCTTTCTTCTCCCAAAGAATCTCCTCAATCCACAAACGAACCTTTTGAACAAGACCATCAGACATTAATGACAGATAGATATGATTACTGTTGATTTTCGAAAAATTGCAGCAATGGGAAATAAGCATCCACTATCTCCGAGACAACAGTTTTAGCCGCAGAACCCTTAAATAAGTCTTTTACTGTTGATTTTCTCTGGCTACCATATAGTCTTAGTTCATAAACAATTGATGTTAGCCGCAGAAATCGTAAATAAGTCATTACTGTTGATTTTCTCTGGCTACCATATACTCTTAGTTCATAAACAATTGATGTTAGCCGCGGAAATCGTAAATAAGTCATTACAGTTGATTTTCTCTGGCTACTAGATGGTCATAGTTCACATATGAATAATCAAAATTACAAAAATGTAATGTGGTGAATGCTAACCTTTCTGAAAAGTTGTTAACACAGCACCAAACAGTTAATGGTAATTGATTTCAAACAACTCAATGAACTCATGTCATAACTATTTCACAAGAATACCTTTTCAAGATCAACCTGCCGTAGCTCGGAAATGCATAAAGTTCGCACACCACTATCATGAAGATCACTTGTAGACAGAGTACGACTTTCTTCCAATAATGATTCTAAATGGGTAGCATGCTGAGAAGGAAAATGTTAATATTATTTTTCAGAGTAAAATCTGAATATTATTAAAAGACCGGTATGAACTACAAATATAACCAAAAAAATGGAGATATGCACGACTCACCGTGGCATCATAGGCCCGACAGTCCAATATATTGGACAAGTCAACTTGACCACGAACAGAATGAATGATACTAGCAAGTGAGTTAATACTATGTATTTCCTTCTCCAGTTCCTCCAGAAAATTGGCAGAATCCTCTGGAGAAACCAAATCAACCTTGTTAAGAATTATAACATCCTACAACAAACAACCAAACTCATAAGACTAGAAGTGCAACACACACACACGTAGAGATAGACAACAGGTAAAAGTAAGTCATAAAGAACGGATAAGGTCAGTCATAAAGAGACCATACCGCAAATGCAATCTGAAGATATGCTTCAGGAAATGAAGATGAACTTCGATTTTCACTGAGCTGAAAACGGAGGTTCTTGGCATCTACAACCTGTTAAAGACAATGAAGAATAAACCTTTACTACTAACTTAGAAAATAAAAGTTGCATAACTTCTCTAGAAAAAAGGACCGAACAAGCTCAGCTAGTATTTAAAATACATAAGACAGAACCAACAGAACATAACCTTGACCACCATGTCGTGCAGCTAACTAAGCAGTAAGCATTTACCAAAGCAAGTTCCAAAATTCAAATGGCCATAATCAATTTGGTAAAACTTTAATACATCACTGGCACATAATCCATCCAATATCAAAACTAACACAAATTTCGGAAACAAACTTAGATAAACGAATCCAAACTTACAGTGATAATTGAATCAAGTTTGACAGACGATTCTAGATTATCATCCAACCACAGAATCGAAGCAAGCGGAGCTGGGTTCGCTAACCCAGTAGTCTCCAGCAATATATGATCAAGTCTACAACCAAATCAAACCGAAAAACCCGCATCCCAAATTCCATCAAAATCACAATAAAAAGAAAACAATTTCAACAAAAGCAAACAAATTTCAATACAGTTTTCAAAAACCTTTCTTTTCTCTGAACAAGTTGCTCCAATGCCTGCACCAAACTGTGCTTAACAGTGCAACAAATACACCCATTTGCTAACTCCACCCACTCTTCAACGAGCGCACCGCCATCTCCTTCGTTAATCATCGCTCTCTCCACGCCAATTTCCTCACCGAACTCGTTTAATATCACAGCAATTCTCTTCCCGTGTTGGGAGTTCAATATATGATTAACCAGCTGAGTAATCCCAAATCGAAAACCAAGAAAACATACTCAAAGCTCTTATCTTTTCCAAAAAATGGAAAAAAAAATATAGCAAAACAAAAAAGAAGTGAGCTTACAGTGGATTTTCCGGCGCCAAGATAGCCGGTGATGACGGTGACACCGACCGAAACGTCGTCGTCTATGCGACTAGATGAATTGGGCTGCTGCTGAGAGTAGGGTTCCGTCGGTTGGTCGATTTCAACGGCGAGAGGCGGAGCTTCTTCATCGTCTTCCATTTTTTTCCAATCCCGGGAAATTCACAGGTTTAGGGTTTTGTAATCCCACCTCAGTTTGAACTTGAATTATGCTGACCCACTGGGCCAATATCTGGGTCGTGGGCTTAGTTTGGGCCTTCATGAGTAGAAGTTCTGCTTTCCCATCTTGTATGGGTTTTGTTTGTTGGGCTTCAGCCCACCTCTCAACCAAAATTGAAAACATGAAAAATAGGTGCAAATGCAGCTCTCAAAATTAAAAAATGTATAAATAAAAAAAGTCACTAAAGTTACAGTCTAGTAATATTCTTTCATATTTATAAGTGCGATGTATCAGGTTCGACGTATCTAGTTGGTTAGTTCGATAACAAATGGTGTAATGTGTCGTTTAGTCCAAATATTCTCCAATATCGTTATTAAAGAAAAACACACAGTTTTACTATACCATCATATGTTGAATAAACTTTATGATTTATGTCTTTTTTTAGGGATACTTTGGATGCGATCCCTATTTCTTAACATTCTTTGATTAAAACCTTAATAGTATTCAAAGTTTTATCAAAGTCCATTGACTTTGTACACCTCATTATATTACTATTAATATTTATATTTTTATAGTTTTGACATTAATTGTTTGATATTTTATGAGATTTATAATCCTATAAATTTAAAATCCCTCATTATAATATTAACAGAAACGGTTACAACAACAAAAAATTCAAACATTTTGATTGAATAAATAGATAAAAACTATGTAAAAATAAGAAATAATAAATGGCAAAAGAATGTATCCATAGTGTTAAAAAAATTGGTACATTTCACATATAACAAAGTGGTACATTAATAAAGAAGAATGGGTACATTATAAATAAATTAGGGTACATATAAAAGATTAAAAAATTATGAGTACAAATAAATTTAAAAAAAAAATATAGGCGCTATGTAACAGCCCGTCCCGAATTATTTTTACCAATGGTGTAAAAAGACTCATTTACCTTTGGACGTTTAATGGTGTGGTGTGTGATGTGTGTTTGGTTGTGGTTCAATTTCCATTTCTCCTAAGCTTTTGAAACCAATAAGGACTTAAGTTTGTTTTTTTTCTTTTGTTTGGTTGGTGACCAAACCAGGACCACATAAACCCACACACCCATACTCCCTCTTTCATTGACCTTCTCTCTCTCCTCCCTCTCATATTTTTCTTCCATTTCCGTACAACCGTACGGACCAAACCTCAAACCTCTTCGAAACCTTGTAGATCGAGGGTTTTAAGACCTCCATTGAGTTCCTAAAGTTCACACGAGTCGAGTGGTGCCATTTTCAGGTAAGGAATCATTCGAAAACTCATGAAAACCGAACTCCATTTTGGGTCATTGTTCATGCTCACGTAAAATCGTGTGTTTTAGGAGATTTCAAGCTCACAGGGAGCTTTATGAGGTCCTCACGAAGCTCGGAGTACTTCGTTGGAAGAATTTGGAAGTCGGAATAGTGAGAACGAAGAGTTCTAAGTTTTGGCGGGATTATCGAGGGATATCCGGCAAGATTCCGTAGTTTTTGGAGCTTCAAATTGGTAAGACTTTGTTCCTCTCGTTGTAAGCTTTCATTTGGTCCAAGTTTCATGAAATTTGGTTGAGAAATGGACGAGTTATAAGGTTTTAAAAATTTCCCAGTTTTCCGGCGACGTATTATAGTATGAGAAGTTATTTCCTAGTTTCGTTTATGTACTTTAAAATAACGTTATTATAGTTGTTTCTCACATAGGCGAGACCTATCCGGAGGACGAGCGTAGCTAGGCTAGGCACGAAGGTTACGATCCGTTTACTTATCAGTGAGTGGGCTTTTGGTTTTCCGTATATACCTATATACTAAGTATTTTTCCCAGAAATGCATTTTAAATGACTTTATCAATGAATTGCCATGCCAATGTGTTTATACTTTTGATTATGCATTATGATCTGGATATACATGGTTGTTGACGCTACGGGCGCTCAGGTAAGTTCCAGGTAAGTTTATGTGTTGATGATGAGGAGTTGTGTTATAATGATTATGATGAGATGCATTGAGAGCTCATTAACCCGCACCCCGGTGTTAGTGCTCCCGCCCATAGTTAGGGGCACAGTCTTTCACGTGATGTTCACCTTCCGCACCACACGCTCATCTTGGATCCAAGTTAGATGCACAGTCTTGTCGTATAGACCACTTTCAGTGGGTTCGACTGGTAGGTGACCCGCGATCAGTTCAGTTGATGTGATATTGCATTTGGATTACTTACCTTGTGATTTGATTTATGTGGCATGGCATATTCATGATTTGTTTACGGATTTTGATGAAGATGAGATCAGTTGAGATTTAGTATATGTATATACTATTTTTGGGAAAATATGCAGGTTTTACGGCAAGGGGATATAACTGTTGTTAATGAAATGATTTTCGAAAAGCTTTGTTTTTGGCCCACTCACGTTTTCTATTTTACGCCCCTCCAGGTTTTAGGTAGCGTTTGTTGGTGGCTTACGAGGATACGGCGGAGGTTCTGACAAACCATCACATATGTAGGACCACCTTTGGGTGTTATTTAAATTAGTACTTCATATGCTTGATTGCACTTAGGCTATTTATGCTCTGATTGTGTATTCACACTTATTTCCGTTCTTACACCTTAGCTTTTCTAGCACTCCTTGAAGTTTGGTTTTTATTCATTTGTAATTCTTTCTATATTATTGCTTCCGCACTGTGCACATGGCTACGTCACACTCACGTGACGGTCAGTATGCCTCGATCTCGGTCGGGGTGTGTCACGCTAAAAGAAATTAATACATGGGTACAAAATAAAACTAAAAAATAAAAAAACTACAAATTTAAAAAAAATGTAGCAAATTAAAAGTGGGTACAAACTAAAAATATAAATATATGATACAAAGTTTAGGCATAAAACATAAATATACCATATGTAATTTTGATATCATTGATTAAATATACAATATCATGTGACAGTATACACATGGGTACAAACACAAATAAAACTTTAAAAAATATGGGCACAAAAAGAAACTAATATATGGGTACAAATTAAAAATGAAAAGAAAATTGGTACAAATTTAAAATAGATGTAAACTAAAAATAAAAATATATGATAAAAAATTCAGCCATAAATATAAATATACTAATTGTAACATTTTTAACACTAAAGGAATATATTCAAAAATAAAAATATTTTATTATTCAAATAATTAATGCGTTATTAATACCCAAAGACCTTGATCAAAAATTGAAAAAATGAATAGGATTTTAATCAATGGAGTAGCAAAAAAAAAAATATGTGAACCTAATTTCTCCCTCTTTTTATTTAAGATTTATGGAGGAGGAAGATTCGAAGTCAGCTGCGTTGGGAGGGGCACATCCGCTCTAGTTAATACGACAATGTCCATGTCAACGAAAATGATGTAATATGTTTGTACCATACTTGACCAAACCCGAAACTACTGAGCACCGGTCAACATTATACAGCCAAAGATCCCAAAACTACTGAGGACCAGTCAACGTTATACCGTCAAGGACCCAGAAGAGTTTCCCTCCAACCAAGAGGCCAATCACTATGCGACACGTGTCAAGATCAGAAGCCAATCAGAGCGTAACACGTGTCGACATCAAGGACCAATCACAACATGACACATGTCAATGTCAAGACAAACTACAAGTTTTTCTATAAATAGGGATCATTCTCCCACAATATTTCCTAATGTCATTTGTATTGAGCAAACTCACTAGAAACTCACTAAATTGAGAGCTTGAACCGATGTACTTGTGAAAACCCTTCACTACTAATACGAACTCCTCTACTCCGTGGACATAGCCAATCTTGGGTGAACCACATACATCTTGTGTTTGCTTCCATGTCCCTGTCTATTTACATACTTGTCTACATCAGTGACCGGAGCAATCTAGCGAAGGTCACAAACTTGAAATTTTCTGTTGAGCCAGAGTCCTCGCTGATTTTGTGCATCAACATTGGCGCCGTCTGTGGGAAATCGACACTTATTCCTACTCTCTTCAGCTTTGTCAAGCTGGTTTCCATCATTCATACACTTTCTTTTGACCAGGCATCCCTCTCCAACATGGGAAGCGAAGGAAGCCACAACACGCAGAACGACACCCCTCTCACGCCTAGCGCGAAGCAACTAAATAAGGAACGAGAAAGATTTACTCTTCAAATCGAAGAGTTGGAGGCTCAGAACAACAAGACTGCAATGAGGAATGAAGTCCTCCAAGAGCAGTATGAGAAGCTCTTCGAAATGCTCCACGAGGCTAGGCATGCTCGGACACTTGAGCTCATTGCCTCAGTGGAAGCCAACCATCATCTGGGTACCCCCAACCCAGAGGGTTGCCAGTCCGCAACATAGATGTTCTTGACCAGGAACATGCTTCTCATCAAAATGTCAATCAACATGAGACTTCTCTCGACCCAGCTGCTTCAACCCGAAGCAGGAGAAGTGGAGGGAGGCACCTCCTTACAGATGGAGTGGAAGGATCGAAAGCTATTTATCGCGACTGCAGAGACTTCCTGAAGCAACGTCGTGAGAACCCCATCCACATAAGCTCAAAGATCAATGATCCAAGGGTCTGTGAAAGACTTGGTCCCCTACCACGACCCAGGCCAACAATCGAGCCAGGGAACGAGCGACAGGTCCCAGAGAAATATGAAGGTATAGAGGACTCGGAGGTGTTCCGACAAGCTTGCCTTAAGAGCCAATACGGTGAGTCCAGGGAAAGACTACACACCCTCGACCAAACTTTCCTAACTCCAAGAGGAGATAGAGATTTACGGAAGAAAGCTCTAGTGGTACATGACTCTATTCAGGACCCTCTTGTCCTACAGCTCATTGAGAAAGTGAACAAGTTGAAGGCCGAACGTCAGGCCGAAATACCTGACTAGAACCAACCTAGGCCCCGTCCTCTTACGAGGAGGATCCTCGACACCCCCCTCCAAGCCAAGACAAAACAGAAGCTTGGCTTACAACTCTATACTGGAAGGGAGGACGACCCGATTGAACACCTCAATCTCTTTGAGTCCACCATGGCATACAGGATGCACACCGACAAAGAGCGATGTCTTCTCTTCCCCTCCACCCTCTCTGGTGGAGCTCTAAACTGGTATTGCCGTCCTCAACGCGAGACGGTAGACTCGTTTGAGGAATTAAGGAAACTGTTTGTCTCTCAACACATCTTTCAGACCGACCATTTGCATTCTGCAGATGACTTGTACACTATTTGCCAGAAGCCGGACGAGTCGCTACGAAAGTATGTCGGCCGTTTCAGCCATGAATATTCTCGATGCGCGGAGGCAGATGACAAGACCGCCTTCAAAGCCTTCACGGCAGGCTGCGTGACTGTTTCTTCAAATACATGATCAATGCCAACACTTGGAAGACTTACTCTGAGGTGATGGCACAAGCTTATAACCATGCCTCTACCGAGGTAAAGACGTACCAAGGGAAACATCCTACAGCTATCTCTTATCAGCAAGTGGAGATTGGTAGCCAGGTCTAACCAAATAATCATGCCTTACCTAATGCTTGGCCAGGTCAACAGACGTATCAATCTCAGGGCAAGAGGAAGAATTTCCATCCTCAACAATCTCTTTTCAACAAGAAGAATAAAGGACACTATCGCGATAACCAGGGATATCGCTACGATAATGCCCGCCCTCATACAGTGAATGCGATGAGGCAAGCACGGGTTAAGACAGGCCATACCCCAAGGTATGAGACATACACACATTTGAATGCCACTTACGCGGCTATTTATCGAAGCATAGCTCACCTGATACCAAAACCAATGCCGAGGCGGCCAGATTATAAGTCCACAAAAGACACTGGCACGTTTTGCTGCTACCACGAGTATAACGGCCATGACAGTGAGAAGTTTAAGGACCATATCGAAGCTTTGGCACGCAATGAAAAAATTGATCAATTCCTTCTCCACCCTTCAAGGAGTAACCGTAGCCAGCGCCAAGTGAACGTTATATATTAAAGGAAAGATTACTCTAAAAAGCTCCAATGATAAAGTCTTTGGCCATCCATGGAACACTGATCAATTGAAGTACTAGTATAAGTAGACTCACATTGTACAAGTGTTAAACTACAACCGTTCAACATCTTTTGTAATGAGGATCATCTGGCGCAAACTCAATAAATAGATGATTCAGAAAACTTGGTCTTAACTCTTTTACATTATTAGCACTAGGGCGCTTGGTCTATGCTGACCTACCTATATACTCTAACTCAGAGCTTCAACATGCATAATGTGGCATAAAGTAAGTGAAACTAAGTGCTACAACCAACATGGTTCACATATCCAAAGCATAGATTCCTTCATGCATAGCAAAACATTCATAAGCATCACTCATGTCAATCAACATAAACATCATACATTTTAACACATTCATACATAAAGCCAACCGAGCTTCGGAAAGGTACAACCCATACCTAATATCATCAGGCAACTTGCCACTCTTATCACCAACCAGGTGATGAAGGAACTCGCCTTCGTGCCACCAACCAGGTGATGAAAGGTACAACCCGTACTCTTATATCATTTGGTAACTTGCCACTCTTATCACCAACCAGGTGATGAAGGAACTCGCCTTCGTGCCACCAACTAGGTGATGAAAGGTACAACCCGTACTCTAATATCATCAGGCAACTTGCCACTCTTATCACTAACCAGGTGATGAAAGAACTCACCTTCGTGCCACCAACCAGGTGATGAAAGGTATAACCCGTACTCTTATATCATTTGGCAAATTGCCACTCTTATCACCAACCAGGTGATGAAGGAACTCGCCTTCGTGCCACCAAACAGGTGATGAAAGGTACAACCCGTACTCTAATATCATTAGGCAACCTGCCACTCTTATCACCAACCAGGTGATGAAGAAACTCACCTTCGTGCCACCAACCAGGTGATGAAAACATATCAGAAGCATGGATTCCTTCATGCATAGCAAAACATTCATAAGCATCACTCATGTCAATCAACATAAACATCATACATTTTAACACATTCATACATAAGCCAACTGAGCTTCGAAAGGTTTCAACATACTTTATATCATTTGGCAACTTGCCACTCTTATCACCAACCAGGTGATGAAAGAACTCACCTTCGTGCCACCAACCAGGAGATGAAAGGTGACGAGTGATACAACTGGTACATGCGAACTCCTAGCATTCACAAATAATAAAAAACCCCCAAGTCTTATAACTCAATTAGGGGAGCACTTATGCCCAACAAGAGTTATTGTCACCAACAAAGTTTTATTGCAAGCTAGCAACGGCTTCAGTGCATGGTACACGAAGATCAAGCTCTTCAGTCCTCTTACATCTGCTCCAGACATTTCCAATGCAAACATTACAACTTACAGAAAGCTTCACCCAGAGCTTCACCCAGAAAGCTTCACCCAAAGCTTTACCCAGAGCTTCACCCAGAAAGCTTCACCCATAGCTTCACCTAGAGCTTCACCTACAAAGCTTCACCACCAAAGCTTCACCTAAAAAGATTCACCATCAAAGCTTCACCATCAAAGCTTCACCTACAAAATTTCAACACTAAAACATGCAAGAGCTTCACACACTCTTGATCAAGATAGTGTAAAGCTAAATCAAGTTTTGTGTCCTAAAAAAATAGCTTCAACTAGTCAAGCTATATACCCACACAAAAAACCACTCTTGAATCTGTACAAAAGCACATGGGTAAACACAAACATTTTTGCAACTTCTGCTCTTCTCCAGTGGAGCTGAATTTCAGACATCCTATAGTTCTTGCGCAGATGAACAGTTTTCACGAAGGAACAGTTTCTGTTCAAGCGAAGGAAATTAGCGTGTCGAAGCTCCAAACATGACGGTCGGATTTCTGCAGATTTCAAAGCTGATGTGATGTTTCGAAGATCTGGAAGTATTTAACCGTTAGATCGTTCTGAATTTTTAATATGTTATGGAAGAGATGATGAGAAATAACTTCAACGAAGAAAGTAGATTGATCTGAACAAGACAAAATGGAGTATCGAAGCTCACAACAGATCTGACGGGTTGACAGACAAATGATGAACAGTCACTCATCATACCTGAATTCATGGAGTTGTATTGCTCCGATGGATCTCAAATTTGGATATGTTGTATTTCACGAGTTAAGAAACAACTTCAACGAAGAAAGTATATTGATCTGAACAAGAAAAAATGGAGTTTCGAAGCTCACAACAGATCTGACGGGTTGACAGACAAATGATGAACAGTCACTCATCATACCTGAATTCATAGAGTTGTATTGCTCCAATGGATCTCAAATTTGGATATGTTATAGTTCACGAGTTAAGGAACAACTTCAACGGAGAAAGTATATTGATCTGAACAAGACAAAATGGAGTTTCGAAGCTCACAACAGATCTGACGGGTTGACAGACAAATGATGAACAGTCACTCATCATACCTGAATTCATGGAGTTGTATTGCTCCGATGGATCTCTAATTTGGGTATGTTGTAGTTCACGAGTTAAGGAACAACTTTCATGAATATGACTTTGCGATTTGAAGTGACCTGCTATACAGTTAAGGCACAACAAAGCCTAGTCAAAGGCTGGACAAGAAAAGAAAAAAATGTATATATAATATACCTCCACTCATTCAAAAGAATGAAAAATGCCACCAAATGATGGCTTTGGACAAGAAAAGTGGATGAACATTGATGGCACATGGGCTCCTTGGGCTCCCCTCCTTCCTTTGATGAACATTGATGGCACATTGGCAATGGATGAACATTGATGGACATGGCAACAAAAACAAAAACAAAAAAAAAAAAAAAATGTAAATGCATATATGTACACCCATTCAAAAGATAGCAAAGCACAGCAGCCCAAAAGGGACACAGATCCTGGCCTCCACACAGACTAGGCCTCGGCCTATTTTCAACAAAGGTTGCGTTGACTTTGGTTTTGGGCCTTACATAAAATGGGAGCTGGGCCGGACCTAAACCCTAAACTCAACCCCAAACCCTTGGGACCTCGGGCCGAAGAACAACAGCCCGGTGCTGGTCTTGGACTTCACGACAAAGGAAGTTTGGGCCTAGGGCTGGTTTCGAACAAGGTCTGGGCCCGGCTATTCTCAAATGAGGGTCTCGGCCCTATTCATCCCTTGGGTAACAAAATCCAAAGCGAAAGCGTTAAGCTTAGGCTTGGAAAGCTTCGGGTTTATAACATAAAGGGAAGTGGTGGGCCTTAGTGAAGTTCAAACCAGTTGGAAATATATTTGAGATAAGGCATATATGAAAGTGTGACATAAAAACAAGGCTTCATCATGCTGACATATGCTACTACACCTCAGTACTCAGAAATTTCGCGACTGCTCAATAACTTGGATTTTTTTCAAGTCCCCAACCGAGAACCCTTCCTCACTCGGGAAATTAGGGGAGCACTATTTCAACCTACAGGATCCAGCCACGAAGTTTCAACATGCAAACTACAAAAATCCTGAACAGGCTCAGTGAAGTACGCCTTGGTGTATTTAACACAATACGATGAAATGAAGCGAAGCTTATTTATTGATATTTTCGACAAGTTACATATATGTACATATACATGAATTAAGGGAACATTCACAGAGGTTGCTCATCAGCAGCCTCAGTAGTAGACACAACACCAGAAACATGAGGCACCGGAGTTTGATCATTCGGAGTTTCAGTACGTGGTACAGCCCTAGAAGACGAAGGCCTTAAATGCCTTTGGAACAAACCCATAAACCTCTGATGATCACTTAAAATCTGACCATCGGAGTCCTGCAGCTGGTCAAGCTTTCTCTTCATGTTTGTAGCATAGTTATGTGCAAGCATATGCAACTGTTTATTCTCGTGCTTGAGCCCTCTGTTTGAGACTTATCACTTCAGTCGCCAATGATTCAACTTGGCGGGTTCGAGCAAATGGGCGCTGAGCCAAATTAGAAACAGAAGCCGCACACTGGACACTGAAAGCCAGAGAATCCTTAACAGCCAACTCATCGGACCGTCTGGCAAGTAATCTGTTATCTTTGGGAGTGAACATATTCCTAGCCACCACCGCAACAGTCATATCATTCTTCATTATAGAGTCCCCAATGGTAAGATGACCAGTGGGGGATAAGAAAGATGGACGCCATATGTTGTCTTGAGGAGACACAGATGCCTCTTTACCAACATTCAGGTCAAGACGACGGTCGGATGGGCCAGACATTTTCCAGAAGTGATAGAGAAAAAATGAGTTCCAACAAATCTCAGAAACACAAGAACCAAAGGAAAAATTCCTACAAGCAGTCACTCCCTGAAAAATGAAGGGCAACGTGGTTGTTTATTCAAGAATCGAAGAGACACCACTCTCCAGACCTCGAGAAATAGATTTTCCCTGGATCCAGCTACCCTACTATTACCCACAAGGGTAAAAGAGCAGCACCACTGCTTGATAACTGGGAAAACTCTATATGTGTCAACCTCCATGCCCCGTGGCAAAGTAAACTTACAAAAAGGCTCAACCTTTCCTCACATCCGAGAAAGTACCACCAGCAGGATTGTTTTCTCAAGAATCGAAGAAGCATCGCTCTCATAATCTCGAGAACTAGACTACCAGCATGGCTGTTTTCTCAAGAATCGAAGAGACACTGCTCTCTTAATCTTGAGAGCTAGACCGTCAGCACGACTGCTTTCTCAAGAATCAAAGAGGCACCGCTCTCTTAATCTCGAGAGCTAGACCACCAGCATGACTACTATCTCAAGAATCAAAGAGGCACCGCTCTCCTAATCTCGAGAGCTAGACCACCAGGACGACAACTTTCTCAAAAATCGAAGAGGCACACTACTTTTCAAACCTTGAGAGTCGGATTCAGCAACAGCTTTCCAGGTATCACGGACCACTTTGTCAAAAGCTTCTGACAAAGTTAAAACACGAGAACCCTGCAGCTCCCACGACATTGCTATGACCGAGAAGGGTAAAAGAACAGCATTGCTACTTGTTGATGGGAAAAGTTTTATATATGTCGACCTTCATCTTCCACAGACGGGCAGATCTGCAAAAATGCTCAACTTTTCTTCACATCCAAGAAAGCATTCCCAACGAAGCTTTCTCAAAATGCTCGACTTTCTTCCCCCCCTCCCGATAATACCTCCGTAAACAAGCTACACTAGAGCAAGAATATCGCATATCATCAGGGTTAAAAGAAAGAGTATCCCATATCATGCTTTTTTCCTATCTTTTCCCTTGCCCTTGCTCTTACTTGCAAGACAAGGAGAAAGAACGCAACCAGACGGAACCTGAAATCAAACATCCGCTCCGAACTGATTGCCCGGAACCTTTGCCTGATTGCTTACCTAGCATTGCTCTCGAATACTCATCCTCAAATGTTCTCAAGGTCACGAATTCCTTCAGAAAATACCTCAGAACAGCTGGTATGACATTGACTCTTTACACTGAAGCTGCCAAGCGTAGGTGAGTCGCAGAGAAGCAAGTGCTCTGATGGACCATTTAAATGCAAAGGTTGCGCACCTATGTAAAAATATTGAAGCAGAAGGTTCAACGACGAACTGGAACATATCACTACAACACTCTCCCTGCAGAACCGCACAATCCAGATGGAGGAATCTAGGTCAAACCCAAGCTCGGCATCCACTACTTTGTCAACAGTAAAAGTATCCCATATCATCAGGGTCGAGCTTACTCTAGATTTGAAGAGCTTGTTTTGACCCTCAAGTTCTTAAGTCAACTCGCTCCTCCGGGAGGAAGCCAGAAAACCCTCCAACCCAGTTCAAGAATAAACCTGTGGAAAGTCAACAAGTATACAAAACACATGCCGATTCACCCGCCACTCCTTCGAAAGCAAGAGTATCTCATATCATCTATTCTCACTCTCATTTTCTTTGTCCTCGTTGCTGAATGAGAGACAAGTAGAAGGAGAACAGTCAGCTGGAGTCCGAGGTCAAACTTCTGGTCTGAGACTGAGAGACTCTGATTGCTTACCTTGTCTGTCACCTCCTTCGGCAAATCTCCTAGCTCGGCGACTTGGGGGACTCCTACTATATGGTTTGTACCATACTTGACCAAGCCCGAAACAACAAGTAAGCTTCAAACGAAATTGATACATTACCTTGTGCATCGACATCAGCTAAAGATACCGCATCTGCTTGTGGGAAAACTATGGAGCATACTACTTATAGGAAAAATAAGACAGGTGAAAACGGTAACACATTTCGGTACTTAGAAGTTTCGTGATTACTCAGTGGCTTGGATCTTGCAAGTCCCCAACCGAGTAGCTTCCCTCACTCGGGAACTTAGGGGAGCACTGTTTGTACCATACTTGACCAATCCCGAAACTACTGAGCACCGGTCAACATTATACCGCCAAAGATCCCGAAACTACTGAGGACCGGTCAATGTTATACCGTCAAGGACCCAGAAGAGTTTCCCTCCAACCAGGAGGCCAATCACTGCGCGACATGTGTCAACATCAGAAGCCAATCAGAGCGCGACACGTGTCGACATCAAAGACCAATCACAACATGACACATGTCAATGTCAAGACAAAGCTACAAGTTTTTCTATAAATAGGGATCATTCTCCCACAATATTTCCTAATGTCATTTGTATTGAGCAAACTCACTAGAACTCACTAAATTGAGAGCTTGAACCGATGTACTTGTGAAAACCCTTCACTACTAATACGAACTCCTCTACTCCATGGACGTAGCCAATCTTGGGTGAACCACGTACATCTTGTGTTTGCTTCCCTGTCCCTGTCCATTTACATATTTATCTACACCAGTGACCGGAGCAATCTAGCGAAGGTCAAAAACTTGAAACTTTCTGTTGAGCTAGAGTCCTCGCTGATTTTGTGCATCAACATAATATTATATTTAACATTCTGCATGGTTTTTATTTGGGATAACTACTTGATGTGTGGAGAACGATGAGGACAATGCTTTGTATAGAAGGAAGACCATGCTTGTACGGAAAACATATACAGAGTATGGAGACGATGCGGTTTATATTATAAAATTGTATAAACCTGTAGTTTGAAGCCAAATTAAACTACTATTTTAAGTTAATTGCATTCATTTAACATTCTGCATGGTCTTTATTTGGGATAACTACTTGATGTGTGGAGAACGATGAGGACAATGCTTGTATAGAAGGAAGACCATGCTTGTACGGAAAACATATACAGAGTATGGAGACGATGAGGTTTATATTATAAAATTGTATAAACTTGTAGTTTGAAGCCAAATTAAACTACTATTTTAAGTTAATTGCATTCACGAAGTAAAATTGCCTTAAATTAATTGACTTGCTCGTATGGTTAAAACAGATTGCATTGCTTCAAAGATCGAATTACCTTTGCTAATCAAAGTTGACAAACATTCTAGACCATCGGTAATTCCTAATTAAGGAAAAATTACTCGATAGCTTCTAATCAATATGCCACTACTCGATAATTGGTGTCGAAGACTTGTGTGATTGTCATCATCTCATTGATTACTGTTGGATGATTTTGATTCAATCTATATATTACATAAATTTTGAAATTTAAACTAATATAACAGTAATTAATATGGAAGTCAGCATCAATACCACTTTAGGTTAGGGAGCAAAAATATATTCCTGACCAATCTATTATACAATCTGATATGCGGAATCAAATATGCATGTCAAGCTGACATCTGTACAGCTAGATAGTGAATATTTTTAAGACTTAAGAGATAATATACTTTATGTATCGAACTGTATTTATAAAGTTATATTCTTGACATATTTAAAAATCTCTCTATAAGTCATCAAATCGTATCAAAATTCAAAAGCATGCCATGAATAGGTGAAATGGCATCACAAAAAGGCAAATCAGTTTTGAATTTTTCATCGATTCTCACGCAACAATGTATTCCAATTTTGTTTGATTATTCGGTTAAAATGGACTTACCATTTCTGACCAAGAAAAATGGACTTGTCACCATCCATAGTTCGGTACGGTATCAGATAACAGTAACTAAAACTTAATTGTTGCTTATATACCATACTTACCCAAACTGATTAGTTAAGCTATTATTTATATCCTAATGGTGCAGACATATCACATCTTGTATTCTGCTATATTCGAATATCATTAATTGACATGACATATGCACATCACTTATCACACTGTCGTTGTGAAAAACACATGGTGATGAACCGAGTAAAGTATGAATAATCCTAGTATATGCGTGTATATTAACCGCCACATAATGTGCTTTATAAAAAAAGAATCTAAAAATTTAATCCGCCAAACATTTCTTAATAATTAATATCTAATTCGGAACGTCGGTAACCAATTCATTATATTAATAGAAATATATTAACATACATTTCCTAGAACCAAAGTTGACTATACATATATATACTTCCAAAACAAGAGAGGCTGGAAAGCAATCCATTTCATCTCAGGATGATTGATAGAAGCAAGGGCAATGCAAAAAAAAAAAAGGAGGATATTACAGTTTAAAAATTAATTTATCTGCAATCTGAAATCTCAATCCAATGAATCCATACACAAATACATATATGATCATATCATATATATATATATATGCACCATGCCACCATGTTTCTTATTCTGGTATGAAAACGTGTGAACTCGGGACTTTGAGTTTTCATTACCCCACTACCCAATAACACCTCTCTCTCTTCTGGAGCGCGCCGCCACTTTTGGTGGTGGCACCACCACTGCACTTACTGCCTTGTCGAACTCAACCACCCATTTTCACATTGTCTGTCTCTCACTACAAATAATCTACTCACTCAACCACTATAAGCACTCTTCATTTATTCCCACCCCCACCTCTCTCCCTCGCCCATTTCTACAAATTCCTCCCCCTCTATTTTTCGTTTCTCTCTCTGATTAAGCAGGGGTTAGAAGCTAGCTAATCTCTTTCTTAATATCTCCGCCGCCGCGTCGCCGTCATTGTGAACTGATGGGGTCGGCAAGAGGAGGCGTTGCTTTGGTGGTCACAGCATTTCTATTGGCTGTTTGGTTTCCAACATGTTTGTCAGCTTCACATATCAACAGGGGTAGCTTTCCCAAAGATTTCGTTTTCGGGACTGCCTCTTCTGCTTTCCAGGTTCGTATTTTTTTAAATGACTTGGTAAAAGGTAACGAATCATTCATTATTTCTCTTGATTATAATTTTCTGTTTTTTTAGTGTTTGGGGTTCCCAGTAATCCGTGATTAATTTCTGGGCTTTGCATTTGCATGATATATGATATACTTTGAGTTTCATGTTTTTCTCGTTCTGTTCCTTTTAAAACGTAACTAGTAATTGTAAGTTAGGTACGAGTTCATGTAGTTTATTCGATTAAAAACATTCAAACCAACGTCCGAGCCCTCGAGGTCTCGAGTTTGATTCGTCCTCGTAGTATCGCTTGTTTAAAACTAAATTGCAAAGTGTAATTTGCAAGGCCACTGCATCTGCAGATTCACAGTAATCTCGTGAAGATACAGTGTGACTGGGAACAAAGGGGGGCTTTCCGGGTTTTAAATTCTTTTGCTTGGTAAACCCACTTGAGGAGTTTCAATTACCGAAATACCCCTTCATTTCACTCTGCTCTTCCTGTTTTTAGCCTTAAAAAAATGATCACTCCCTTTGCAATATTTGCAAAACCGGCCTTTGATTTTTATTTTATTTTTTCATATATATAGGGACCACGAAAAGATTAAGAGGAGTATATTCAATCGAGATTTTTTAAGATTTTTAAAAGAGTTATAAATTTGTGAAGTTTGGTGGAGTTGTGGTGGAGTTTCATAGACTGATATGAATTCGGTTAAAAACCTGATTTCCTAATGCCTAATATACACTATAAAATTTTTCTAAATCCATCAAAATTCTTAATTTTTTAAAATACTTAAAATTAATTCCTAAATAAACACACATGAAAATTTATGGACTACTTTAATCCTGATTAAATACATCAAAATTTCTATGGAGTTTTATGACCTAAATTTTGGTTGAATACCTATGAACTTCCATGGATTCATTTGAAATCTTGATTGAACACCCTTGAATTTGTAAAAAATTTTAAATATTTTAAATTTCTAATTGAATACAACCCCCTAAACCCTAAACAAGATTAATAATTCTTTTCATCAACCAAATATTATTTTTGTTTTATAATTATTTAAGGTTATTAATATTATTTTTATTTTTGGATATGATGCATAAATTATTTGAGGACTATGGGTATAAAAACAAAATTATTTACATTTTTCTTCTTCTTATATTTGTCAGTACGAAGGTGCGGTTAAAGAGGATGGAAGGGGGCCTTCGATCTGGGACACCTTTTCACATACTTTTGGTAATAATTTGTTATTTGTGGTTGATCTTTTTTTTTTTATCATTTATATTATTTTGGCCATAATTTGGAACATTTACCAACTATAGAGTAGGTCTCTATGAAGAGAAATTCTATCATATTACTTGCTTATGCTATGTAAGTGTCTCACTCATCACATGGTCGTTAAGTGAAAAATGAGATGATCACAAGAGACATATCTCCGATGACACCCAAGTCATCCATGTTTTAGGGAACATTTAAGAAAACATACAATAGATTCTATCATGTTACCGATTTCACGCTATGTAAGTGTCTCACTCATCACGTGATTGTTAAATGAAAAGTGTGACAATAACATAGAGACATCTTCGATAACACCCAAATCGTCCATGTTTTAGAGAACAATTCATAAACATACAACGCTTAATGCGTACGGATCATTTGCCTTGTGTTGCAGGTAAGATAGCTGATTTCAGTAATGCAGACGTTGCTTTGGATCAGTATCACCGTTATAAGGCAAGTCTAGTACTCAAAATATCCTTTGCTTTTTCTTGCTTGTTAAATAGAACTATTTGTCTTTAATTATGCCTGATTAGCAACATGTTAAATCATTTGCAAGCAGGAAGATGTGCAACTTATGAAGGACATGGGACTGGATGCTTACAGATTTTCGATATCCTGGCCTCGGATTTTTCCCAGTAATCTCTATCAGTTCTATCAGTGTTTATTTCACATACAAGATTAGTTCAACAAATTTTAACCGTGAGCTTTTCGTATATCAGATGGAACCGGGCAGATTAATCAGGCGGGTGTTGATTACTACAATCGTCTCATCGATGCATTACTAGCCAAAGGTGCCTCTTACATTTTCATTGTTCTCAGAACTTTATACGTACTTCCGACTTTGCATTAAGCTCTGTATGTGTGCAGGAATTGAACCATATGTGACCCTCTATCACTGGGACCTCCCTCAAGCCTTGGAAGACAGATACAACGGGTGGCTCAACCCTCAAATCATGTAATCAACATAGACAATTTTGTGCCTCGAATTTTCGTAAGTTTGATTAACGATGACTTCTGGATTTAAGTGATTCATATGACCTTTGTCTATTGCAGAAAGGACTTTGCAATGTATGCGGACACATGCTTTCAAAATTTTGGTGACAGGGTGAAACACTGGATCACATTCAACGAGCCACATACATTTTCTGTGCATGGATATGCTTCGGGCCTCCAGGCACCGGGAAGGTGCTCTATCCTGCGTCCGCTCTTATGCAGGTCCGGAAACTCTGCAACTGAGCCTTACATAGTTGCTCACAATGTCATCCTGTCTCATGGAACTGTGGCTGATATTTACAAGAGAAAGTATAAGGTAAGACTGCTGGAATGAAGAAATATTCATGCGCATACCTATTAACAACAGAAGTTGATTGATGATGCTACTTGGTGTCTTTGCAGTCAAAACAGCGGGGATCGGTTGGGGTATCATTTGATGTTATCTGGTACGAACCAGAAACAAACTCAACAGAAGACGTCATTGCAACTAACGTAGCCCAAGAATTTCAGCTTGGCTGGTAACCACAAGTTTGATTTTATTACTTAGCTATATTTGACTAAGAACGGCCTTATAATTTGTGTGATCACTACGTTGGGACTGCAGGTTTCTTGATCCATTTATTTTTGGGGATTATCCAAGCTCTATGAGAAGTAGGGTTGGGAGCCGGCTGCCAACCTTTTCCAAATCCAAGTCTACTCTAATTAAAGGGTCCTTGGATTTTGTGGGCATTAATCACTACACTACCTTCTATGGTAAAAACGATACCAGGGATTTGATCGGAGGTCTACTTAACGGCAGCCTTTCAGACTCTGGTGCCATTACTCTTCGTAAGTACTCACATTGAACGCGCTACATATTCCACTTAACCGTTCTATGTTCCAGTTATTTCATAAGTTGTCGGAATCACCAATTCAGATATAAGGAAGTCGAAGACCAACTTGTTAGAGTTCTGTAACTTTGTTATCATTCAACTTTTGTTGTTAGCTGAAACTATCTTTTCGTTTTCCTTGCTTTCAGCATTCAAAAACGGGAAACCTATTGGAGATAGGGTATGTTGTTATAGTTAAGCTTTCATATGTTACCGCATTGTTGTTATTGTTTGAATTTTTTACTTGATCCGACATGAATGCTCGTGTGAAATTGCAGGCGAGTTCTATATGGTTATACATAGTGCCAGAGGGGATGAGGAAATTAATGAACTACATTAAGCAAAAGTACGGCAATCCTCCAGTGATTATCACTGAAAATGGTAATTTTTCGAGCGCCAAATAGAAGGGATTGGAAATCCGAAAGTTCTTCATGTTCACGAGACATTTCATGAGCTAATCTTCTTGGTTTCATTATTTTTCGCAGGCATGGATGACCCGAATAGCCCGTTCATTTCCCTCAAGGACGCTCTAAAGGATACAAAAAGGATTAAATACCACCATGACTATCTTGCAAATTTGCTAGCTTCAATCAAGTATTAACCACCTTTAACTAATCCACTAGCTATGAATCTACTTTTTCTTGTCCATCTTCTGTGGTGTAAAAGCTGATATCGTTCTGTTTTCGTTGAATGCAGGGAAGACGGCTGCAATGTGAAAGGCTATTTTGCTTGGTCTCTACTGGATAATTGGGAATGGACGGCTGGATTCACTTCTCGATTTGGTCTTTACTTTGTGGATTACAAGGACAAGCTCAAGAGATACCCGAAGGACTCCGTTCAATGGTTCACGAATTTCTTGAATTCTACTCAACAAGGTTCTAAAAATCGCTAGGCGCTAGTCGGGCGGCGGGCAGGGGCCTAGCGCCTAGACGGCTAGCGGACGCCTAGGCGGCCTAGGCGGATTTATGTAAATTTATTATATATCTTGTAAATAAGTGTCTATTTACACCTAAAAAAAAACTATATTTGTATGGATAATAAAAGAATGATAAAATGCAAAAATTGAAGTAGAAGAATACACAAATTATATACATCCAAAAAGTTCAACATTTAAAAAATAGTAAGCATATAATCATAATGAGGAGGATTTGGATGATACGCTAAATTCTTCTTGTTCATGAATCATGATCTTTGTATTGGATTAGACATAGACTAAATTATTTAACCTTGTTGTATCTAACTTATTTCTTTTCTTTGTATGTATCCCCTCAAAAATGCTCCAATTCATTTCACTATTGGATGAACTTGTAGTAAATCCATCATTTGCAAATTAGGTACACCATTTTCATAAGAATACTACCATGAAACAAAAAAAAAACACACTTAATTAATAATAAAAATATA
The DNA here is from genome assembly GCA_036320875.1 of Cotoneaster glaucophyllus. Taxonomy (NCBI): domain Eukaryota; kingdom Viridiplantae; phylum Streptophyta; class Magnoliopsida; order Rosales; family Rosaceae; genus Cotoneaster; species Cotoneaster glaucophyllus. The sequence continues at coordinate 334,109 of JAVVNS010000030.1, read as the reverse complement.
TATAAAATATGTAAAAAAACCGCCTAGGACCGCCTAGCCCGCCTAGCTTCCAGCTGATTTTTCCAAGCGCCTTGCCAAAAATCGGGACGAGGCACCACCGCCTAGGCCGATTTTTAGAACAGTACTACTCAAACAAGGCTATGATCGTCTGAAGTTCTGCACTTGCACCCGAACTCATCGAGTACACGAGGGTTGCTGCAGATAATAACATTATGATTCTATCAAATGGGAAACATGATTTGAAATCACAAGCTTTTGGTTTATGTTTGCAATCAATATTGTTAACACTTAGAAAAATCAAAAGGTTTGATTAGAGCAGACGATTTACGTTGCGAAACAGATGGCACTGATCTGCATACAAATTTCAGCACTTGGGATTTGGGAATAGTTTTGATGCAGCAAAGATCAGGAGCTAGATAATTGAGCGGTTGAATAGATCCGCTGTAATGTTCAAGCCATAAAAAACTGTTTGCTCTCAAACATTTGACCCCAATTACCAGTAAGCTAGTACCTTTGGTACGCAGACGGACGGGACGGGACAGGAACGGATGATGTAAATATTGAAAAAAATAAGAGGAAATTTTGTCTTAAAATGTTATAAATTTGTGTTCCAGGGGGGAGAGGTGAAACGAAAAATCAGCCAAATTTCGTCCTATGGGACAATCCGTTCCACGGTTTTTAGGCGCACCAAACGTGGGACGGAACGCCTCGTCCCATTGCGTTCCGTCTCGGCCCACGTACCAAACGGTATCTTAAGTCCTTAGACGGAGAAAAACTTTTCGGAGTCTCTGACCACGTCATTCGTAAGACATCTCTAAAAAAAACATAAAATTACGTGTATTTTAATCATGCCCAACTTTATGTTAGTTCCACTCAATATGAGAGTTGTTCTAATCAAGCAGTCCTACCGAAATTTAGACATGAGTCAATTATGTTTCCCATAATCTTTATGTTGACCAGGAAGAAGTTTAATTAGTTCACTACTAGTTCATGGAGCTCAAATCCTCCTCCATGATAAGGATATCGGAGCCAAAATCTAAGCCCTTCAATATGCCAATTGGCCTAACCGGGAACAAGGGCGGCAATACATGACACATACGCGTCTGTCGCTTCAATCCTAATTAAGGTGAATTAATATGACTATTGTAACTGTTTCGTTTACTTTCATTAGTATTAATGAATTTGGTGAAGGAGAGACGACCAAAGAGTTTGGGGTATAATTATCCTCATTACTTTGCCGAAGAGCTAATTTTGTCTTATCTTTCTCTATTTCAAAAAAAAAAAAGGATTGTTGTCATTCATCCTTAATCACAATTTAATATTTCATTTATGTGTACATGTTAAATTATAATTTACTAATAAAAAAAATAACGTTATCTTGCATTACAAAACACGAACAAAACTACAACAATTGTGAATAAAGTAATTGAAGAGGCAATGTGTTCATCGTCTAACACTCGAGTTTGAATAAAGCATTGGCAAACAAGATATTAACAATTGGACCGCATAAACGTCCTTGACGCGTTTGCCTGCGATGGTATTGTTTGGCCTGAAGAAAATGATTAGTTGCCTAATTCAATTGAAAAAATAAATAAATCGATGACTTGTTGCGTAGTAATTACTCAAAAATTTCAACAAACAAAACCAAAAACAAAACACAGATTGTTTGGAATCACTGTCATATGGCCAAACTGACACGAAAAGGAGTGGACCCTATTATTTTACACAACAATTCCTCCTCTTTCTCTCTCACGCTCACAATTCAGTGTGCCCTTCACGTCTGACATAAATATTTGATAGTTTATATCTGGGACGTGATATCCACACATCATTTTTTACTTCTTTCATATTTTTTTAATTTTCAACCGTCTGATCGAATAAATTGAAGAAGATCAATAAACATAAATTAACAACGAGTATGAGAGAAGTAAAAATGAGTGTATGAATAGCACACCCTTTATATTTTTGTGAAATAAATATTTGATAGTTCTTCTAATAAAGCGGTGTTGCTCGCACAATTTTTTTTTATTTTTTACATCTCTTATGTTAGTGTCTATCATTGGAGCATGTTCAATTCAATCAATTGGACGATCAAAACTTTAGATCGTTGTATGAAGTATAAAAATAAATGTGTTAAGAACACAGAAAATCTTCAATGATTGACCTTAGTCTCCAAAACGCTGCACAAGCTCTGGACCGCATCAATAACGCCACCCTTTTTAATATTGGTCCAACAGCACACATTTTATATAGATAATTAATCACCGCATAATTTTCCTTCCTATTCGGATCTGTACCTACCAGTGAGGGTGAGGGTGAGGCCATGTTGCAACAATATTACATCCCATATGTTTCCATTATGTATGCCTTGCATCGTACCCCATCATTTTCTTCTTTTGGTCCTACCAAAAGTTCTAATTGTTTATTTAATCATATATAAAAGCTTCACTTTTTGTCACTCAGTATTACGGTCTGGTGATATTCATCTTCATTTGTAAATAAGAGGTTTTAGGTTCAAATCTCGTAAATGATGAATTCGATACTAATAGTTGTCCATTGTATGGTTTAGCGGATTCCCTTCTCCCCTTAGGATAAAATATATCGTTGCACTCCAAATAAGCAAAAGGTGGCTAGTTTTGGAGCTGTTCTTAGAGACGAAGCAGGGAATTTCTTGGCTGCACGGTGCTGCAGGCAGAGGCTGTAGCTGTAAGGGCGAGCTTGGTTTAGGCAGGAGATAGGGGTTTCCAAAACTTTCAATGTGAGAGCGACTCGCTTCAGATTGTTCAAGCATCCAGGAACCCCTCCACTAACTTATCTGACATTGGACAAGTTATGAAGGATATCAAGGAGCTGCTGTCAACAATCACTGGAGCTATTTTAACCCACACCTGCCGCAAAGCAAACAACGCAACACACAGACTTGCTCGCTGGGGCCTCTCGGTGAGCAACGCCTGCCAACCCCCAACTTTAATCTCAAATTTAATTATCGATGAGAGTGTGATGCCGTAAATGGCCTTGTAGCAAACTATGTAACGACTCTTATCAATGAATCTACTATCGTTTCTTGAATAAAAAAATAAAAAAAAAAAGCTTCACTTTCTCTTTCTTATATTTATTTTTATGGATTTAATATTTAATGAAAATCGACAATTTATTTTGGTTATGGGACTTTTGGGCATGATATATATAAACAGTTTTTTTCATACTCTTTTATACAATATGTATTATGGCTCTACGTCTTTTGGGGAGAAAAAAAAAAGGGTGGTTGTGTTTCTTTTTAAGGTTACAAGTCTTTATTTGGACCCCAAGATTGTAATGTGGTGAGCATGCATGATGCAAAACTAACATGAAATTACAAGTAGTAGTAAATAATAACATTCTAATTATAAGTAGTGATAAGTAAAATTACACGAGTCTTACTTTATTTGAAATTGTATCGAAATTGTTTTTTTTTACATAGATGACGAGTTTGATGTTTACTTACTATTTACTAATTACTAATATATTGTAAGATTTAGTCCAAATCACAAAAAAAATTACAATTAGTGATTCATCTTTTAATAAAACTAGATTTAGATACAATCATAAAGCAAGTACCTGTTAAAAAGTGAATCAACAAATATGTTAATTTTATACATCTAAATAATTCTTTGGCGAAAGAAATAAGATATTACCAAGGCGATCTTGTTATTGACACTTTAATAATCATGTTATGCACTCCTTATAAATTTACTTTTATTTTTTAATATAAAAAATTTGAATTGCACAATAAAAAATTTAAAATGCTATAAAAACAATCATTATCAATCGCGAAAACTAAATTTATTTCCAAATATGCGCACTCCATAAACACCCAAAAAAAATTATTATAATAAAATACCGCTTAAATATCAAATACTTTAGAAATCTCTCAATGAAAACAGGAAAAGGATCCGCAATCGTGTCCGTTCATTGTACATCGTATGGTAAGAAATCATTTAAAATTTAAAATACAAATATAAATAATATTTAACTAAAAATGACTGTATGATTTATGATGAACGAATGATCCTTAGAAAAATGATCGGGCGAGAATCCTTTTCCATGAACAAACCAGGGAAAATTTGCATGTGGACTTTTAACGGTGGGAACTTTCTAGCTAGCAGCTCTAAGCCTCCAAAGCATAAATTATTTTTTACTCCAAAAAAAAAAAAAAAAAAAAAAAGCATAAATTATTTATTAAAAAAAATATATCTAAACTTTTTAAATAAAAATTCACTTTTTACTGCGTGATATTTGTTTCGTTTGGGTTAGGAAATGATGATGAATGCGTGAAAGGTGAAACGAAAACGTGTTGAATCAACGTGGATCGGGCTGGTACTGTTTCCGGGTCACACAGATCTCGGTTGTTGGATCTTATAAACTCCTCGCTGCGCTGTGAGCGTATATATACCCCTCAGATCTCCTACGTTAACAGCTATCAGAAGAAGAACACAGCTCCCCCTATCCTCTCTCTCGCTCTTCTTCCGCATAAGATCTCTCTCACTCTCTCCGCCGTCGACCTCCCGCCTCACATTGACTGAGGTAGTATTCATCTGCTCTGCTCATTTGGTATTTCGTCGAGCTCTGTGGTTTGCTCAATTGGGTTGTTTTCGATTTTTTGTTTTTGGGTGTTTTTCGATATTGTTTTTGCATAATTCGATTTGGGTTTTGTGTATTGAGGTGTTTGATTCGGAAAGATTGCTCATTTACCTGTGTTATGAACTTGTGAATTGTGATGCCGTTTGGGTGTGCTGGAATGTGTAGATCTTTGTAGTTTCTCACTGTTTGCTGTAGATCTGATTGGAATCGGTTTTTAATTGGGAATTTGGATCTTATGATTTGAGATTTGCATTCTGTGGGTTGTAGAAATGGGATTGTGAAGAAATCATATTTCATTTACTTTAAAAACTGTGGATCTGCAAAAATTGTAATGAGTTTTTCGTCGATTAAACTTATGGATCTTGTGTTTACCTATGTCACACTTAGCTACAATTCTCTGTTTTAGTTTCATGAATCAGTATTATACTTTAAAATGGAAAAGGTTTTGACTTTTGACCCTATTCTTCGATATGGTTGTCGGTAGGAGACGCACTGATGGCTAGTCCCTTGTTTCCGTGGTTAATCTTTTGCGTTCATTTATGTTTTTCCGTCACCATGGATCACCAATTTGTCTCCTAGATTTGGATATCATACTGCACTCTGAATGGAATATATGACACTCGATTACCAATAAAGCTTGTTCGTCATCATTTTATAAAGGGAACTTTAATAAAAAGTTTTTGGTACTGTTCACTTTAACGAAAAATCATATTTTTACTCTAAAAAGTCAATATTGGTAGTATTCACTTTACCTTATATTTTGTTTGGTTTATTTGTCCTTTTGTTCTTAATAAAAGTTAAAGGCCGGTCAGGAGCAATTAGTCTTTTAAAGCTATGATAATTCTATAATAACATAAAGATGTAGTATTTCAGTGCTTGGACTGTAGCTTATCTCATTATTTTGATCTGCTCGTCTTTAGGCCGTCAAAGCAGAACAAGATGGTGAAGATCTGCTGCATTGGAGCTGGATATGTTGGTGGGCCTACTATGGCTGTGATTGCCCTTAAGTGCCCAGATATTGAAGTAGCTGTTGTAGACATTTCCGTGTCTAGGATCAATGCCTGGAACAGTGATACGCTCCCCATATATGAGCCAGGCCTTGATGATGTGGTGAAGCAGCGCAGAGGAAAGAACCTCTTCTTCAGCACTGATGTTGAAAAACACGTTATGGAGGCAGACATTGTCTTTGTTTCCGTTAACACGCCCACCAAAACCCAGGGTCTTGGAGCTGGCAAAGCCGCTGATCTTACCTACTGGGAGAGTGCTGCTCGTATGATTGCAGATGTATCAAAGTCTGACAAAATTGTGGTTGAGAAGTCAACTGTCCCAGTCAAAACAGCTGAGGCCATTGAAAAGATTCTGACCCACAACAGCAAAGGCATCAACTTCCAAATTCTTTCAAATCCTGAGTTCCTTGCTGAGGGAACTGCAATCGAGGACCTTTTTAGCCCAGACCGTGTCCTCATTGGAGGTCGGGAAACCCCAGCAGGCCAAAAGGCAATTCAAGCACTCAAGTCGGTTTATGCTCATTGGGTCCCTGAAGAAAGAATCATCTGCTCTAATCTGTGGTCTGCAGAGCTTTCAAAGCTTGCTGCCAATGCCTTCTTGGCACAGAGGATATCTTCTGTTAATGCCATATCTGCACTCTGTGAGGCAACTGGTGCAAATGTCCAAGAAGTGGCACATGCTGTTGGCAAGGACACAAGAATTGGGCCTAAGTTTTTAAATGCCAGCGTTGGTTTTGGTGGGTCTTGCTTCCAGAAGGATATTTTGAACTTGGTATATATCTGCGAGTGTAATGGCCTTCCTGAGGTTGCAAATTACTGGAAACAAGTCATTAAGATCAATGACTACCAGAAGTCTCGGTTTGTGAACCGTGTGGTTTCCTCAATGTTCAACACAGTCTCGGGTAAGAAGATAGCAATCCTGGGATTTGCCTTCAAGAAGGACACTGGTGACACTAGGGAGACACCTGCCATTGACGTGTGCAAAGGGCTGTTGGGTGACAAGGCCCGGCTGAGCATATACGATCCTCAGGTGAGTGAGGATCAGATCCAGAGGGATCTCTCTATGAAGAAGTTTGATTGGGACCATCCCATTCATCTTCAACCTCAGAGCCCCACTACTGTGAAGCAAGTTGGTGTAGTCTGGGATGCTTATGCGGCAACAAAGGATGCTCATGGAATCTGCATCCTGACCGAGTGGGACGAGTTCAAGAGTCTTGATTACCAGAAGATTTATGATCAGATGCAGAAGCCTGCATTTGTGTTCGATGGAAGGAACGTGGTGGATGCTGAGAAGCTGAGGCAAATTGGGTTCATTGTTTACTCCATCGGAAAGCCCCTGGACGAGTGGCTCAAGGACATGCCTGCCGTTGCGTAAAGACTTGATGAGGAGGAGCGAAGAAGCACAGTAATTTGAAGATCGATCCGCTTGTGGGTAAAAATTCTGTTAGTTCTGAAATTTGTTACCGAGAGTGGATGCTTAATTTGTCCTTAATTTTTACCTTCTTGTATGATTTTGTCATTTCACTATTCTTAAACTTGGGGGTTTATGTTGCGTCTTATGTTACTTGTAATAGTATCCTTGATACAGTTCGTGAGCTTTGTCCTCGGTTTAGTGGAATATATCTCAATTTGTTATTTTCTTAGTTTAATGTAATAAAATCAGAAACCAGGAAATTATAATTCTGTTGATCGGAGAAAGACAAGTGTACACTGTCACCACGGCATCTCGTTGTTGATCTGGCAAATCTCTGTCTAGTCAAAACAAAATATACAATGAATGTATATACACTGAAACACTGCGAGCAACTTAACACTATAACATAGCAACCAAATTTCATTTTAAAATTCGTAATCAAATACGTAACTTTAAGTGGTCGTAGCATATACAATCCAAGAGTTTTTGAGACGGAAATAGAACTAAAAACCGAAGAGGTGGGCAACCAAATTTTCTTCCAACAAACAACCATAGTTGCGAAGCGTCACCACCATAGTTGCAAGGCGTCTATTCTTCTTCGTAGCTTCTTTGCAAGTTTGCAACAAACAACCATAGTTGCAAAACGTCACCACCATCATTGCAGCTTCTCTGCAAATCAACTGCCGCATATCTATGGAACCGAAGAGGTCCCGACCACCTTTCCACCACCACCTTCCAAGAGAATCGAGAGGTCCTTCAAAGGATCTTTTACTGGCTTTCAGGTGGTCCCGAGACCATCCGGGTCTCCCTTTAGATCTGTTCTCGAGTGCAATATGACTTTTCTTACAAAGATTCGATGAATTGGAAATTTTATTATTTGTCACGCTAACGTTGGCATCAAATGCTACATAGTACGAGTGTTAACAGTTTTTTGTTTTTTTTTGGTTTAAAGTGAGCAAATGTTTAAAAAATTTAATCCGAATTTGAACTTACAAATTTATTATTTGGGAACACTGCCTTATCTTTAGACTCGGTGACCAAAAGTAAGGTGTCACTTCATATAGTATGAGGGTTGGGTAGAAAGAAAATTAGTTTGGATTAAATTTTTTTTTTTTTACCAAAAAAATTAAAGTAAAAACAAATGGCGAGGAATTTTTTTTATTAAAATAAGTTTGTAAGAAGCTTTCTCCTATTAAACTCTATTTTTTCTCTTTTTTTTCAAACGATAACATTAGACGGTAGGGACTTGATCGTAAATTCATCGTAAATTCAATTCCACAAAAGACGGCTTCAGCCCTGTCGGCTTATATATGGTCCAGCCCACACCAATAATCTCCCTCGAAGATTAAACCGGTTTTTTTACCACCTGGACCGCTTCTTTTACAGAAAAAGCACGAACCGTAGCCCCTTTATCTTTCATGGTCATCCCCTTCCGATTCGATCCCAAGCAGGTTGACCTAAATTTGTTTCCAGATTTCCCCAAATTTCTTATCATAATCGTTGAATCGGTTGTTTGTTTGTTTGAATTCGAATCTCCGCTATCGATTACTCCCAAATTCGACCCAAGCCGTTGGCCTCGCACAATTCTAGGGTTTCGGCTCTGAATCGGCCCCTTTCGCCTCGTAATATTCCAATCCCTCTCGTTTATTGGATCTATTTTCTGTCTTCTTGCTTTGCCCTCTCGAATTTGCTCCTAATTTTGTATATTTTTTCGGCCGCGTCGAATTTCTAGGGTTTCGTAGAGTTCGTCTCACGGGGGTTTGTTCTTTGTGTAATCTCTGTTAGGGGTTTTGTTCGCCTCACCTCTCTATCGCTATTTCATGTATTTTTTTGTCAATAATTTCACGATTTCACTTGTCAATTGCAATTTCTAGGGTTAGGGTTTCTAAAAAAAACCACTTCTTTATTTGGTAAAATTGGATTAGGGTTACGGTTCCTAAGGCCGATAAATCTGTTTCTGTTCATAATTCAGCGTTCAATTGCATTACTTAAGCCGTCTACTGTTCCTCTGAAGAATTAATAGAGGTACAATTTTGTTGTTGTCACTTTAATTTTGTGATGGGTTTTGTTGTAAGTATTGTGAGTTTTTTGCCCTATCAGTTATCATTATTATTCTTATGCTGACAAATAAATCTGATAAATGGAAACAGTATTGAGATTATTCAAAATACTTTGTTAGTTATTAAGCTTAAGTTGGAATATGTGGTCTGGTGAAATGATAAAAAAGGCTTAAGTGGTCTGTGTTCAAGTGAAGATATGTTGGTGTTTTGATTAAGTGGGTGAGCAATTGAAAGCAAGTTATGCGGGTTTTGGCGGGTTTCGATTAGCAACGTTACATGGCTGCACCTAAGTATTATTGTTGTTGGTGTTGTCATGCATATTTTCAAAATTTTCATAGAAAATTTTTCGGGCTTCAGGTTAATATGGGATTCAAAAGGCCCTTCAATGATGTCGAGTTCCAGGAGCTTCCTTATAAGCACTCAAGACAGCATGAATTCGGTGATAGGCGCTCACCATTTTATGATGCTGTTTCTTGTAATGGTGCTCCCCGAAAAACTTGTGTTTCAGGTAAATGTTATTTTGGGATTACATTACCTTCGTTTTCTTTTTGTAGCTAATAAAGCCTGCTATTTTAATTGCTGAACTTGGTTGCTTTGATAGATTCATAGTGAAGTCTAATCTTGATTTCCATAATTCAGGGGAGAATCGGAATGGTGATTGTAAATCTCAGTGGCTTGACGTTCTTGAAAAATATAGTGTTGCCGAAGTTTCAACATCTGTCAACAAGGGTTGTGCTTCCTTCTCATCGGTAACTAGGAGTTGTGGTGAAGAAGATGTGCGGTCTGGACCAGATGCTTATTCAGTTCCTACTGAGGATTTCAAATTTGACTTCCCAAGGAGAACATGTGTTCCTTTCAAGGATGCTTATTCTTCTTTGTTTGACTGCTCTCCAAGAAAACAAGTTCCTGTTGGACCAGATCATCAGGCCATTATCCCCACTTGGAGTGGACGCATGAATTTGTCGGATCAGAAAGATGAGATTAATAATGACAGTGAGGAAAAGCTTTTAGGAACTTGTGTCATTCCAATGCCTGTGTCAGACCTATCAGCACTTGAGTGTGATAAGGTTGGACTTGGTCGTACAGATTGTAGCTGCCTGGACGCAGGTTCTGTCAGGTGTGTGCGACAGCATGTCATGGAAGCACGGGAAGAACTTAAAAGAACCCTTGGAAATGAAAAGTTTGTGAAGTTGGGGTTTTGTGACGTGGGGGAGGAAGTGGCACGACGATGGAGTGAAGAAGAAGAGCAGACCTTTCTTGAGGTTGTTTACTCCAATCCTGCATCATTGGGGAGGAAGTCTTGGAAGCAGTTGTCTGCAGTGTTCCCTTCTCGAAGTAAAAGGGAACTGATCAGCTATTATTTTAACGTGTTCATGCTTCGCACGCGGGGTGCTCAGAACAGGTCTAGTATACTAGACATAGATAGTGATGATGATGAGTGGCATGTAAACGATGGGGGTTCCAATGACGGGAGAATTGCTGAAGATGATGAAGACTCCATTATTGAGTCTCCTTATTATCAAGGTGATCATTTGGGCCATGAAGAGGATTACTCAGAAGAAGATAGTAGTGATGATGATGATGGCAACGGTGATGGTGATGTGGGGCATGGTGGAGGAGATTCTAGCGAAGAAGATGGCAGGATAGATCATGTAGCACAATCATACATGCTGAACTCAGTTAACGAAGGAAAGTTTGATACAGTTGGGGATTGGGAAAAGAATTCAGGGTGTACTGGAGAGGAATTTGATCTCCAAGATGACTCTTGTGTATCTTTCGAATTTCAGTCCTATATGCATGACTCTCACAGCAAATGCTTGGATAGTCAACCGGATGCATCCGGTGATGTAGCTGGTCATGCATATTTATTGGAGCCATGCAACGCTAAAGTTTGGGACGCCAGATTCACGGTGGACACCATGAAAGGCGATGATGTACTGCCGACGTGGAGTATGATTGAAGACATATTCGATCAAGGCATGGAGGATTACAGGATGACGGATGAGCGCAAGGCTCCAGCTGGTGGCTAGTCGCCGGTGGTTTAGGAAATAATTCTTTTAACCCAAATAATTGTTACTGTAAATTCTGTACAGCTCTTGTGAGCGCTAAGTTTTGAGATTGGAAGCTAAGTTTCTATGCAAGGGAGCTTTTCTCAATTTTTTTTTCTCTGTTTATTAATAATTTTTTTCCCGAAGCACAGGTGATTTGATATCCGGTGTTTCTTTTTGTACAAAAATCCATGGAATCAAATATTCTTGTATATGTCAAGTTTTCTCGGACCGGTGATATTCACACTCTCGTTTTTTTCTTCAACATTCTCGTTTTCTTATTCAGCGCTCGTGTAATGTAAGAAAACATGTGCGAAGACGTGGTTGGTGATATAGTTTTCAGGTTAATGGGGGAATAGATGGAGTCGAGTAAAGAAAAACAAAAATTAATCCAGAGATAATATAAAATGTATAGTTGCGGCCGTCTTTAAGGAATCTAGATCCTCTTTACGAGGATCCTAAAGATTCGTGAATGGTATCCGTTCATCGTACATCGTGCGGTTAGAAATTATTTTAAATATTTTTATTTAAAATTAAACACAAATAGTACTTGATAAAAACTGACCGTACGATGTACGATAAAGGAACACGATTCACGAATTCCAAGAATTCTCACCAAAATGATCTAGAGAGTATCTTGTTGGGTCTTTAAGTACTTTGCTCATAATTTATAATGGGAACCGGATCCCCTCCGGATTCAAATGAACTGTGCCCAATGATCAAATGATCCGGGCCATTGAAATTTGATCCAACGGTTACAAATAGGGGACCTCTCTAAAAGTTATAATAATTATAACCATTTGATCAAATTTTAATAGTCCAGATCATTTGATCCTTGAGCTCGGTTCATTTGGATCCGGTTCCTTTATAATAAGGAAGGACTGACACACTGCAATTGCGATTCTCTCATCTTTAAAGTCAATGCTTTCAAAAATGTTTTTTTTTTTGTCAAAAATGGGTGGTTGAATTCTTTAATTCTTTTGTGTTGGCCACGTGGAATTCTTCGGTTGATTTGGCAAAATTTTAGCCAACTGAAAATAAGGGGATGTATTCAATTGGGATTGTGAGAGATTTAATTTTTTTAATGAATCTAGGGGTATTCAATCAGGATTTTAAGTGATTCTCTGAGATTCAAGGTGTATTCAATCAGGATTTTAAGATAGTTTATTAAAATCTTTATAAATCCAGGTGTATTCAATTAGGATTTTAAAGAAGTTTATAACATTCCAGATGTATTCAATTAGAAATTGATTTTAAAAGATTTGAAAAAGTTGAGGAATTAGAAAGAATTTGAGAGATTTCGTAGTGTATTTTAAGCATCCCCAAATCTCACATCTCCCCATGAGATTTCGAGGGAATTGAATCAAAAATTTATATGGAATCTCTATAAATCAATTAAACTCTATAAAAATCCACGGATTTATAATTCCACTAAAGTCTCTCAAATTCTCGATTGAATACACCCTTATAAAATTTGAGTTTTTGAAATTTGATCTAACAGCTAAAAACAGGGGATCTCATTAAAGTTAAAATAACTTTAACCATTAGATCAAATTTTAAAGACCCGAATTTTGTGCTCAGTATGCTCGGGTGGAAGGGATCTAGATAGGATCCCCTTTCCAATTACAAAATGTCAAACAACTCTATGAACTTTAGAACTCATTAAGTTTGGCCCAAAAAAGTTATGTTTGATCTATTGGTTAGAATAGTGTGCTTGTCTATTGAAATTTGAACGTTGTTAATAGATACAAATAGTAAAAGATTAGAAGATACAACCAAGCGGAGAATTTTCCCTTATCCAATTGTCATATGAGTTTTAAACAAAAAATATGATCTGGAAAATGGCAAGCATGAAATTTTAATAATTAAACATCTGCAATGGATATATGACAAGAAGATGACTACAATATGGGCGGTTGACTTAATCAAAGAAACTGGTAATTACCAAGCAAATGTGACTTTCTATGAATTGAATAGTGTGAAACTTACACATTTTGTTTTGGTGTTTGATGAATTGGGAACAATACGTGTCATCTTAGTCAGCATCTAACTTCAAGATTAGTTTGACGATTTCAATCTCAGCCATTGAATTATATATAAACATTGTTTTACAAAAGACGGGTCATATACTAATGTAGTGGGAAAGGGATTAGAAAGTAAAGAAAACTCATTAATATGTTGACATATACCTATCATTTATGCAAATACATTTCCTTTTCGGACGTTGCTAAACGCAATTACTCTTATTGAAAATAACGGCTCGTAATTGCATCAATAACTGAGAGTCACTTATGGACGTATTGAAGACTGTCCCCAGCACTCCTTGAATTATATGACAATAGGAAGCTTATAAAACAATAAAGACCTGACCTTTGGATTGTGCTTCTCTACCATTACAAGCAAAGACAAGTTTTAAGGCATGGTTTGGATGATGTTTCAGTTTTACACTATTTTATTGGTTAGTATTATCCACATGCCTATTTTTATTTCTCACACAATCCTTTCAGTATTCGACCATCGGAACAAATGAATTGAAAAATAACGATGACCTAAAATTAATAAGAGTGTGTGTGAAGTAAAAATCAATACTTGAATAACACCATCATATAAATTTTAGACTTGCTAGAAGTGTTACTCCTCAAACCTTGGGATCCTCAATACACACCCAGCAATCCTGGCCGTCCAGTTGAGCAGCGAAGACGTCTCACTTGACAACACGTGCTGCCAATCTTTTATTCCCTTTTTATCTTGTGCTTCCATTCCATGCATGGAATTCTCCTCCGACTATAACACACAAGCTAGAGAGAGAAAGAGTTTAGAGAGAGAAAGTGAGAGAGAAGAATCTCTGAATCAGTCATGGCTTAGCCTTGATTGTGTTTTACATGCCTCTTCATCGCCATCACTGGCGAGAAGAAACTCATTTCTCCAAAATTTGATCTTTTCGATTTAATCCCAATTTTTGTTTTCAACATTGAAAAAAGGGATTGTGGGTTTTGTACTTTGATATGGAATTTAAAGGGTCCCTTTTTGTTGGGTCGGATCTCGTACCTCACAAAACCGTCACATCTCAACACTTCAATTCTTCCATCTGTTCATCACCTGCAATAAAGCTCCAAACTTTGTGATCCATTTCTTCAGCTGCTAGCTCGATCTGAGAGAGATTATGCTCTGTTTCTCTCTGCCATTTGGGTATTTTTTACTGCAACCAGGGAACCGAATAATGCTGCATTCTAGCTACTTCGTTTGAGGTAAGTTTTGCTAATTTTACTTTGTTACTGCTGGCCCATCTTTTGGTTTTGAGTATTGAGTGATGAAAAGAAATCCAACCATGGAGAAAGAAGATCGGAACAATCAGAACCAGAAAAAGAAATTTGTGTGCAAGTTTTGCAGCAAAAGGTTCCCCTGTGGGAAGTCATTGGGTGGTCACATAAGAACCCATCTGAAGATTCTGAACAACAAACCAGCTATTCAAAAAGAAGAAGAGGAAGAAGATGATGAAATTATAGCCAACGCTGCTTCTAGGATTGTAAAGTTTTCACCTTTAGATGGTGGGCATTCTGGGTATTCTCTCAGAGAAAACCCCAAGAAAACATGGAGGTTTTCGGATGCGGGCCCCAGTTTCCAGTTGCAGCAGGAGAAGGTGTGTAAAGTATGCGGCAAAAGGTTTCAGTCACTGAAAGCTCTGTGTGGTCACATGGCTTGTCACTCGGAGAAGGAGAAGCTGATGAACAAGCTTGAAGAAATCTCAGAGTTCGATGAGAAGCAGAAGCTGCTTGATGTAATGGACAGTCAGTCGGATACTGAGACATCGGCTCCTCCGAGGCAGAGAAGGATTTCCAAAAGATTGAAGCAGCAGAATCTGGATGTTTACTCTTCTGTGGCAAATGGTGGTTCGTCATCAGGTGGTTCCGGAATCGAGCAAGAGCAGCAAGAAGTTGCTATTTGTTTGATGATGCTGTCACGCGATTCGGGTAGTAAAGGGGGTTTGAATTCGTTTGCTGAGTCTTCAGACAACAACTCTGTGGTTTTGGAGGCAAAATCATCGTCTATCAATGTGAGGATTAGTACTAAGAAAGGTATGACCTGTGCCTATAAAGTGAGTGATGTTATAGGGATGAAGAGAGCAAGAGAGAAGAAGTTGAACTGTGAGGAGATGGATGTTTCTGACAATTCTGATTCCGGGTATTTTAGACATGAACGACCTAAGAAAGTTGATTCGGAAGTTTCACAAGATTGGTTTTTTAGGAATGGTGAATTTCACAAGGGTAGAGCAGAATTTGGATGCAGAACCGAGGGATATGAGTCCTATGATGTGAAATTAAGGAAGGGTTTTCGCGTCGATTCTGAATTGGGCAAGGATGTGTCAAATGCAGAAGATCGTAATCCTGATCAAGTGCATGGAGATAGAAGGACTTTGAAGTATGCATTGAGAAATACAACCAAGAATGGAACTTTTCACAGACCAATTGCTGATGATTCTTCCAATGTCGAACCCTTCAGAAATACACGAAAGAGCGGAAAATACGAGTGCTTGACATGCAACAAAACGTTCCATTCTCACAGGGCTCTTGGGGCGCACAGAGCAAGTCACACCAAGACCAGTGCTTACTCTGAGTCCATCTATGAGAGTGGGGAAAACAACATAGACACCGATCCCTCTCCAGTTCCGACACCCGAAAGCAGCAAGCTTGCTGAGCAGCATTGCAGTGGGAAGAAACCAATGGATGATCAGGACTTCAGTGGCCGTGCAAAGAGATGTTCAGGGTCCAAGAAAAGTAAGGGGCATGAGTGTCCCTTCTGCTTCAAGGTTTTCAGGTCAGGCCAAGCTTTGGGCGGTCACAAAAGGTCACATTTTGTTGGGGGATGTGCAGTCAAAACTGTGGTACTTGGGCAGCAAGAACCTGATCAATCCCCTCCTCATGAGGCTGAAATCACAGCACTATTTGATCTCAATCTTCCAGCTCCAATGGAGGATGAAGCAAATGACCATTTTGAATACATGGCATGGTAGGTCGGAAGATGGGGTTTTTTAGTACGAACCGAAACATAGTATGCATCTTTCGACGTTGATTTCTTAACTGTACATCCAGCCGTTCATTCACTTGGTCCATTTTGGAATTTTCGTGCAAGAAGAAGCAACAAAAGCATGAAACTTTTTTGGTGGGTCTCATTATCTGCAACTGTAATGATGCAAATGAAGGCAAAGTACAGGCAATGTGGTTAATTTCTTGTTTCTCTTTGGGTCCCATCAGTTCAAAGGATGCCTTGCAGAGGTAATGGTTGCAACTTTTAGTTTAAGGCAGCGGAAGAATTGAGTTGTTCTTGCAATTTCACATCTTCTTTTAGTTTTTCTTTTCTTCTAAATAATTTGTTTCATCATCTTTCTCATTTGTAGGGTACTTTGATCTGTTTTTCCCCAAAGCATATAGTTATTAGGAACTTATTTGTTTCTCTCTCTCTGACAATTTTAAATTATTATATGTTCTCCTACACTGTTTTGGAATGTCTCATAATATTGTTTATCAACAAATTTTCGAGTATAAAATTAATAGGAGTATGATAATATAAAAGTCAAAAGTTGGAGAGGTTTTTGAGACGGACTTGGAGATCTGGACCACTCATTAGTCCACCTCACTGACTCATCTCATACAAACTAAAGGTTTGAATCTATCTCTTGTATCGTCCATATTTCTTAGTCCATTGACTCCAGACTTTTAAGATTCAGAAAGAATCTCAATTCTTTAAACTTTTCCATTTAAATTTACAAGTAAAAGAGAAGGGGGAGAGGTGTGGTCTTGAAAATTACCTCATTTATGAAAGCCACATTTGATCAAGTGTCACTTTCCATCACCTAGGAGTAGGACCCCATGTCTTAGCTTATTAGGTTAAGTTTTTGGTGCGGCGTGCTGTCATGGGCTAGATTATTTTTTGGTATCGTCCTAGACTCTCTTGGACGGAATTGGATCCGCTCTGGACCTTAGTGTTCGGAGTCTAGGGATCAATTAATCTGGGCCGCACAAATTTAATCCAACAGTCTCCATTAACTAATTTTCTTGGCCCACCACACAAAACCAACGGCTTTGATTTTTTTTACACACCAATCAGTGGCCCAAATTATTTGATCCCTAAGATCCGGACATTAAGGTCCGGAGTGGATCCAATTCCCTCTCGGACACTCATAAGCTGTAGTAAGTAATTATCTAGTTTAGTTTTGTGTTTAACTGAACGGAAAGAACTTACATCCACCTCTTCATACTCTACAGTAACATTGCAGTCAACAAAATACTGATATGACTTTTAACTTTCCGACTTAAACATTTTAGGATTGATTCGAAAAATGCATGTACGTCTCTCTAGATGAAAACCCTAAAAAAAATGAAACAAGGACTAATTGCTTCTCACCTTACATAACTAGCTCCACTTCCAATTGTGACCGTTCAGAACTTCAGACTGTGATTGCCAATTAAGCACCAAAATCAGTGTTGAAAATGGATTTATCCCAAAAGTTGCAAGGACCACCTGCTTTATGGGGAAATATAAGAAAGTGGTGCCACTTAAAATGTTGGAAGGGAAGTTTCCTCCATCATTTACATCCCTAAATCACTCTCACTGTGTATTCACATTCACATCTGCATTTGCAATTGCATCTCTCTAAAATTATGATTACATATAAGAAAGCTTCAAGCCACTCTTCCCTGTAGTTGCTTTACAATTAGTCTTTTTTCAATCTAATACAACAAACAACAATTAACCTTTATCATACTAAGTGGAATCGGCTGTATAAATGCCATTGCTTTATTGCTTTATTTATCATACTAGACGGAATACTTACTACTGTACTACAACGACCTTGAATGATTGTTTTCCATCACGATTTGTAAATTAGGGGATCCGAAAATTGAAAAAGCTTCTGCAGATAGAATTGAGCATTTGGGGTTGTTGGAGGTATGGATAAATCTTAAACATCAAGTTTGAAATATTGGATTAAGGAAATATAATTAGTTTGTGGAATCATGAGGAATCAAAGTCCACTGTGCACTTTTCATCAATGGAGAAGAAATTTTGGTTCAAGGTGGTTGCATAGCACCTACCACTAAGCATTTGAGTTTGTTTTAAATCATGTAAGTTAGTGACATGTGAAAACGTATGTTAATAATATAAGTTTTGGAAAAATTATTGTTTGGTATTGAAATACAATTATGTTATGTGGTACATTTAATTTTCGTTTTTAACATAAACAAACAACTAATTTATGCTTTTGAATATTGTATTAATACTCAATTCACGTGTTATTAGTGTTTAAACTATTCATGAAATTGTCGGTATTACCATTGAAATGTTAGAAAAACCAATGATCGATATGGAAAGAGGGGTGAAATGGAAACTTCACCCTATATCAGCGAAATATAGAAAAATCAATGAGTACCAATTATATTTACCGATTCACTACAGAAAATTTGTTAGAACACATTACAGATTTCTAGCTTTTGAATTTTTCTTTTGAAATTTATATACCTATCCCATTGTAAATTTCCATAATTTATGTTGAAGGCAACCAATATCGATATATTCATCGATATTTTTATAAAATTACATATCGATATTTCTACCTAACATATAAATGAATTGATTATACCACTCGATAGAATCGCAGTACTACTTATTTACCTTTATTCTTCACAAAGCACACAAGATCGTTTTTGTGCATTCTTTTCCAACTAAGTATGTTCCTTCCATCATCCGAGTGTAGTGTGTGTTCTGTGGACGACCTCAGCCCTCAGGACCACCTTTTTTTTTAGGGCAATAAAAGCTCGAGTCAGCTTTGCATTGCATCAACTCGAATCAAGAAGCACTTGAGAGGAGTATCAATTGCTTTATGTAAATAGAATTATGAACTCATATGGTCTGTGCTTCAAATATATTCAACCACCACTTAAGGAAACACCAAATCTTTCAAAACCAAACATGCATTATTGCACTCTCCAACTCTTTAGGCAACTTGGATTTGGTTCTTGCTTAATCATATCACAAACCTCTATCACTTTTGAGTAACGATTTTGGTATTCGTTTTATCTTTCTGCCAATACAAATCGAGTAATTTATAATTTTTATAAAATCCACGATGGGTGTGTGATGTAGACGTGGATTGAGTCAATTAGTCGTGATAGTGTGCCTATCTACTAGACTCTTACTCAAATTTGAATCCTCTCTCCGTAAATCAGAGTAAGAATATGCCATAAGCTAAATTGTTTGTTGCGATAGAGGAGCTGACTCATTTATTCAGCTGGAGAAATGTTAATATGGGATGGAAGAATTAGGAGCTATTTTTTCCATTTTTATCTCTGCATAGAAGTTGGAAATGTATTAGCTAACATTAACAATTGAGGGTAGTTTTAGGGTTTCTGATTTTTATTTGTTTTCGGGTGGACATCTTTATCATGCCTTTTCTGACCCTATAGTGTCGATAGATTAAAGAGTAATTTTGTTTATAAGTTGGACCACATCAATCATAACAACAATGTTCTAAATTTACCGTTACACTCAAGTTTGAATCATCCTCTCTACGTTATATTTGAATACCTTTTTGTGAAAAAGAATAAAGAGAAGTAAACAACTTGCGGAGCCTCACTTTGGGCCTGTTGAAGGATTGGGTCTTGCACAGATGGGATTGTGTTCATACTCAATATTGTAGGATACAAACCTACTAGGCCCAGCCACAAGAAAGGCCGCCGTGGCTCAAATAATTGAAGAAGAATTGATTTGTTGTGTCACTCTCAATCAGTTCTCTTGACAGAGATCAGCTAACGAGATATTTGTCGATTGATAGGGACGTTACATAATACTGAAATCTCAGTAACAATATGGACATATGATCTGCTACTTGCTGTCCAGGTTCGGTATGACTTAAATGCTATGATGATTTTTCAAACAATCATTTATCGTACATAATTTTTTTTAAATATATGAAATTGTGTTATTGATTCAGGATGTCATGAAGGCGGCCTAAGCGTACATACAAGTGTAGGCAAGTTCTCCATTTTCAGGAGCCACAAGTTCGAGACTTCCACCACTCTAACTATAAACAGCTGGTAGGGTTAGAATGAGGATGCGATCAAAGGTGGACGCATATTGGGATTTAGGTGGTTCCAAGACCATCCGGAGTTCATAAATATACATGTGAAGGTTTTCAAATGACTCTCCGAATGTTTTGTATGAGTTCCTTTGTACCTAATAAGTGTTTGATGTAATACTTGCTAGGCATATCTCGACAGGTTACATGAACAATATTCGACAAATTCTCTCGATATCACTCATGAAGTGCTCGACGAAATGCCTCTGTGAATAAACTGAAATTTATTTTGTGCGGTTCGCTCTCTATTTCTATCTATAAAACTTGAACATTTAACAATGGGACCACCCAAGATTCAAATCCTGAATATGTTACTAGATGCAATGGGACGCTAATGCGCACAATAAGGACAATAAGTTTTTTCATATAATAATTGTATCGTCATGTGATGTTAATTAATTCATGTGTAATCAATTGCACGGTTATTTTATAGACAGAGTAGATATACAGATGTACCATTGTTTCATTTTTATCGATATTCTATGCCACCGACGATCGACGAGAAAGGAGACTGGAATTTCCATGGCGCGTGATCATATCTCCTCGCGCACATAGCGGGCGGCAGGTGAAACGCCGCTTTTAGCACATGTCTTGGACCACCTTCTTTATTTCTATGCTGATACTCATGACTGGGAGACTAAGAGAGCTGCTCAATATATGCGGCATGCGTCCTCTCTCTCTCTCTCTCTCTCTCTCTCTCCTCTGCTCTTCTGACATTGAAGACTCTGACTACATGACACCATGCCACTTGTTCATGCATGCATGGTGAAAGCCTTCATTTTAATGAAAAAAAAATTCAATGTAACGGGAACACGAGTGGTACACCACGTGTTTTTATATAAGTGGTGAAAATTTTTATTTTTTAAGTTATTAACTTTTTAACACACATATCTCATCATTTATATAACGACACGTAGTGTACCACTCCGTGAGCCGGTCACACTGAAAAATCTCTCCATTTTAATCATGCAACTCCCTGCCTCACGTCTACTCCTCCAATTGGCATACCGGATTTTCATCGAGGTCAAGTGTTTTATGACCTTCGCCACAGTAAGGGTTTACATACCCTTTAGCCTCACTTTCTGCCCATGAGATACTTTATTTGTATATCTTTGCAGGAATTCATGAAGGGGACTTGATTTGGCGTCTACTTTCTGGGTTTGGAGTTTGGCTACCTCCGAGGATATGGCGGCGGAGGCGATCTGGTTAATGCTGCTCGAGATTAGGGTTTTTTTGTTGCATTCGGGGCCTAAATTTATGTGCACCTACCGTTGTATCTCGGGTTGCGGCTCTAATTTTGCTTGGAACTTTTACTTTATCTGTTGTTGTTTACTCGACTCTTTTCGAACCTTGTACTAGTTTTTAATATAATGGAAGTTCTCTTCTTGATAAACAAAAAAAAAAATTCATGCAACTCCACACGCTCTTTTGGATTGGAACTGGTATTGTATGCATGCACTGATGCACACAGTGAACTTAGGAAAATTAAACCATATATACATGGGGAGGATTCGTGACACAATTATTTATACAAATTTTTGTTAGGCTCACTCGGTAATATATTTTAACAATCTAAATGGTCTATTTTTTAGAATATTTTTATAGATCATCTTTGCAAAAATTAAATAAAATCCAAAACAAATTAAAACAATCATTTGTAGTGAAGAAAATGACAGAATACGGTTCTACAAAAAACCTTAAACTCTTAATCCAACAGTTATATAATTTCAGATTTGGGTGATTTTTGGTAGAACCTAAAAAATAGACGGTTCAAATCGTTGAAATAAAGTGAGGCCCACAAAAATTATGTCAAAAGTTGTATAAAATAGTGATGCAACAAATTCGTCCCATATATATAATTTAATTTCTAAAACGTGGGCTAAAACTTACTATCAGCTAATTCGAGATCGATTGAATTTTATGTTTTACTCGTATTAAGTTGTAGTTAATCGCACTTGTAGATACTATAATATGATATATCAACACCATTTTGACCATTGTGTCTTTTCAATATCGGCGGCATCAACAATAGAGTGGTTAATACATATAATATAATATATTAGGGATCTTCTTAAGTTAGGGTAACTTTATTCACCGGTGCTTTCTAGGGTTTTTTGCTTTAAAGGGACATTTATGTCAAAGTTCAAACAGAAAGCAACTGTCATGGGCCATCAATCACCCAACAAAAAGAGAGGTCACTGGTCACTGCGTTACTTGATTAGCAGTTAATTAACTAGTTAGTACGTTCCTCTCTGAATCTCAAAACGAATTTGTATGCTGGATATGCATGGAAATACTAGCTAGGTAGGCAAACATAAACTAATCATGCCGCACAGGTAATGGGCACTTTACGCCAGTCGGTCGGTAAGAAAGCTTTACGTAATTGCCGGAAAAAGACGAAAGAAAGATAAACAAAGGTGAAGAGGAAGAGTGAAAAAAGCAATGTCGGCTAAAGCAATACGTACGCAAACTCAGCGGACAACAATACAACTAGGGCAATTCACAAGTCCCCTGAAAAAACCAATAGGTTTCAAGGTTCAAATCAACAAACTACATTTCCTAATTCATTTATAAACCTATCGAAAAGGATTACGAAACAAATTCAAAACGATCGATGCATGATAGACACGTACAGATATCTCACACACACACACACACACAGATATAGAAGCTTTTGATTGAGGGATTTCTGTTTAGGTTTCTCTCCTGGGGCCATGGTTTCCGTCTCCGCAACGGTGATCCAATGCATGCGCTTCGGTCTCTCAACTCCGTCTGCCTATTGTTTCTTCTGTGAGTTTCTCCTGTTTTCTATCTTCTCTACTTGCGGAATTGGCCTGCCCCACTTGATGGTCCTACGAAGCTTGTCTCACGCCCCATATATACATATATATACATATATATACATATATACATATATATATATATATATATATAGGGTAAACTGCTAATTTAGTTCCTGAATTATCACCTTAGTGAAAATTAGGTCCTTAAACTATTTTTTCAGAAAAATTAGTCCCTGAATTATAAAAATCTGCCAATTACATCCCTAATGTTATATTCGAAGCTACTATATTCAATTTTTTCGTCAATTTAAGTCACGTTACTTGCATGTGATACACATTGGAGGGTAGATTTGTAGTTTTTCATAAAGAAATAGTGTATGGAGTTAACTTTGCAGGATAAATTGGTAGTTTTTTTTATAAAGAAATAGTGTAAGTTAACTTTTAAAGGTAAATTAGACAATAAATTCGCAACCTATATGAAATGTTAACGGCTTATAGACAAGAAAATGATAGTATTACACTCTAAAGTGTGTCAAGTGACTTAAGTTGACAAAAAATTGGATAAAATAGCTTTGAATACAATAGTAAGGATGAAATTTGCAATTTCTAATGAATTTAGGGACTTATTTTACCAAAAAAATAATTCAGGGACCTAATTTTCACTGAGGTGATAGTTCAGGGACTAAATCGACACTTCACCCATATATATATATATATATATATATATCATTGTCAGAAAGTTAATATGAAAATATATGACCAGATCTCAGCAATTAGTTAATCAAATATCGCAATTAACGTTGTGAATGAATTTCCTTACGATGTTCAATTATATGTACAAAAAGGAAAGAGTCTAAGTCAAGAGGTACATTCCGTTAATTACATACAGAGCTTAATATATACTAGTTAAGAAGCTGAAGATACTACGTGCACCTGCTAGTTAAGCCTGCAATATATCCGCATGCATGCGTGGCCTGCAGAGACGTTAACCAAGCTTTAACAATATTAATGCTACATATATATCCCACCTACACAACAAAGATTTGCGTTAGTTAAGTAGGTACTGTCTACTAATTAAACCATGATTAGAATCAACGAAAATGCAATTTGCATATCTCATGGACAATACAGGCTTTTGCGTTTTTGTACTGCAGCCATTATGAATGAGAATTATACGCAGTTCTTCTTTTGTAAGCTTTTTCCCTTTTCCTTTCTAAAATGTTTTGATCAATCCCAAATTCTCAGTTGACGCATATTTTGATCTATATAAAATATATTAATGCACATTTTCTACTCCTTATTTTTACTTGAGGCATATATCATGAATGCATAAATTAATCTTAGTGCATACCACCTCCTGTACTATTTGATAATCATTTCAGTTTTTAACTTCTATATTTTTGTGAAAACAAAATACTGGAAACCGTTTGGTAAATGTTTTCAGTTTTTAGACCAATTGAAAACTAAAAACCAAAATGAAGCCAAGTTTTGAAAGCTAAAAGAAGTAGCTTTTTATGCAGATGGCGTTTTACCATAGTGGCGAAAAGCAATCATGTCCACACCCTAGAGCTGGTTCGACCTGCTCCCCCTCCCCTCTAACAACTAACAATTTAACCAACGCTATCATTTGAGAAAAGAAAAAAAAAAACAGAATTTCAGTTTTCGGAATTGAAAAATAATTACTAAACAAGTTTTTCGTTTAAAAAAATTGAAAACATAACTAAACACACAAAATCAAGTCAAGTTTTGAAAACTGAATGTTAGATCCCACATCGTCCAGGAAAGTGGATCCTTTATACCTTATATGTACATGCTCGCATGAGCAAATATGGATTGCAAATATGCAGATGATGAAATCAATTCAAATCCCCTCCAGGAAAAAAAAAAGTAAAATGAATTATCACGTCTTAGAGCTTCCTTTAACTTGCTTTGGCTGAAAGAGAAATTAAAGTTGGCATGCAATAATCAAAAGATATGATATAGTCAACAACCTAGCAACCTAGCACAAGATCCCAAGCGTAGCAGATAAGTTCGTAGCCAATGAGAAGTACATGATGTTGATAGTGGTGCATAAAAAGCCGCTAGGAAACAATTAGATACACAAAATTATATGTATATACTAGTCATATAGAATAAGAACCACTCAGTTACACTTCACGCTTGTGTTTTTTAATTAAAAAGGAAAACACCTCTACTTTAATTAATTCCACAGATTTCAGAAGATTTCGGAATTAAAAAGCTACATTCTTCCAATCATGCGCCTAAAGTAACATCTCCAGAAATCGAAATTATTATAGAATTAAGTTGCTATATTAATTCTTAGTCTTCATCATCCTTTCAACTTCTAGGGTTTTCAAACCAACAGTACTATTGCCTACATTCTGGTGATTAATATATATCTGCGTGTGTTCAACCTAATAAGCTAGCTAGATGATTGTTAAGAAGTAAGTACAAACGTCAGGTTATGAACTTTTACCGTAAGAGAGCAACTTCCATGAATACACTGCCATTATAATGTCTCATGTTGTGAAAGTTATTCTCCTAGCATTATAAATTGGATAGTCCTATCTACATATCTATTTTTACTTCTCACATTCCTCTCTTAATTTTCGGCCGGTGAATTGAATGAATTGAAACGAATCAATGGCAAAAGATTAACAAGGGTGTGAGAGAGGTAAAAATGAGTATGTGAATAGCATTATCCTATAACTAGAAAGTACCATCTTCATTATATACATTCAATAGTTAAATAATTCAAGTGAAATATTGGTGTATTATTACCCTTTTACTCCTGTCGTCATCGATTTCGCATTCCAGGAGGTACAATGTCTCCAAGAAGCCCTTCATCGGTAGGAAGAGGTGGGGTTGGCTGAGGATCAATGAAGTGGGATGATCCTCCTGCAGCTTGATCATCGTCATGACGTGGGACTACTGCTTGGTGCGACGCCGTTGGGGTCAAAGTAATAGAACAAGTTATTTCTCTGGGTCGAATTGTTGGATAATACATGAACTGTGAGGCTGGAGACAGCTGAGCCAACTGGTGGCCTGCAAAGCCAGATTCATGACCAATAACTCCCCCACGAGGGAATGCAACGGTATGATGACAGTGTTGGCCTTCATATGTGGTAATTACAGTTGTGGGATCTTCAGAGGAACGCTCAACTCGTTTTTTCACTGTGCATTTGGTATTTGTGCAGCGATAATAGCTCCTGCAAATTAAACAACAAAAAATTGAGTGTGAGATTCTGCATATAAAAATTATAATGCATGTATTCTGGTGATTAATATCTGCATATCTAATAAACTAATGATTGTTGGTTTGCAAAATAAACAGCAAAAGATTCAGTGTCAGATTGTGTAAGATGATGCATATACATTTAACTGTTAGAATATCCTTTTGTTCCAAGAATGTCAAGTTCCTCTCCAGCTAGTTTAGTGGAGATGGTAATTAAATAGTTACAGACCTTGGAAATGGACTATTTTTAACAGCCTTCTGACCATATTTCCGCCAACGGTAGCCATCCTCCAGATGATCAACTTCACTCTTTGTCACGAATGCGAATCGTTGCTGCCGGATTCTCTTCGGCCCCTTCTTTTTAACCTTACTCCTACAAAATATTTTACCTACAATTATCACAACAAAAACAATATCTTGAAAAATCCAAAGAAAAAAAAACCAAAAGATAAGTGAATTCTATGTCATATATTGCAAATTAAACGGAAATGCCATATAAAGTACCACATATATATTCATGCATAGTTAGTTTCTAATGTGATCCAACTAAAACATAATGCATGTAACTATTGACATCAGTAGACATGCTCACTCAGAAGATATTGACATATGTCAACACTAGTGTGGGATATCATGCATTATGATTTACCTTAAACTTAAAGTACTGTTAGGGAATAAACCTGTAATTCGTATAAAAGTAAATTAAATCTCAATTCCAAACAATAGCAAAGGGTTCAACATAGTCGGCAGTCGGCAACTAAAAGTGAGGTGGTGCATGTAATTATAAGCCACCATTATTAGGAAGAAATCCAAAAATATGGACCACAAATTAAAGAAGAATCCCATGGCAGAAATATCATCATCGCCCAACTCTCTCTTTATTATGGTAATGCAAATGCTACTTAGAGACAAATATGTCACATGCATCATCCATCACTTACTCACGCAAATGCTATTGCAATATTCGCAATGGCATTCGATAATTCATACAGCTGACCCCACTTAACGGTATAAAATCTTGTTATTGTTTGTAAAAATTAAAAAAAAAAAAACCATGCATACAGCAAGAGCTAGCATATAATTACATTATTGTTCCTAATTAAACCTAAATCATTTAAAAACAAGCATATATAATAAAAACTCGCTTTATTTCCACCATATTCTCACTCTTTCGTCCCTCTTTACCAAAAAGTGTGAATTTTGGCACGCCATTTCCTGCCATTAAATTTGCTTTGCCACGCCCTAATTCTATGTGGAATTACGAAAATGCCACCCCAACTTGCATGAACTGTGTGTGTGGGTGCAACTCTTCTAGTTTCTCAATTTCTAAAGCGTACGGACGGAGACCCCAATTGCCGATTTTGCACACCCGTTCTGATCTTTTTCATTTTTATCCATTTAATTATTAATTTTGTAAAAAGATCCCTGCCTCAGTTGTAGCCCACGAAAAGCAAGTTAATTACGCAATCAGCCATTATTATTCAATAATAGTCAAATCATGGAAACCCAACTCACTGTATCTCGGGCGGTGGTTTGCCGCCGGAGCCTGCAGACCTCTCCGGAGGATCCTCGCTGGGGCTCGTAGACGCGGACTGATTGGTAGAAGCGGATCCGACAACCGGGGCCAGGTCGGAGCTCCGAAAGGCGGGGCTGCTACTGCTGCTGCTGTTCTCCAAGACAAGAGGACTACTGCTAGTATTTCCCGCCAAATCGGACATGTCGTCGGCGGCGGCGATGGGGTCGAGGCAGGGGAAGACGTCATCGGGTTTGGAGGCGTCCGGGTTGAAGTTCCAGCCGAAGTCGCTGAGTATGTTGCTGTCTCTGTCGTGGGTGGTACTGAAGAAGTAGACGCTGTCGGAGTCGGGAGTCCAGGTGGACTGAGTCGTGAACTCGGTCGTGGTTAGTGGATCGCGTTTTTCGTTGTTGTCGTCCATGAGAATCGATCAGGGCGATCCGCCGTGGAGTGGTGGATTGGAATCGTCCGTGAGAATTGAGCATGAAATACAAGGAGGAGGGGAGAGAGAAGAGAAAATTAGGGTTTTGGTGAGTGAGTGTTGGAAAGGACGCGTTGTTTTTAGAACTTTATGAAGGGGGGATGGAAAGCTTAGTCTCGTCATGCACAGTTGCAATATATGGAGAGAGGGAGGGAGGTGGAATGAATTAGAAAAAAGGAATCAAATGGAGAAGAAAGGAACGGGGAGAATAGAGAAAAGATAGAAAAGTCGCCGTTAACCTTTCAAGTATGTGCCCGGAACGTCCTATATCACGAGGAAAACAAATTTCTCCACTTGTGTAATAATATATGGCTTACCGTCTTATGTTCCAAACACTTCAAAAACCTCTCCAAATATAATACCGGAGTCTCATATTTAAGCAAAGCAAAGAGAGACTGGGGCAACTGGCCCCTCATGCTTCTACATAAAAATAACGACGATTTTGTATTGAAGAGTGTTTATTCTTGCATTCGTTAGAATTTTTCTATTAATGTTGTTTGTATCTAAAAATGAAGACAAAACTCATGCCTACTTATTGAGTGTACCTCATTGTCCACTCATTTGTAAATATTATATTGCTTTTAGTATAATATTATAAATATTATAACCAAAATCGTTCATTTAAAAATTATTGCAAAAAACCAATAAAAATATCATTTAAACATCCTTATGTATGGAACAGTTTGACAGTTTTGATACTTCAATACTTATTAGTACATATGAATGGCCAAAAACTTTTTAGTTCAGTTGATTTTTGGCACATGAACTTTAAATAGTTATTCACAAATTAAGTAATTTTGATTATGACATTAGCCAATAAAAATATGTTAATTACAATGAGATGGATGGGTTTATACAAGTAAGTATTATATTTTCCTTTTATTCTTTATATTTATGTCATTTAGATACGGAATGCATCATGTACATTATTGCATGGGTCGGATGTGGAGTAACTTAATTGATGTATATACGGTTTCTAGGTCAAAATAGTGTTTGAAATTGGCATAACTTCTCACTTTGGTCATTGAGATTGAAAATCGATAAAAGTGGTCACTAAATTTGTTCATCGCCAATCATTTTGGTAATTCCTTGAAAAATCTTCATTAAATTGAGAGTATTTTTATTCAATCAACCCCTCCACAAAAAGACTAAAATGATTGACAGTAGACAAACTTAAGGACCACTTTTATCACTTTTTAATGTCAAGAATCAAAGCAAAGAGTTATACTAATTTCATGAACTATTTTAGCCAAAAATCTTATATATTTTGAAGACACGTCATGTGGTGGTGAAGGATTTTCGTCATTTTATTTTCAAGTTTGGTAGAATCCCAAACTCTATCTTTTTCAATATGTGTTTATAATTAACGATGTTGATTGATGGCATATGGATGCATGATGGTGAAGACATATATAATGTACGACTGTTGCAATTAGTTATCCAATTCCCCAATACGCAACATTCATGGCTCTACTTAATTAACCATGTTGCTTGAGTTGTAACATCATCCATCTACGGTACGATTAAGTTTTGATTCGTTTATTCTCTTCTTTGTGGCTTTTTCTATGATATATTTAACAAATTATGAAGTTTGTCATGCAAAGTATGAAGCTCAATAAACAAAGGCATGACTATAAGTTAATTAAAGAAATTAATTATATATTTGTTTATAGAGAATAAGGTTTTTTTCCCTCATTAGTCTATATATATATATATATATATATATATATATATATATATATATATATATATATATCAAGGTAACTCTCTGTTAATCAAAGAGGATAAAATAACTAATCACTGCGGGTAGTCTAGCGGGTGAAGATGAATTTCAAGCCCGTATTCTACATAGAACGTCCTGGGTTCGATTATATGTGAGTCTTTCCAGCTTCTAAAAGAATAGACCATATATAGTAGCGAAGCCACCAACATTTTTTTTCCCCAAAGAAGATAAAATAACTATTTGACAAGGAGGATAAAATATAACTTGAAAACTAAGGGTGGGATAGCAGTACGCATAGATATGCATTACGTGGGTAAATGATACACAATGATTAGATTAGAGTGTTGAAGTATTGCTATCATCTTCATGAACCTTATTTAATTAAAATTAAAACCAATAATCATATATCAAAATGTGTTGAAAATAGACGAGTGTGGTTCACTTGTCAAATTAAGTTTGAACAACGTATGCTTTACCAAACTTAGAGCTTACGCATATGAAAGTTCATCTCCTTTTACCTTATTTTCTTTGTCGTTTCTTCTACTTTTTACAATAATAAATCAAATATGTTTATCTGAAATGACTTAATTTTCCTTCGAAAATAATAGCAGTAACTTAGAAGAGCATCTTTAAAAGAAGCTCTAAATTTATGTTAAACTAGTAAGTAAACAGAGTTAAAAAAAAATTATTTTATTTACTCAATTTAACTTTTCATATCTGATAACACTTTCTATTCTAACAAGCTTTGAATATTTTATTATTAACAATTCAAACTCAATCCACTCATTTTCTAAAACAGTTTTTATACTCTTCATTTTCTCCTTACTCAGGAGTCCACTCTTGAGTTTTATTATTCTTTAATATTTAACTTTTGAACAGTTGCTTTTTGTAAATTTAACTAGTGACTATTCATTTTAATGTCATAGAAACTCTGTTACTGAGTTTGTTAGAGATGTATTTTTTTTTCTAAATTCAACTCTTAGAATAAAATTTTGGTTGTTTTACCGCATCTATTGGAGATGCTCTAAGTAGCAGCCGCGTACTAAATTTGACGGATTTCAAACTTTTTTCAGTCGATGAATACAATTAGTTTTGATTTGGAAGGCACAGCTATTAGTTAAGCCTAGAGGTTAAACATGTGGTCCAAACAAATCATGGTCCATATAAAAAACCTTTGACGTGGAGGTGTTATGTCCTCCCATACCAAACGCAATAATCACACTGTTATCCTTAATAAAATCACTCTTATTTTATTTTGGAGGATAATATTGTTACTCAAATTTAATACCACTTCCTCAATTACTTAATCATCCAAAGGCCAAAGCTTTTGAGAGGGAGGGAGAGAGAGATTGATACCTAAATCTTTTTAATCGATATAAAAACTACTTGAGCCTCAAGCAAGCCCGTCGTTTCAACCGAAATTTATAATATAAAATAATAAATAGACCATCTATTGTTAAAGAGAAACCATTGCCTGCTTCAGGTTGTATTATATTTTGGTATATCTAATTGTCAAAATCCTTTGTCACTTCGGAACGTTATAATATTTTTATTCTTTTGCGCAATTGATGATTAACAAGATTTAGTTGTGAGTGAAAGAATAATTTACATAAAATAAATTTATTGTCACGTTCATTTTATGTAAATTGATTTCTCATGATACAGTAGGAATGCACTATATATATGCATTTTGTTAGAAGGGTGAATGTCAGGACTGGGGACCCCGGAGACCCACACGTCATTTCACAAGATTTATAGAGATAACAATTGGGTACGTGGGGCAATTGGATCGATGGTTACCATCAACCCTACGAAAGCTTCGAAATCTTTTTGAATCGTCCACTTGTGGGTTTGTTGGACTCCATATAATCGCCTGCCGTAAAACATTAGGGTTCCTCCTAGAAGTGGGTTGACTCAAAACTCGGGTTTTTTACACATTCCGCAGGCTAAGTCAATTAGTAAGATCATAGAACACATGACTTGATGATTAGATTTCTTGTTTAAATTATTAAAGATGATATTCAATCATCAACCGTTACATCATATGATCTACAAAATGTCGTATGAAGTATTATCTGTGACATTTTACTTAGTGTTCATCTTGTTGTCATTAAAGTTTGACACTTAGCACTAAAGTTTAGTGCTACTCTATTTATAAGTTGGAAGTTCTAGATTCGACTTTCATTGATAATGAGTTTGACACCAAATTATTATAGCTAATTTATCGTGTGCTTAGCGAAAATTCTCCACTCCTAAGTGTAAATCAGTAGTTGTATTAAAAAAATAGTTTTTGTGAAGTTTAACTTGAAAAGTTACCTAAAAATATTTAGAAATTCAGAGGGAATATCTGCGTTATGATTTCATGGTTGAATTAAAAAAAGAAAAAAAAAAGAAAAGGTGGGGGTCTAACCTCCATATCCAAAATTTGTAATGTCTCATCTCGAGTGGTTGCGGTTTCATCGTCATCAGAAAGTTGAGAACAGTACCCCTCACAGTCCCTTATTTTGGCTCCACCGGCCGGTTCTATTATTTTATCATATTACATATCTCAGATCAATTATTATCTGCCTAAATTAATATTAATTTTTTTTATGAATTAATTAAATACAATAAGAGATCAACACCTTTGCAAATCTTTGAATCGTTGGTTCTCTATATGATGTCTGTAGCGTATAGGGCAGGATGGGTCCAAGCTAACAAGATCCCCGGCACAACTGATGGAGAAAGCTTCTTGCTCAAGCCTACCCTAAAAAAACATGAAATCTTCTATATTTTGATCTCATCCGATTCCACAGAAACGTCGATTCAACGAGAGAGCTTCTTTAGTAAACAGTAAGGTTGTCATATCGATGATTTGCTCTTACCCACGACCCGGAAAGCTAGTCTAGTTGAATGCGTGTGCACTTGATTACGTTGCATTTTGTTAAAACTTTGAATAAAAGAAACGATTGACTCGCTAAAAGCCTAAATCATGAATTCTTCAAAAGTCCAGAATCACCTCCAACCTTTAGATAAAGTAACATCACAAATTCAGAATTCACCAAACAAAACACCAAAATCCAGCTCAATCTATACAAAATACATCATATGACAGATGGATTTATATATATTTTTTCGGTACAAGTAGAAAATCATTTGGAATATATTAATTGAAACAAACAAGATATATACCACGTTCCTTGGATTTGGAACTTTGTCTTGATTTATTTTAGTCATTGTCATGCATGACTCATAACCTACGCCAATAACGCGCTTTTTTTTTATTTTATCATGTACTAATCTGCATGCCAGTATGTCATGTATAAATAATATAATATGCATCATTTTACGGTTTTAAACAGTTTAGAATAAACATTAAAAAATTTAAACGGATGGATTAGATAATTCAGGTGGGAATTGGATTCCATCCGGATAAGATTCCTACATCTTAGTCATTTATCGTGTATCATGCGATCATAAATCATTTGACTTTTTTTTAATTTAAAATTAAACACAAATAGTATTCGACGAAAACTGACCGCACAATGTACGATGAATGACTAGGAAGTGAGAATCCCTAAGTTCCTTACAAAGTGGATCCGAAGAGGATTCTCTTTCATTCAGATGCACCATAATTAGCATAATCTTCTTATTATAATAGAGTGGAATATAAATTTAAAAGGTACCAATCAAATCGTTATGAGATTAATGTATGTCATGAGGCTCAATATATCATTTTCATAATCTCCAAAGGATCTGCATCTGTATTCTCTGCGGCAATAGCACTGCCCAAATAATTAATGTGATAAAGAACAACTTTTTCTCTTTTTTTTTAAATATATTTTTTAATATTTTCAAACAAAGAACGATTTGGGTTCCGATCGACTAAACAGAAACATAACGTTTGGAAGTTCGGCCAAGCACTTCCTGTTCATATGGGTTTTAATTTTTTTTTTTTCGTCGTTTATGCTGGTGGTCGTTGGTTAATTATGTAGCAAATTATATGATAAAGACTCAAAGTTTTGTTATCAAATTTTCAAGGAGCACTTTCCTCGAGTTTCTTTCTATTTTTGGTTTACCCTCGCTCTAAAGAAGTATATATTGACAGGGGAGGCATATTGTTGTAAGCAATTTCATATTTTATCAGATAAATGTAAGAAAAAGATCCAGATCACTTTATTACAAGCATAAATATTACATAACAAGCATAAATATCACACAAAGAATTAGGTCAAGGGCAATATCCCAATAACCAGAAGCATTGAACCCTAGTGACGGCAAATGCCATGATTTTAGCTTGAGAAACCATTTTGTACTGTTCCCTTTGCAAAACCCTAGCACTGAAAGGGACATACACAACCATTTGGACCAAAAGATATATGTTCTGTGGAATCTTAACGGCTCACACAAATATATGCATGTCGGAAGTGAAATATACCAAATAATATGTATATGCATGAACCAAATATTGCTAGCTAGCTTTCATGCACAAATAATTGTTGGAGATCGAGTGTCCCTCAAAACTTTAGCTTTATACAATAATATATCTTATAGAATCATTTTTTATTAAGTGGTGTTGCTTTATAATGTAAATAACTTTGTTTATGTGCTGTAACCTATGAAAGAAAAAAATTTATCTTAAAGTGGAACTCTTCATGGACTCTCAGTCACCTTATGGTTTAACGTTAATTCTTGTGTCAACATTATAAAATATTATGTTAAAACATGAAGTGACAGAAAGTACATAAAAAGTCTCACTTTTAAGAGAATTTCCTTAACATTTCTCTCTTTGAAATTAAGGAGGGACCACCTCACAAAAGTTCTATATGGCCTTTTCTTTTTTTATTTTCCTTGAATGTATGAGTTGCATTGGCGTTAGAAAGAGCCTGCCGATTACTTAGGACAATACTTGGGTCCTCACCGGGGAGGATCTAATATACACTAACCCCCAATAAAAAAGTGACACTTGTCTTTTTCAGATATTTTTTATTCTATTTCAAATATCGGTAGGTCCCTTTAATAACAAATGGCTTGATTTGATTGGTTTAAAAGCAAAAATCAGTACATTGGGTCCTCCCCGGTGAGGACCCAAGTATTGTCCGATTACTTAAACCACTTCAATCACATCATAAGTTTAACAAACCCAGACAGGGAAAACAAAAATGTTTAAACTTTGTATAAAATAAATATTAAAGATTTAAGGGTTTATATCACAAATGGTCCCTGAAATTGACCCCATCAATCATGATGGTCCCTGAAATTGAAAATCGACCAATGTAGTCCCTGAATTTTAACTCGCGAATCAATGTGGTCCTTCTGTTAGTGTTCCTTCCAAATTAACACTAAAAAAAGGTTAGACAACCAATTTTTCATGGTAAAATGACCAAAAAAATGTTAGAGAACCACTTTTTTTTGTTTTTATTTTAGTTTTAGCACCAAATCCATGAAAAAATGGAGAGAAAAGTGAAGATGGAAAAAAGAAATGAGAGGTAGTAAGTAAAATTATAAGTAACAGGGTTATTTTTGATCATTTTACCATGAAAAATTGGTTCTCTAACCTTTTTTTAAAGTTAATTTGGACGGAACACTAACAAAAGGACCACATTGATTCGCGAGTTAAAATTCAGGGACTACATTGATCGATTTTCAATTTCAGGGACCATCTTGATTGATGGGGTCAATTTCAGGGACCATTTGTGATATAAACCCAAGATTTAAATATGTATACATACAGATATGCTATTGGTTCTCATTCTGCAGCTTAATATTACAAAACTCACAACTGTATAAATGGCTTGAAAAGTCGTGCACTTCATGATGTAGCTAGCTTACAAACTAGGGCAGAACAAACACATTTGTGAACTATAATGCTAGGGCATGCAAGTCCAACTTCATAGATCTATGTTTTTCCAGCGTTAATTATCTTACATTAATGTCACAATATGCATCTGCAATTTGTGCTTAGGGTTTTTGGAGTAGTTTTTCCTTTTCATATTTTTTTTACTGTGCATAAGAGCATGATATGCTTCAGAGTTTTATCGTTTGTTTCTTTGGACATTTCGACCAACTAAATGAAGAAAAGATATTGGCATGCACCTGAGCATTGTGGAATTTTTTGATTAGTTATAGAGATGGACCAGATCAATTTTACAAACTAATACATCAGTTGCAGTAGGACAATAACCAGGGGCGGAGCCAATTAAGGCTTAGAAGGGTCATCCTTTGCATCACTGTGGCAATGTAGTTTTCCTCCTCATATTTTGCTAAGTTTGTTTGGCTTTGACCCAAGCCCTGATAATTATTGAATTCCTTACTAATGTTGTTGGGCTTTTAGTTAAAGTAGGTCAAGAAAAGTATAACTTTTGGAATGATAATTATCCATGTACTACATAGAAATTTATTATAAGGGTATGCTATTCATACACATCTTTTTACTTCATACACATCCTTTTAATTTGCAGCCATCGGATCGAATAAATTAAAGAAGATCAACGGACATAAATTAATAAGGGATGTGTGATAAACAACTAATGAGAAATAGTGAAACACTAAAAAGAAAAACAATAGAGATACTGCATAATTAGAACGAATTAGAGATTATATATTAGTATTTACGATATATATTGATTATGGATATGTACTTTCCTTCTATTTTGATGAACAATTAATAAGTTCAATTTTTTTAACACTGATTATTTTCAGTTGAAAATGAGAGGTTTTGGATTTGACTCTCATTGTGTGACTCGGTCAAATCCCTCACCTCAACAAAATCTCTGACTCCGACCCCAGTAACCATTGCATTATTAAAGTAGGAGTAATACTATAGTTTTTCTCTATTTAAAGGTGGTGGTGTGTTGTTGGCCCAGGAACTCTAGGTGATAGGTTAATTTATCATTTGCGTGACAAGGACAAACAAATCGAATGAGTTCCAAAACAACTTTTATGAAAGAATCATATTCC
Source organism: Cotoneaster glaucophyllus (assembly GCA_036320875.1). Lineage (NCBI taxonomy): Eukaryota > Viridiplantae > Streptophyta > Magnoliopsida > Rosales > Rosaceae > Cotoneaster > Cotoneaster glaucophyllus. Next base: position 297,156 of record JAVVNS010000030.1, on the reverse strand, counting down.
AATCGAGGCATTGTTTATAAATAATGTTATCTCACATTGTTAGGCGGCCAGTTCCAAATTCCAATCCACTTTAAATGGTGCAGAAATCTCCTTAGGAATCTCATCGATGGGGATCCTCCCAACACCTAAAAAAAATATGGTTAATGGAGAAAATGGCAAGCTAGTTAACTTTTGAGTTTTGAACTTTAAGTTGAAAATAGTAAGCTAATTATTAACACGGGCAAATTAAACCAATTGATTGGTAAAAGAGTTCCTTTAGAAAGGTAATTTTAAAGGAGCATGGGAAAGAGAGGGAATACCTTTTAAATTTAGTTGAAGGAGGAGGACCCTAAACTAGGATTCGGAATATTGTGCTTTGAGTTGGATTCAAAAGTGATTGGCTTCCTCAAAAATGGCACTTGATAGGGCCATTATTCTTTTTTAAAGGAGCTAGGGTTAAGAGGAACGTTAACCAATTAATATATTAATGCGACGGTAATTACTGATCTGAATTTGCTCCACAACCTAGCTATATAAGCTTAGCTATTTACTTTTCAATCTACTGTAAAACAACAGCTTCAATCTTCCATATGTCTCTCGCGTATTCATGAATTGTACGGTCGCTGCTGAACTTGTACGAACCAGCTGTGTTCAAAATCGACTTCCTCGTCCATCTCTGCACCATGTTCGTGTACATTTGTAAGGAAGTTAACGTTCAACGAGAAAAGAAGTAATATGAATTAGTTGTTCAAATAATGCACAATCACCTTTTGGTCTCGATATGCTTCATCAACCTTGTCTTGGCACTCAAGGTAACTAGGGAAGTCCTTGCCAACGAGAAAGTAATCAGCACGACCATAACCTTCATTTCCTTCCAATGATCCCATGAGTTCATCATAGTTGTAAGGACCAAACACGCCGGTTCTCACGTATTCCTTCACTTCTTCGAACCGCGGGTCTGGAACGAACTGCATTACATGTTAATTAGGTCTAATAGTTTGTTAACTGAGTGATTAGTAATCAACTAATCATATATTCTACCTTTCCTTCGGATCTTTCTTTCCTTAGCCCGGCAATTTCATGAGCATGTGCGCCAAAGAGGAAAAAGTTGTCCTCTCCAACCTCTTCCCTTATCTCGACATTTGCCCCATCTAGGGTTCCAATTTGTACGCAACCATTCATTGCAAACTTCATGTTGCTAGTTCCACTCGCCTCCATTCCAGCAGTGCTGAGAGAGCCACAGAATTAGTACCATGATTACCATTATTTATGATTATGCGAAGTTCAGAAACGTTTTCAGACAACCAGAAGCGCTTTCATGAACGTTTGACAGAAAAAAGTTTAAAGTACTTGGGTTATGGTGCTTTCTATGAGAAGCACCTATCAGGCGCTTCCTTGAGAAGTGCTTCCAAATGCACTTGAATTTTTCTTAAGAACTTTGTTATGCTTCTAGCAAAAGCGCTTATGAGCATAATTAAGTGCTTTCTATAACAGCATTCCCAAACAGGCCAGAAGTTTATGAGACCAAATGATAACTTGTAATTGAAGCAATCGTGCAGAAATGAATCTAGAAACCTGATATGCTGGGAGAGCTCACTACCGGGAATAAGCACTTCAGCAACACTGACATTGTAGTCAGGAACAAACACAACCTGTGGTTGAAACATCAAAGACATGTACACTTCAGCAACTCACTCAAAATTATTGACAAGAATGGACATGGTGAAGCAGCTGATAATTTCTCTGAGCCAAAAACATACCTTCAAAAGGTCACCTATGTCTCGATCGTGATTCACAGTGGCTCCAACATCTGTGATAAATTTCACAATCCTTTTCGCTTGGATGTAGGTTGCGAATGCCTTTCCTCCAAATATACACACCCTTGGAACAAACTTTGCTTTTCTTTCCTCAGGACTCATTTCCTTCATTTTCTTGTAGCGATAAATGATACCCAGGATGTTCAATAGCTGCCGTTTGTATTCATGAATGCGCTTCACCTGATATTATATATAAGTTTAGTTGAAAAACAGGACCAGAGGAAACAGGGGAAATATTTATAGGATCAGAAATTTACTTGCACATCAAACATTGCGTCAGGGTTGACTAGATAACCAGTTTTTTCCTTGAGGAAGGATACAACCTTAATCTTGTTTCTCCTTTTCGCTTCCCTCCATTCGGATTGGAGATCTTCGTTATCAGCAAACTGTTAAGAAGTTACACAATGCGTAAAAGGAGACTATATAGAACAAGCAAAAAAATTCAGTACATTTGGGTGATGCAGTTAGTTTGCACAATGCTGATAGAACTTGCTATCATCTTACACAAAAGTGAGATTTATAAATATCGAAATTCATATATTGAAGCAAAGAAAAATCAAATGACCAGCAGATATGTATTCAATGACTTGCAGGTTAGCTAGTTATGACATCTTACCTTGCGAAGGGTGACCAACATGTCGGTATTTCTTACCCAATCGTCTGTTCCAATCCATTTGGTTATAATTTTACTTAGACCTGGATTGCAGAAACGGATCCATCTTCTCGGTGTCACCCCATTTGTCTTGTTTTGAAATTTCTCAGGCCACAACTGCCAGAGGTATTAATATTATGTGAAAAATAGTGGACAAAAAAATATGCAAATACTAAATGGACGTCAGTAACACTTCCAAGTTTTGTTATGGGGTTTATACCTTATAGAAATCGTTAAATACTTCGTTCTTCACTATTTCGCTGTGAATCTCAGCAACGCCGTTTACTGCATGTCCACCAGCAATGCATAGATTAGCCATTCTCACCGTCTTTGGAAGTTTAGGATCCGGTTCAAATGTAACCTCATTTTTTGTAATAGTGTCCAGTCCTTTAGATTGACCTTCTTCATCAGTGGTTTTAGCTTCTTTATCAGAAAAATCAACTTCCTCAATGTGATCAACTGCAGAACTTTCTTCTGATTTACAGAGAATTCCTATGACTGAGTCAGGCAAATCGATATTATCAAGAATTCTCATTTCTCTCAGTTTTTGTTCCAACAAATTAAGATCCTCTGTGCCGTACTCAGCAATAATGGTATGAATTAGCTGGTCAAGAAATCGAATATGTTACATACTACAGCAGAAAGTAAAGAATGAATCTTTTGCTCATTAAAAGAATTTTCATCGCAGAACACTGAATATTACCTCCTCATCAATCGTTTTTATGATCTCAACGTGTCGAGGAAGTAATTCCTGTATGAGCTGCAAACTCCATTTCTCCAATGCCTCAGGTAATACTGTATGATTAGTGTATGCAACAGTTCTGGCAAGATAATCGACGAATGAAAAAGCATTCGCTTATATATAACTATACATGTAAGGAAAACACTCCAAGTCACAAGGAATGCGCCAACTTGAAGCTAAATAACTAATCAAAATATCGAGAAGGGAAGTACCTTCGAGTAATATCCCAGGCTTCCGTCCAGCTCAAGCCCTTAACGTCCATCAATATCCTTATCAACTCCGGGATGCAGAGAGTTGGATGAGTATCATTCATCTGCACTGCAACCTTCTCAGGAAACTCCTCCCATTTCACAGACTCCCCCGATCTTCTCTCAAACCGCGCAACTATATCTTGGAGAGAAGCCGAACACAATGTGTACTGTTGCTTTAACCGAAGTGATTTTCCCTCCATGGATTCATCCCCAGGGTACAATATATAACAGATCTAATGAAGATGAAAAGATTAAAGTAACACAACAATGCAGATTTGGAAGAATAAGTGTGTAACAATTATGATGAACCCATACAAACCTTTTCGGCATTCTTTAGAGCCGCATATGCCTTGGCATGATCTCCAGTGTTGAAAGCATGCAAATCAAACTCTTCCGGTGCTACTTTTGTGGACCAAAGTCGGAGGTTTATGGTGGTTTTAGTTTTAAATCCTGGTATGGGGACATCATAGGCAACCGCTGTGACATTTTCTCCTCCAATCCATGTCTTTTTTCCATCTAGCCCTGAAACAACTTCGCCGTAGAATTTCACAGGATAGCTCACATCATTTCTTGGAATTTCCCACGGATTTCCCATCTGATAAGAGATAGTGTTCTTAATCAACAAAATTCAGTGAATGACTTTTAACAGAACAGGATAAAGTAAGTCACAATGATCAAACCTCCAACCAATTTTCAGCAACTTCCTCCTGCCCATCTTTTGTAATGAGCTGTTTAAATAAGCCATACTTGTATCTGAGTCCGTATCCCCATGCCGGGTAATTTTGAGTGGCCAGGGAGTCCAAAAAGCACGAAGCAAGCCTCCCCAACCCGCCATTTCCAAGCGCAGCATCTGGCTCCTGTCAATTAACAACACAAAATTTAGAGACTGCAAAAGTAACCAGACAATATTAAGTCAGTCCATTCGAAGGAATGCTCAACGGAAATCGCAGTAAAGTTAATCAAATGGTCATCTGACCTGCCTAGCTACATCCTCTAGATTGTGCCCTAGCGTTTTCAAGGCGTCTGCATAAGCCCCCGAAAGCTCCAAGTTACCAATGGCATTCAGCAATGCTCTTCCCTGCAACAATTTTAAAACATAACAGATGAGACCTCCTTATGCTCAACAAGCAATGTATACAAAATAGAGGTTATTTTCGGCATCAGGACAAAGAGAGAAGCTCATGGAAAACCTGTAGAAACTCCATTGAGAGATAATATGCCTGCTTTACATTCAGCCTGTCATAGTACTCATATGTAGCGTTCCAATTAACAATGAGCATGTCACGTACACTTTCAGCGGTAGCGTAGAATGCCTTGGGAAGCGCAAACGATTCGATAGAGAAAGAGGGTGTGAATTCGGCATGGTATTTGATATTCGATGCAATGGATGAAGAATCCGGAGGAATTGTAGCCAAACTGCCTGAACAATTTGATCATATCAAATAAAAACTTAATCAAGTCGATATAAATGAGTGAATATAAAGATTTTTGGAAGTAGTAAATGCCCAAATTATTGAGAGTGCTTTTTACAACATAGAAAAAGTTGAATGTGCTTCTGGGTTAGCAAAATACATGGAAGAGAGAATTTCAACTTGCTTTTAGGAAAACGCTTTTGAGCTGAAGTGCTTTCTAGAGAAGCATTTTCAAACGCACAACGATTGGCCTCCTAGAACAAATTCAGTGAGGGGGCAATGAAATCTTCAAAGTGAGATTGTGATGAACCACTTTGACTTAAAATTGATTTAGCATGGTAAATTCCCACCTCAGCTGAGATGGGTAGAAAGTGCTTATGCATTTGGCTATGAAAGCATCAAATCTTTTCACTTTTATGAAAAAAGCACGTTGCAACCAAAACTCTAAATCAAAAGGAAACAAATTTAACCAAACCTTGTTGGGTTTGAATGGCGACATCTTTCTCATCAGTCGCCACGTTCTTCACACGAAGCTGCCTCCTTGCTCGGCCGCGGGAACAAGTGGTTGTGGTGATAAAAAAAGGTCTCGAGTTTCTTCTTATGTGGTTGGAGTGTATGAAGCTTGAGACGAACTTTGACGGCGTCGATTTCGCTGAGAATGGTAATGCCGCCATTGTTTTCTCAGTATCCCTCTGAGAAAGTTAGTAGCAGAGCAAGGAGAAAATGAGTGAAAGAGTGTGTTGCCATTTGTCTGCTTATCTTCCTCATGTTTGAGACGAGGGAAATGCTTTGATTCGTCGTTTTCCAACGTCTCCACCATTACTTAGTTTACCACATTAATCTTTTTTTTTTCAATTAATTGGCTTTAATCCAATTAATGAAATTTTTTGTTCTTGCTCCATGTGCTTTTCATCCTGAAAAAGCTTACGAGGAGGGGAGCTATCCCATTTCAGGGTCAGAGCATATTACAAGCTTTTTTGAGAACTTACAAGGGGTTTTAGTTCATTTTTTAGTTTTTACAAATCGCCCACTAAGAGGGGTTGCCGGCAACAGAGCTCGAACCTAAGCCTTAATTTAACGGAAAAAAACGATTCTTACTAACTCAACCAACCCTCGTTGACATTATTCACTTAACTGGAAATTTGGCTAAATTATTTGCATGATAATTGTTCCTGCATTTCCTTGAAATTTCTTGAAAAGTATGTGAAGATTTTGATCTCACTTTAAGCCAAGACAAGTGGGCTGTTCCGTTATCCTAACAACTTACCCTACCTCCTTTCAAAAAAAAAAAAAAAAAAAAACAACTTACCCTACCATGCAAGCAGCTAGCACCTTCTTTTGGTGACTCTTGCCCCTTCAAATTGCAACTAGCCACTTTGATTTTGTTGTTTTTTATTTGGCTGAGAATTTGATCTTTTTTTGTTGCTAATTCATTTTCCAAATAACCCTTTTCTAGAAATTTTGTAGTTCATCTATTCCTCGCAAATATTTTTAGTGTGATGGTCTCATGTCACGTTGTATTATTAATCCAATTGTTATATATGAGTCAGCAACTTGAATGATATTTCGTAGGGTTAAGTTATATAATGATAAACATATACACATATAAAAACATCATATCACGGAAAAATTAATCATAGGGCAAAAGACTGGTCTCTAACAATATTAGAATGAACCAACTACCAACTAATTTATTGGTATTCTCGTCTACAATGTACAAGTCTCAATCTCATATCCACTCAAGAGAAAATTTTCAGTGTATTCAGAACACGGAACGATAAACCACATCATATTATACAATTGAAATAATTTTTCTTTCAAATGCCTCTAGTTGTATAATAATATATAGCATTCCGCTTTGTATCCTGGGCATACTGTAAAAATGCTGCACTATGAGAAAGAAATTCTAAAATGGAATAAAGGTTGGGGCCACCAATGACTCTCTCTAGCCCAAAATCAGACCCAATGGAAAAAGGACCATTTTGAGATTTTATTAACCCAACAAGAAGCCTGCAAATTGCCAATGGACCACAGTGACAGGTGGCCATCTGCTTCACCCACGTGGCATGCATACATGTACTGACAATAATCCTTTATTTATCCACAAAAATAATACAAAACTGAGGAAATTTGAGGAGGGAAGAAGGTAAATCCCTCCCAACGGTCTCTCAAAGTTGGACCTTGGACTCGGAGGTTAGAGCCGTACAGTTCCTCTCCTTTTGCGCGGCGCTTTTCTCTCTGATTTTTTTCTCACAGCCACAGACACAGAAAATAAATACTTCTCCACAAAAAACCCTTTGTTTCTCTCCAATTTATTCTTTTCGTTTCAAGCACAAACCAAATCGTAACCCAAAAACCGCAGTGGTTTGTGTACGAAACACTGCCAAGTTTCGATTTTTATCGAAATTTCTAGGTACATTTCTTGGTCTTGATCACATCCCATGTTGTAATTTTTGGTGATCAACTCTTGAGCTTTTCGTTTTTGTTATTGAATTTTGTGGAATATTGCAATGTGGTATGAAAATGTAGGGCAAGTGAAGAATGTGGTATTAGAAAGAAATTGGGAAACCCTAGTTTTGATCTTCTGTTTCTAAATTCGTGGTCTTTTACAGACGTGAGTTAGGTTAGTTGGACAATGCAACGTGCTCACACGCTTGTAGTTGAGTTTGATCCCCTTCTCGTATATTAAAATGATTTATAGTAGTTTAGAATATCGCTTAAATACTTAATTGCTATTAGTTTATGAATTTGTTCTCATCGTTTTAACTTTTTTTTTCTGAGCTTGTAGGTATCATATTAGAATCTTCACAGGGATTCAATCAATTTCCTTTTGATTTAGTGACTTTTTGGTAAAAATAATTAAAAAAACTTACCACTTGGACAACTATTGGTTTCTTGCCAAAATGTTTGGGTCAAAAAAATCACCTGCAAAAATTGCTCAAGCTGATTCAGATGCCGGGAAGAACGCGCTTAACCCCGCAAGAAGAACTTCTTCGGAGCCCATGCTTGTCACCCCGGATTTCAGCAACGAAAAGAAACCATTAGAGCAGCAGAGTATGCAAGAGTTAGAGAAATATGCCGTTAACAAGGCCGAGGAGACAACAAAGAGTGTCAACAACTGCCGCAGGATTGCTGAGGACATCAGAGGGGATGCGACAAGGACACTTGACATGTTGCACCAGCAGGGTGAGCAAATTACAAGGACTCACATGGCGGCTGTTGATATCGATAAGGATTTGAGTCGGGTAACATCTCCTTGTTGTCATGATTTTAGTTATTCCTAGACGATTTATATTTGCTTGTGACACAAGAAACTATGAATCTTGAAGAGCATCATTTTAGATCTTAGTACATGTTGATGCATTCTGAAAACAGGGTGAGAAGATTTTAAACAATCTTGGAGGCATGTTCTCAAAGCCTTGGAAGCCGAAGAAGACCAAGGATATTTCGGGGCCTGATTTGTCATTAGGTTTGCTTCTGTTATAATCTTCTTGCTTCATATCCTAATTCTTCAAAACCTCATGAAGCTTATTGCATCCGTTGATCATGTTCAGCTGCACCCAAAAAAGCTGACCCGCAGCAGAAGGAAAAGTTGGGTATAGCTCCGAAAGGGCGGTCAGCTCCTGCGACGCCTCCTCCCGAAGGATCAGGTGCCTTGCAAAAAGTCGAGGTAAGTGTTTGCGATTACGATTGTCAAGAATATGGCTACGTGCTCTCCATATTTACTCATATGGGACCGCTGTGTGAATATCAGCATGAGAAGGCAAAGCAAGACGATGCTCTTTCAGACCTAAGCAATATATTGGGGGATTTGAAGGGTATGGCTATGGACATGGGAAGTGAAATTGACAGGTTGATATCTTTGTTCTTCTCTGTGAACGTTCTTCATGATTTCGTATACATGTTTGCATTATTGTTAATAATATGGTAAATGCAGGCAAAACAAAGCTATTGATAATCTCTCTGACGATGTTGATGAGCTTAACTCTCGAGTGAAAGGTGCCAATCAACGTACACGACGATTGCTTGGGTGAAGACCAACAGTCTTACAAATACCAGCAGCCTAACATAAGTTACTGTAACTACAGAAATCTTTTCCACTTTCGATTGTATATAACCGGTCTCCCCCAATTTGGGATATGCATGCAATAAAAGGAGCCCTTTTGTTCAGATTTCACCATGCAGCTCTAAATCACAATATATGGTTCTGCATTCCAATTTTCTTCTCCTCCACTCCTCTTTTCTTCCTAACTTTTGGATCGAATAAATCAAATAAGATCCCGGGACAGGACAGAAATAAGGGGATGATGGCGGGAAGAGAAAACGGGAGTGAAAATCACTACCGACACCAACTGTGTGAAGAAAGTTTGAATATTTACAAACACTGCAATCTGCAGTTGTACAACAGGCAATCAGGATGCCTTCCCGCTCACGTTTCCTCACTCTTCACAGGAGTCCAGTTATTTCCTGGGACGGCCTTTTTCCTGGAATATGAAATGTAACCCCGCAACATATCCTATAAAAACACCAAGCACCAACACGCTTGTTCCCTTCACAAACCAAGAGCATGTACACTCCCCACTGCTCCTAATAACTCCAGCACCACCACCGTTACCGATATCAACAGACTTGATACCGCCCACACCAGCTCCACTACTGCCGAGAACTTGCCCCGACGCCAGAATCTCAACCGTGTCGTGCACCTCCCCATCATGGTTTCCAACATAAGTAATAAGTTTCTTCCTTGTGGCAACCAACCTAGTGTACCTAAATTCACCCCTAATGATGCAAAAATTGAAGAAAATGGCGTAAATCCTTAAGTCTGTGAACAAATAATGAGCAAAAAAGAAAAAGAAAAAGGTCCGGGCTATTTGAAAATTTTCCGTCTCGTTTTGAACATGTGAGTGTACAAGAAAGATATAGGAGTAAGAGTAAACCATAACATATTTATGTGAATCATGTGACAAAGATAATAACAACATATATTTACTGACACACCTTAAAATATAGATATGTTAATTTTTACGTGTGTAAATAGAATTACTATTACCGATTAAAAAAATAGGACACAGAAATGAGTCAAGTATTCAATATATTGGTGAATGGTGATAATGGAATGGATAATGAGTTGTGAATTTGTGTTTGTGAGTTTTAACCACCACTCCACTCCACTCCAATAGACAATGTATTTCGACGCAGAAGATTTTTCAGTGTGCCGATAACATTGTTCGGGACGCCACGTGTAATATTACAATTAGGTGAAAACTTAAAAAAAAAACATTTCTAACCAATTATATTATGACACTCGAAAAAACTGTGTCCCTAGAACACCGAAAAATTTCTCCTCACACAACAATTGTAATTATAAATTTAAGTCCTTCATGTGCCTCTTGCGCCTTTCCTTTGCATTAAACTCCTTATAGTATTACTACTACAATTCCATCACCATCACCATCATCCCAAACACCTAAAAAGTTTCTCCCCTTCTAAACCCCCCCCCCCTTTCCCATCTCTCTCTCTCTCTCTCTCTCTCTCTCTCTCTCTCTCTCTCTCTCGCCCCCCAAGAATGACAAAGAGCTCTCTCTCTTCTTTTTCGTTTCCCTCCTCCACTTTCGGCCTCCGGCGGCGTTTTCTCATGGCCGCGGCGGCAGTCTTCATTTCACTACTTACTGTCACATCTGCTGCCGCACCCAACTCTAACCCAATCAATGTTACGCCAAGAAACCCCCACCACCACCGTAATTGCGATCATCCGACTTCAGTTTCGGAATCGTCGAGTGCCCAGTTACGTTCTTTGTGCCTTCAACTCACCCACCACAGAATATTCCACGGCTACCTTCCCCTCTCGCCGCCGCCACTATCCCCTTCGAGCCCCTCACAGCCGGCTCACGACGACCATCAAGATCAAGATGGTCACGAGATTGACCCAAGATACGGCGTCGAGAAGAGACTCGTCCCCTCTGGTCCTAACCCTCTTCACAATTGAAAGTGCAAGTCCATTACCTCATCGTCAAGTTACCCTGCACCCCAAGTAACGTCCTCATCAAACAAATTTCTGAATATTTTACCACGAACATATAAATACTTATCGTTCTTGATCGGTTCTTGAGCGTTTCATGGCATCTTTCATCACCAAAGTCGTTCTTGCCCGGCTCGTTTCTTGATCCAGCAGCCATATTCGAGTCCGTTTTCCGTCTTCATAACGAAATGATGAACGAGAACGACGATCATGCATGGGGACCGGTATAATATTGCTATCAAGGAGTTTAGCTAGTTCTTTAGTTCCTTAATCCTCTTGTTATATTTAGTGCATTAGTTTTCTTAATTAATTAGTACTCATCGGCGCATGTACACTCTATTTTCATATTTGTTTTTTTGAATTAATCATCGCTATCCCGATAATTTAATGAGAAATTAATTCTCGTGGAAGCGGGAAAAACAAGCATGGAAATGGCCCCAAATTTTCTTGAATTGATGTTCTTCATGGGATCGGAGGCGCCAGTTCAAATTTGGGTGGGTGGAGGAGGAGATATCGTCATCATGTAATTCAAAAGAATCCCATGAATATCATAAATATATTTGAAGCTACAGCTTTCTTTTTCGAGGTCAAAGTTGACATTTTGCTTTCCAACATGTACCATGTGGGTCCGAATTTAAAAGTTTTCGTGTATGTATATTAAGTTGAGGCTTTTTCTATGAATACGTGAATTTCATTTAGAGTTCTAGTTTGTGCTTTCAATTTTTTTCGGTTTGCGAATAACACTTCTCTATCGCAAGTATTTTTTTTTTCTTGTATAATAAGGTGAAATATGGATCGCATATATCATGAAAGTGAAATATGAAAGGATTAAATCGAGTTCTCATTAGAGAAATACGTAGCAAAAAAATATGCTCTACCCCGGAGTTTAAAATGCTATTACAAAAAATAAGTAAAATGAAGTTCTGAGTGTACAAAAAAAAAAAAAAAAAAAAGATGCACAGAACTTATAACTCAGCTGACTGGAATCATTTATCTTTTCTAGAATTTGAATTGAAATTCTCTCTCATTCAATACTGCTCAACTACTACTTAATATTACGGTCTGGTGGTATTCTTCTTCGCTTAGAAGTTAGAGGTCTTAAGTTCGAATCTCGTGAATGATGAATTCAATACCAAATTAGGCTACTCATTATATGGCTTAACCGAACTCTTGCTCGCCTCTAGTGTAAACATCGATGTACTCAAATACTGCTCAATTAGCAGAGAAAAGAGAAAAACGAGAGGCCCCAAAAAGCCCATAGTGCACCCGTAGATAACTAAACGAGACAGGGCCCAAAAGAAACACCAGCGAAGAGGCCCAAAGAAAAAACTGCCGGAAGGAGGCCCGACCAATCAGAATAAAGGAAAAATAAATAAAATGAAAAAAATAAGAAAAAAGGGTCACCGACAGGAGGACGAAAGCAGAGTTCCAATCTCTGGAGAGATTGCAGAAGCTCAAGTGAAATCACTAATCTCTCAGCTAGTTACTTAACAAATCATAATTAAGGACGGAGTTTTAGATCTAATCAGATAATTAAATGCCACTTAATTAATCCGAGTGGAAAGTGTGTGTGAGTGAAGAAGTCCGAGATCAGAGATCTGCTGCGAGATATCTCCAAAATCCCCTTTTGGAGACGACAATGGCGGTTCGTATTCCAATTGCCGCGTTTTCTCTGGTCCTCCTCATCGTCTTCCCTCCGCTGCTTCTCGACGCCAAAACCCTCAAACGCGACAGTAAGTCCTCGACCCCTCACACCTCTCTCTCTCTCTCTCTCTGTGCGAATGTGATTTGGGAATCATGGAAATGGGTGGTTTTTTGTGACAGTGAAAGCACTGAACGAGATCAAGGCTTCGCTGGGGTGGAGAGTGGTGTACGCCTGGGTAGGTGACGATCCGTGCGGAGACGGCGACCTTCCGCCGTGGTCCGGTGTCACCTGCTCCACTCAAGGCGATTACCGAGTCGTCACCGAGTTGTAAGCACACCGCTTCTTCCACCTTCCATTCGATTTCGCTCCAAAGCTTTTAGCTTTAACTAAAAATTATGTATTTATGTGTTGTTTCTTGTTTTTCAAATTTGCAGGGAGGTTTATGCAGTGTCAATTGTTGGGCCTTTTCCTACTGCTGTCACCAATCTCTTGGATCTCACTAGGCTGTAAGAACACACACCTCTTCAATCTACTGCTATTTAATTTATCCAAAACTATCACAATTAATACAAATTGACGTTTCTAAATCTATAAATTTATCAGATACAAATGCATGAATCAATAACCCTCTGGTTGTTTTTAATTTTTTCAAAACTTAAAAGTTTGATCTTTGTTTTGAAGAATCTACTGTATCTGTATGTGACTCTGTCTGTGTCACAGGGATCTCCATAACAACAAGTTGACCGGCCCTATTCCTCCGCAAATCGGACGTTTGAAGCGTCTCAAAATGCTGTACAGCCCTTTTCTTAATCCTTTTTAGTTTAAGATAATTTGTCTTGCGTTCAACACATGTGCATATTTTTCTAATAGAAGTCTTCGTTTTTCTATTTTCGATCGTTTGCTAATTCTTGTTGCTTCTCAGTAACTTGAGATGGAATAAGCTACAAGATGTCATTCCTCCTGAAATTGGTGAACTGAAGAGTTTAACCCATTTGTGAGTGAATTCTGTTTCTTTCTTTTACAATGTATACGAATTTTTCTTGTAAGGGCTAATTCACCATGATTTACTTAATAATTCGGCAGGCATCTAAGCTTTAATAGTTTTAAGGGAGAAATCCCGAAGGAGCTTGCTAATCTTCCTGAGCTTCGCTATCTGTATCTGCAAGAAAATCGCCTTGTTGGGCGGATTCCTCCAGAACTAGGAACTCTGCAAAATCTTCGGCACTTGTATGTTTACAGAACTACTACTCACACTTTGTCAAGATAATGCATCTGTGTCTTGTTACTAATGTGTGCCATTGTGGTGCTGTTTGTTCATAGGGACGTTGGTAACAATCATTTGGTGGGTACTATTAGGGAACTCATACGTATTGAGGGCTGCTTTCCAGCTTTGCGTAACCTGTAAGTTAGTCCAAGTTGACGAATGCATAATTAAGTCTACCTCAAAGTATAAATGACATATTAACTAAAGTGGATCTTTTTTAAACTGTGGTATGTAGTTACCTAAACAACAACTATCTTACCGGAGGAATTCCAGCACAACTTGCAAGCTTGTCCAAACTGGAAATACTGTATGTCTCTCTCTCCCCTCTTTCTGTTCCTGTCCCGATGGGCTGTTTCTAATCTGTTGAGTTAAACATCATCATTTGGATTGGTTTCATTACATTTTGACCTGACACGAAGCTTGTTGGGTTGATTATTTTGTTGGTTACAGGTACCTATCTTACAACAAGATGTCTGGGATAGTTCCATTAGGACTTTCCCATATTCCGAGACTGACGTACTTGTGAGTTTCTTTTTACGACATTTCTACTCTTTGCGTTTGTGCTCGACTAATTGGTGTTTAGGGGGTAGTTTCATCAAAGATCAAGGGCTTGCCTCCTTTTTTATACGGTCAACTTGTACTCTGGAAAGTAAACGACCTTGATGAAGGCTTTGTTGTTGTTGTTGTTAGGTACTTGGATCACAATCAATTTTCAGGAAGAATTCCTGATGCCTTCTACAAACACCCGTTCTTGAAAGACATGTGAGTTTCTTTGTCTCCGGAACTTGGAAACTTCGAATTACTAAAACTATGCAGCAATGTGTTTGATATTTTGGTCAATTGTTTTGTCACAGGTATATTGAAGGGAATGCATTCCGACCAGGTGTAAAACCGATAGGCATACATAAAGTTCTCGAGCTCACAGACGCAGAATTTCTCGTCTAGTCAAGACATCAAGCTATTATTTACTTGTTAACCGGTTGTGTTTTTTACTGCCCAAACAAGGGTTCTTATAGTCTCGGAACGAAATGGAAATATATATCGATGAAGTTTAGCTGTCACTGATGAGTTCCTATGTTGCTTTAACTCCGCAAGGAGTTTGCTTATATGGTAAATTTGATCTTGTCAACTTGAAACAAACATCGATCACTGCCTGAAAAATCTAAGTGCACTTTTATGGTCTCCAAAACTAATTGAATTTCTTCCATTTTCGGTTGAGTTTTCTCCCCCGCAATGGATTCATGAACTGCCCTATCGACCTCGACCAAGCTGCAACCTGGAGCCTTCTCTACTCCTCCGTTTCTCATCAAATTCCTCATTCATCCGGCATCGCCATGCTTCCCTGAAGCTGCACGCGAAATTCGACAGCAAGACATAGACCCCGATGTGACATTCGAGGTGAAATGCTCTCCAAGCTACTGCTTATTTAGATGATTTACTTGAACTAGGTATACTTTGAATTGTCTCTTTTGCTTCTTCGAAGAACCCGGCACGGCTTAGAAGGTCAACGATACATCCGTAGTGCGCTTTTTGGCTCAATGTGTATATCCTACGCATTTTATCAAACACCTTCACTCCTTCGTCTGCCATGCCGGAATAACTGCAAGCAGTAAACACAGCAATGAAAGTAACATCATCTGGCCTAACCAACTTCGCTATCTCCATGCATTGCCATCCCCTAAATCATCGCATTCCAGCAAACAGTGTCTCTTTGCAGAATTTTATCAAACAGTCCTCTAGCTAACTCCAATCTCCCACATTTGGCATACATGTCAATCAGACCAGCGGTCAATCGAACACTCAACCGCAACCGAAGCCGATTCATATACGAGTGAATCCAAATCCCAATATCCAGAGCTCCCGAATGAGCACAAGCACATAAAACACTAACAAAAATCGCATCATGGGGTTCTGTATCCTAAACTGCATCAACTGGAACAAATAAAGACCTTCCCTGAAACAACCATTCTGCACATACCCAGAAATCATGGCACCTCACATCCCCCCGTCCCTCACCGGAGCTTCATCAAAGAACAATCTCGCCATGTCAAGATTGCCGACCTTTGCAAACCCAGAAATCATGACCATCCATGAAACTGCACTTAGGCTAGGCATTTCATCGAACACGTACAGTGCTCCCTTCACGTCATCAAACGCACAGTACATAACAATCAGAGAGTTACCCACAAAGATACCAGAAACAAAACCCAATTTCAAACAGAACCCATGAACCAATTCCCCAAGACGACACCTTTGCATCCTCGCACAAGCCTTTAGCAAAAAAGGGAGGGTATAATTATCTGGGCACATCCCATTCTGCAACACCTTGGTAAATACATCGACGGACAGGATGAGTTCGTTTCTGAGCAGGGAAGCTTTTAACATTGTGTTGTAGATGCAGATTGTGGGATGTGGGATGTGTTGGAAGAGCTTCCAAGTTCCAAGCATGGGAGAGGCTCCCATGGCGTGGGTCTGAGCAGAATGGCAAGAGTCTGCTTACGGCAAAGCTGTTGCTGCCGAGCCCGGATGTGAAGACTTGGGCGTCAGCTTGCTGCAAGTGCTCATATGGGCACTCACCTTCATGCTCAAATGATCGAAATGTTGGTTTACTATCCTTTGTTTCATTAGATAAAAATGAATCTGATAAAAGTATCACCAAGAATGCTTTCATAGCTCAGTTGGTTAGAGCACCCGTTTAGTAAGCGGGAGGTCTTGAGTTCAACTCTCAATGAAAGCACTTCCCTTTTTTTTTCTTTTTTTTTTTTTGTGTTTGACCTTTGGAGCTCCGTTTTGTCTTGTTTCTGCATTGGGCATTCTTTGTCTTTTGTACAAATGAATTAATAACGGCTATTTATTTTTGGCACGTTTGTGGTAGTAAAGATTCGTTCAATTTTCAGCAGGGAATTTAACTAAAGAATTTTCGATATCTAAGTCAGTTTTTTTTTTTTTTTAATAGAGAGAGTTTATGGCTTAATGGGATAGCACAAAACTTACTATAATAAATTGATGGGAAGTGGGGTATTTATAGAACTAGGGTTTGCCATGACATGTGTCGAAATTCAGTTGGCCAAGATATGTCATCCATTGGACAGAGTATGAAAGAATTGTCCCGGAGATATTATTGAATTATATTGTGATTCCTTATTTGATTGGGTTGGTCTTCAATTAGGAAAGCATAAAGATAAGATTTGATTATTGATGATATTTTTAATACCTTTGACCTTTCTCCTTATTAAACTTGGTGGGGATGTTGTCACATGCTCATGTTTTCAGGAGAATAGTACAATAAATGTGGGACGTACCAATTTAATGAGAGCATCTTCGTTTACTTGTCACTCCAAAAAATTTCAGATTATCTTTTGCTCCACAACATTTTCATATATTATTATCAGTCACATATAATATCAATTTGTGACAATTCACTAGATTGATACGAGTAAAATTATAAAACCAAAATTGCGATATCACACACAAACCCACTATTTCGGTTAAACATAATGATTACTACAACAAAATTATCTCAAATTGGATAAGATATATAGCAGGATAAAAGAGAATTTCGAAATCTCTAAACTGTGAGTGATACGTACATGAACAAACACTGGATTTTGACAAACAAACAAATTACCCTACCTAGATTTATCCTTATCCATATTATGTATTTCAAAAAAAGCACTATATATAAACGTGATTTTTCTCCCTGATTTACTGTGAGTGAAAAAAATGGAGGTTAGAGGAGCAGCCATATTTTTTATTTGTGTCTCGTGGTTTTCATTAGGTTTAGCCGAGTACGTTGAAGTGAGAGTCAAAGGAGTGACTTCCATAGCCACCACAGATGATAACTTCATCTGTGCAACTTTGGACTGGTGGCCTGCTGACAAATGTGACTACGATCAGTGCCCATGGGAGAAGGCTGGCATTTTTAATCTGGTTTGTAGCGTCTTTTTCTCCATTGAACACTGCTCATCTCCTTATAGTTAACGAGTCTTTTCTCGTTATGTTTTCTAGTCGTACTCTTTCATCTTCTAAATAAATAAATTGGTGAGGATCTTAAACTTTGCTCGTATTTGCAGGATTTGAGTAACAAGATCTTGCACAATGCTGTCAAGGGTAAGTGTTTCCGAGTAACACTTTGAGAATTCGATTATCGAAACTCTGACTTTTAGTTCTGCTCGCCTAATCGGTGATTGGCTTCACTACTTTCGTTTTAAAATTAGAAAACGTTGTGTTGATGAAGGACTGAATTTGTTGGAAAATTTTCAGCTTTCAATCCAATGAGAATCAGAGTTGGAGGCTCATTGCAAGATCAGGTCAGTTATGGTGTAGGGTTTGGAGATAAATCATGCAACCGTTTCAAGAAAAATGATTCGGGTTTGTTCGGATTCAGCGAAGCTTGCCTTCACCATAAAAGATGGGATGAGCTCAATCAGTTCTTTAACAAGACAAAGTACGATAATTTCTCCATATAACGCAATGCAGGAAATAAGATGGCACTTTGATTTACTAGTCACTCACACGTTCATTTTTTGCAGAGCTAAAGTCACATTTGGTTTGAATGCCTTGCATGGCAAGAAAGTGTCTTCTGAAGACAAAAGTCTTCGAATCGGCGATTGGAACGCTCAAAATTCTCGTGATCTGATGGAGTACACAATTGCAAAGGGATACCAGATTGATTCATATGAGCTTGGTAAATGACGTTACTTTTGTTTTTTTTTTAAATGCGGACTTTTTTTAGTAGTTAATCACTCTGTAGAAGGATTGTGAGTTCTATATATGTAACTGTTGCGCATTTGACTGCAAATGCCAACAGGGAATGAGCTATCCGGGAGTGGAGTATCTGCAAGAATAGAAAGTGAGCAATATGCAAAAGACATGAAAAAGCTCAAAGAAGTTGTGACAGAATTGTACCCCAATGCCTCAAATCGACCTAAGGTTTTAGGCCCTGCTGGATTTTACGACAAGAAATGGTTCGAAAACTTCCTGCAGGCCACGGGGCCAGGCGTTGTTGATGGTGTAACTCATCACTTATACAATCTTGGTGCAGGTAATACAAATATTACAAATCATCACTAAGTATTGATCATTGGCAGAAAAATGTCTCTGATTTGGGGAAAATCTCATGATTTTTTTCAGGTGTTGATCCCGAGCTTATCGACAAGGTTCAAGATCCCTTTTTTCTGTCAGAGATAGCTCAAACATTTTACGACTTGTCGAATACAATCCAGCAGTTTGGGCCATGGTCGGAAGCTTGGGTTGGGGAAGCAGGTGGAGCTTATAACAGTGGTGGCAAAGATGTCTCACATACTTTTGCTGATGGCTTTTGGTAAACACATTTTTGGCCTTTACAATTTGGGAACTGAATTTCGCACTCCTTTGTTCTCTCCGTGTACATTATGGAGTGACAGACAAAACGAGAGTGTGAAAATCGATACCCGAAAATCTATGAGCAAACATAAACAAATGTTACTTTGATTGAAATAGGTATTTGGACCAGCTTGGCATGGCATCAACCTACAACCACAAGGTTTACTGCAGACAAGCCTTGATTGGAGGGAACTATGCTCTGCTTAACACCACCACATTCATCCCTAATCCTGATTATTTCGGGTTCGAATCTCCACCTTAAATTTGAAATGGTTATCAAACAGTACCGACGTTCGTTAAACTTTTCTAAATCTTTTCTGTTTCTTTTCCCCCACCAGTGCACTCTTGTGGCATAGACTAATGGGAACTAGGGTTCTTTCCACCATGAACTTTGGCTCTCCTTATCTGAGAGCATATTGCCATTGCACAAAGAATCAGGTACCTCAAAATCTCAGACCTCAAACCCTAATTATCCTTTCCTTTATTAACATTTATAGGATCTTTAACATATTTTGTTACAGAAAGGGGTCACACTACTTCTGATCAACATGTCCAACACCACCACCTTCGACGTCGCTGTTCTCCCCGACTACAATTTGTACCGGAGGCAAATACTTACGACGAGAAAGTACGGTGCTGATGATGAACCAGAAAGAGAAGAGTATCATTTGACACCAGAAGGTGGCAACATTCAAAGTGATGTGGCATTGCTCAATGGAACTCCTTTGAAACTCACAAACTCATCAGACATGCCGGAAATGAAACCAAAACTCGTGGATCCCACTTCGACGATCAGCGTTGCAGCGGATTCAATCGTCCTTGTATCTATAAAAAATTTCCATGCCCCGGCCTGCGCTTAATCGAAAATCTTTCTTACATTTTTTTTTTGGTTCCACCTTTCTTTGTTCTTAGATTAAAGGTTTCTAGTATTGGTAGGATTAATTTGCAGTGTTTTTTTTATATGTAATTTTAAGTACTTTTTTCGAAACAGAAGAGTAGCATAAACTTTTCGTGGAGTTTTTCTTAAGAATTCCGAAAGCTAAGAATCATTGCAAAGAAGAAATACTTTCCTTCACCAGGAAACCCTAACTTGTGTGCAAAGTAACCTCAAGCTTTCTTGCCAGCATTGCCCTAAAACTAGCCTATTAACTAGCTCCTCTTCTCTAATCTTATCCTTCAAATAAACACCAATCTATGAGCAACAAATCCTTAATTCACAGAGAGTCGTTTCTTAGGAAAGAATTGATCGATCAACCAAATAAGGTAATTCGTGACTTTGTTTCGATTATGTAATTATGATTACTATTTGTAACTAGAGGATCATATCCGTTTATATTTGACTAATCACTATTGTTAGGGTGAGATTCTCCGGCGCCGGACAAGAAGACAGAAGAGCCAGGCAGCGTCCACGACCGAAGAGTACCGCTGCAGAAAACTCAGTTTTTCAAAGGTAATACACGGCCCTTTGTCTCTGCATAATGTACAAATTTTTTGGTGGAAACAAATTTTCATAGTGGTTTAAGCTATTTCTTGCAGAGAAAAGGAAGACCTGGAACTGGTTCCAGGGACGGCTCTGAGGAAAAATGAGTCAAGACTACGATGCTAACAGAGCAATGGAGCATGCAACTGCAGTGGCAGCTGCTGCATTTGCCATTAAATCAACCGAAGATTCGGCCATCTCTGACAAGGAAATGGCGGGCAATGAGCGAAACCCAGCTTTGGTGAGGATCACGAACGGAAAGGAAGAAACGGCAATTTCAAAGGCGGAACCTGGAAGATTTTCCAAAATATTCTCAGGTAAAAGTATCTTATACTCATAACATTGTTAACGATCCTAAACACCGAGTTTCCGGTTTTCAAGCTAGAACCAAGATGTTGTGTGTTAGGTGCAGGTTCGAGGAAAAGTACTCCAGCACGAGAAGATCCAGATGGTAAGGTGCCAATAAGCATTACCACAACCGGGGAGAACCCAGAAAAGGCTGTCCTTCCTGACGGTATAAAACCTCAAACTGCACCACCACCACCACCACCCCTTCGACCCCCATCTACCAAGAGAACTCCAACTTTTGATGATAAACGGTCGAGCAGCGCTGGCGGTGTAAAACCTGAAACTGCAGCACCAAAACCCAATTTGTCTGCCACTACGAAACCCGAAAGCCTTCGGGATGAAACCAAGAAGCCGACTTCAACAGGACCTGGAATAAGGAAAACACAAGCAGATATTTGGGAGGAAACCAAGATTGCTAGACTCAAAGAAAGGTAGCAACTCATCATCGGCGATCATTTTGCATAATTTATAGTTCAAACATTATGTCACATTTAGGTTCTGACAGCCATTAATGTCAGGTATGAGAGGCAAAAAGCCACAATACTTGCATGGGAGAACAAGAAGAAGACGAAATGCAGAAACCGTCTCGATAAAAGAAAGGTTTTGCTTCATTTTATTTTCATATACAATCAATACTCTGATCATGAACTAATAATCCACTTATTGGAACAGCAAAATGAAGCAGCGGAAAAAAGAGAAAAAGCACTACGAAAGTTCAGCACAGAGATGGAATATATCAAAGAGATTGCAGAAGGAGCTAGGGCACAGGCAGAGGAGAGGCACAGAAATGGTGTCTTCAAGGTGAAACAAAAGGCAAATGTAATGAGAAGAACGGGGAAAGCTCCTAAAACATGCTTCTGCTTCTAATTAGACCAATTACTCACCTACTTTCGAGTGTAAATATTTCTATCAAGATACTGTATTTTCACAGAGAGTCAATTACAATAAGATGGGAGTTCCACCGCATGGTTAGCTGCCCCATATTTAAAACGCATATAAATAAAACACAAAGGAATTTCCCAATTACAAACTAACTAATAGGCACTCATTTCATATGGTAAATTACACTTCAAAGTCGTATATTAATTTTCTCCGGATTTCAAATAAGCATGTATGTAATCCACTATAATATTTTTCAATACCTCATCTAAAATCCCTTGAGAGCAATAATCTTGAGAGTACTCAAGCTTGGGCAGAAGGAAATCAGCTACTTCAAACAAATAATGATAGTTACATTAGTGACAATCGTTTAGACACAGAAGTCGGAACTTACAAATTACCCAAGAAACTTCCCACTAAACTCTTGAAACTTCCACTGTCATACGCACGAGATCTGAGAAGGATGTGGATAGCAAAGACTCAAGTTGATGGGTCACGAGGTTATCTCCTTTACCAGCCTCTCCAAAATAGGGTATGCAAAGTACAATAACAAGAATGATGGGATTGCAAAAACCACTGTGAGTAACAAGTAGATTGCCAAAACTATAGCACTGCCAGGTATTGCAAAAAATGCAATCACGAGAAACAATATGACTAATGGGAACTTGGATGTAATGTGAATGAAGCAATCCAAAGACTTGTGCAGGGAGAATAGATGCCGCTCCACAAGGCCACCTCTATCATCACGGTTATACCTTGATAGTGAAGGACAACTAGAATGGTTCCTCCTCAGGTTACCATTGCCAGCTTGATTTCCTATAGCGAAACTTGCTCTTGGAGAACCAATTTGTTGGTTTTCCCCACTGATTGCAGGAACAAACTTTACCCTATCACCATTAAAGCTCTCAACCATCCACAGAAGGAAGAAATTCTTGCGAGGAAACTTTAGATTGCCCTTATAAATCAGCCGCAAAGACAACAGGTAGCACCAAGGGCAAGAAATGAAGAATGGTATCTTAAACTTTTGAGAGGAAAACTTTACAATGGCCCATTGAAGCCCCAAGACACAGTTTCTGCACAGGGTATGGCCGCACCATAAGACATGGGGCACATTCTCGACAATGTTGAAAGATTCCAGGCATATAGGGCATTCTAACCCTTCCTCTCGGCTTGAATTCGAGCAGACTTCATCATCCGAGGAGTCCAAGCAAACCCGACTTGGCTCTGATGAGCTTCTTTTTAGTCCAATGCTTGTGATGGCATTTGAAGCAAAACCCCACATCCTAACAAACAAATCAGGCCGATACAAACGAAGGGGTTAAATGCTAAAACCCTAAAGAACATGCAACAGCAT
Source organism: Cotoneaster glaucophyllus (assembly GCA_036320875.1). Lineage (NCBI taxonomy): Eukaryota > Viridiplantae > Streptophyta > Magnoliopsida > Rosales > Rosaceae > Cotoneaster > Cotoneaster glaucophyllus. The sequence continues at coordinate 273,950 of JAVVNS010000030.1, read as the reverse complement.
TCGGCCAAGAAACATGAATGTTCAAAAATCCTTTAAGTCCTGTCAACAACAAGCTAGTTTATAGAGAAATTCTAGGATAAACGACAACATAAAAGAAATATAGTTTGTATTTCCACAAATTTGATTATCCTTTTGCAATGTGAATAAGTAATTTATTCAACAAACATAGTATGAATTACAGCAAGCATGCATTGGAATCCCCAAAACAATAGACCAATCCAACACCAAAATGCCTTAATGACGAAAAATATGTCCGAATCGAGACACCGCAATTCTTTCAAAATAGCCTTTTCACAGTAGAGTCCTTAATACACCAGTTCAACTGGACACCTTATAATTTGTTTAATACTTTCCATATACTGGGGAACATGAAATCGTCTACCATTCTCTAAGCTTAACATTATAATTCTTAATCTCTGCACAATACAGCATAAGTTTACCAAAAATTACCCAAAAAACCCAATTAAGACGTCGCAGTTGAATTATGATGGAGAAACCAAAGCGCTAGGATAGAACTACCCAACAAACAATTAAGCAAAACACGATTTGGGTCGCAAGGAATTTGAACGGTGACACCGTTGACAAGCGAAATTAACAAGCTTTTACAATCAACAGAACAAACAATCATCGCAATTCAACACCTCAATGCGGCAAATTTGTACGTAGATTCTAATCGATGATAAAATAAAATAAAAATTAAGACATAAAAGGACGATTTGGAGGTCAAAATCTCACCTTTTAACGAGATTGACTGAAATTCCGAGGGGATTCGGAAGGAAAGCGGCAGATGATGAACGAGCGAGCAGCTCGGTTCCTCTGTATCTCCGATCGCCGTAGCTGCCTCGCGTGTTAAGAAAAGGAAAAGATGCCGTGGAGAATGTAACGGTGTTAAAAATGGGGGTGGGTGCCAGGTGGCGAAGCCCGTGTCACAAGGATTCTTGTTACCTCTTTTGTTAAGCGCAAACAGAGTGGCCGTTGGCCAATAGGAGAATAACAAATCAAATATTTTTTTAGTGAAAAAAAAAGATTAAATATTTTTATTTTTAAACCAAAAAAATTAAAATATTAAATGCTATTTGGTGTGTGTGCCCAAGAAAAATCAATGTTTTGTTGGGCAGACCTGATATAAGTATAGATGGGTTGGTTTAATGTGTCTAACTATCACCTAAATCTGAGGCATTCTTATAGATGGGTTGGTTTAATGTGTCTACCTATCACCTAAATCTGAGGCATTGGACATTGATTTTATTGACTTGGAATGAGAGAAGTTATTGAATCGAACAAGTTATATATTGTCGAGAAAACAAATGTGTATATTAGTTGGTTCTCGTTAATCAATTTAATTTCATTTAGGTATCTGGTTTCGAATTACAATGTAAAATTTATTATATTGTATTACGCACGTATTACCTAACTCTAGAAATTGTAAGAAATGGTAACAATTCCAAGTAAATAAACATGTTTGTTAATATAGCAAAATATTTTTATTTGTTATGAGGAAGGATTAACTCTGGGCCTCTTCTAATATTATAGAAAAAAAATATTAATAAGATAATAATTGGATTATTTAACAAATTTAGAAATGAGATCTATGAAATATTTAATATATTTACACAACAAAGATAATTATTTCAAATTACAAAAATTAATTTAGGGTAAAGTGTCGATTTAGTCCCTGAATTATTTTTTCGGTAAAATAAGTCCTTAAATTCATTAAAAAATGCTAATTTCATTCCTACTATTATATTCAAAGTTATTTTATCCAATTTTTCATCAACTTAAGTCACTTGACACACTTTAGAGTGTAATACCGTTATTTTCTTGCATATAAGCCCTTAACATTTTATATAAGTTGCGAATCTAACGTTTAATTTACCATCCGAAGCTAACTTACACTATTTTTTATGAAAAACTACCAATTTACCCTCCAAAGTTAACTCCATACACTATTTCTTTATGAAAAACTATCAATCTACCCTTAAATGTGTATCACATGCAAGTAGTGTGATTTAAATTGACGGAAAATTGAATATAGTAGCATCAAATATAATATTAGGGATGTAATTGACAGATTTTTATAATTCAAGGACTGATTTTTCTGGAAAAAAAAAAAGTTTAGAGATCTAATTTTCATTAAGATGATAATTCAGGGACTAAATTAACAGTTCACCCATTAATTTATGCAAATACCACTTTACTTATTTAGCAAGAAATACAAAAATACATATTGAAATACAGAGGGCTCCACACACAGGAAGGTAGGCCCAGGACCATAAGTCCATTCTAACCCAAAACAAGCCGAAAAACAAAAGGAGGGCCCAAAGTAGCCCAATATAGAATACAGAAAGTCGGAAACAAACTATGATCATCAACAAAAGAAAACAAAAAGAACTTTCATGCAACGAAAATATCGCTCGTGGCGATACATCAAATGAATCATACTATACTTTGTGATAAGTATGCACTGCATGATTGACTTGTATTGTCACTTAGAGGTATCTCGGTGTATGTAAGTTTCTCGAAGTGAGCTTAATTAACTTCACGTAATTAGTGATTAATGATAATCATCAGATTAGCCCTTCCAGAAACCCTGAGCCATCTTCAGATAGCCCCCAACTCCACCACCACCATCCTCTTCACCGTCATCCTTTTTAGTGGGTTTCTTCGTGCCCCCAACGCTCTCATTTGAATCATTACTTTTCTTCTTCTTCTCCTCAGAAGCTGAAGAATGAGAAACAGAAGTTTTGGGGCCACCTCCCTCACCTTCTTGGCCGCCGCCACCATACTTGCGAAGCATATCCTCTGCCTTGCTGATGTAACTCCCGATGCCTTCTTTGTCGTCGAAACCGCCGTACGCAGAGGCAGCACCTAGAATGGTACTGGCAGCCTTGCAAACCTCAGCTTTGTCGAACTTGTCCCCTTTATTGGCGCCCGCCACAATCTTCGCACTCGACATCACCTCCCCCATTGATGGCTTTTCACCTTTCTCCTTCGCTCCTCCCGCTTTCGCTTTCTCCGCCCCCACACCACCAACATGTTTCCCGTCAGTGCCCACCTTCCGCTCACGATGTTCATTCTGCTCATCCTTTTCATCCCCATAAGTTGACTTTGATGGTTTAGCAGCAACAGCTTTTTTCTCGAGGTAATCATCCTCCATATCCCCATCTTTTTCAGGTTTCGCGCCTTTGGCTGCTTTCCCGGCAGAACCCGAGCTAGGTTTTTTTTCGCGATGTTCCTGATCATCTTCATCTCCATAACCCTCAGAACCATAAGCTTGTTTCGCAGCGGCCTTTGGTTTGCCAGGTTTTCTTTGGCCATTTTCATCCTGATCATCTTCGCCCCCATACTCTTCACTTGAACCGTAAGCCACTTTCGCAGCGGCTTTCGGCTTGTTGGGTTTTCTCTCGCCATATTCAACTTCATCTTCCGTCGAACCGTAAGCCGCTTTCGCAGCGGCTTTCGGCTTGTTGGGTTTTCTCTCGCCGTATTCATCTTCATCTTCCGTCGAACCGTAAGTCGCCGCGGCTTTCGCAACGGTTTTCGGCTTGTTGGATTTTTGCTCGCCGTATTCATCTTCATCTTCCGTTGAACCGTAAGCCGTTTTCGCAGCGGCTTTCGGCTTGTTGGGTTTTGTCTCGCCGTGTTCATCTTCATCTTCCGTCGAACCGTAAGCCGCTTTCGCAGCGGCTTTCGGCTTGTTGGGTTTTCTCTCGCCGCATTCATCTTCATCTTCCGCCGAACCGTAAGTCGCCGCCGCTTTCGCAACGGTTTTCGGCTTGTTGGATTTTCGCTCGCCGTATTCATCTTCATCTTCCGTTGAACCGTAAACCGTTTTCGCAGCGGCTTTCGGCTTGGTGGGTTTTGTCTCGCCGTATTCATCTTCATCTTCCCTCGAACCATAAGCCGCTTTCGCAGCGGGTTTCGGCTTGTTGGGTTTTGTCTCGCCGTATTCATCTTCATCTTCCGTCGAACCGTAAGCCGCTTTTGCAGCGGCTTTCGGCTTGTTGGGTTTTCTCTCGCCATATTCATCTTCATCTTCCCTCGAACTGTAAGCTGCTGATGATTTCGGTTTGCTGGATTTTCTCTCACCATATTGGTCTCGATCTTCTTCTTCGCCATACTCTTCGCGAGAACCGCCGTAAGCTGGTTTTATCTGGCGATGTTGGCTTTCTTCATCTTCGTCTACGTGCCCTCCTCCAGCAGGTTTAGATTTGGTCATATTTCTCTGGCGGGGTTGACTATGAGCTCCTTCTTCCTCCTCGTAATCTTCAGAACCATGACGCCGATCCATTGATTAATTCAAAGAAAATGTAGCAGTGCCTTGTAAATTTTTCTGAAAGAGTGATGAGAAATTGAGTAGCTTGTTGGTCAATATATACGCATGTCTCTCTCGACTTTGTGAAGTACCCGTTTTCAACGGGTTATTCACAAGCAACTTCTATTTTGGGTGGTGTTAATTGATGGTTCAATTTTTTCTTATTCTTCAATTAGAAAATGTGATTTTAATCCTTCATTAAGATTATAGTTAGAAAAATGTCTTCTGCAAGATTAATTATTGATTATAGTCCTTTGACTATACATCCATGTCAATATATATTCTCCATGTCAGCTTTTATTTTATTTTTTTGTGGTTTTATTGATTCTATTTTTCCAACATTGTCCATATGGGATTATGGACAATAACAAATTTTAAATGCTGAGTTATGAGTGTGCAATTATTACTTAATATATTTTCAATTGTTGTCCATTTTAAACACAAAAGTTCAGTTGTATGAATCTTTCATCGTCCTCTTCTATGATGTTGTGCAGATTCGTTTCTTTGTTTAGGAAGTTTAGCATTTCCACTAAAATCGTGTACATGGGTTTTTGTTAGGATTTGTTGTTTGTTTGTGGAATACTTGATATATTAGTTCAATATTTGTATATGATCTGCATATTTGTGCTGCACATGGTTTCAAATAATTCTCATGCCATTAGCTCCTATATATTTTGGCGCACTATAGAAATGAGGTACACTAATTCAACATAGGTACCATGATTGAGGTACATTAAAATTCTAATAATGTCTTTTTAATTTGCAGGTACTACCATAATATAGGTACCATGCTATAGATACTGTGGTATATGTACCATGGTTTAGGTACATTATTTTTTTATTTTTTTGGACAAAGGCTTCTTCACTTCTATTACAGATTAAAACATACACATAAGCAAACTCAAGGCCCAAACAACACACATAAACAAGCAAAACACAGGCCCACAAAACAAAGTACAACGGGCCAACCAAAAGTTGAAGCCCAAAACGCACACAAAAGTACAAACACCAGAAATATCTACACATGTCGCCAAGTCCTCGTCCACAACCAAGCAGCGCCAGAAAAATTGCAGCATCTCACCACGATGAACAGCCCGAGCACAGCCATAAATACAGGATAGCCAGCAAGTGGTCTGAAGAAGCCAACTATCAGGAGGAAGTTCGGGGCAAGCCACGAACAACGCTGCCAGAAAAGGCAGAAACAGTGAGAAGGTAGGGGTGCGGAACACCCGAGCTGGTGGGAACACCAGAACTCGACACACCATCTCGAAGTACCGCAACAAATCGCGGTTTGAAAGCGGCTGCAAATCGGAGCCGAGATGAACAAGGAGGAACACCGCTGGGGGTAGCAAGACATGGCCAGATCTGAAAGGAGAGCAGGGGAGAAAAGGGAAAAGCATCGGATGAAGCAAAAAGAAAAGAAGAAGAAGAAGATAAAGAAGAGAAGCAAGAGGATCTAGCAGAGAAGGGAGAAGGAAGAGAAAACTGGGGGAGGAAGGGAGAAAGGGCGACCAACTCCAACCGAAGCCATAGTAGGCGCCGAAGAAGGTGGGTAAAATGAAGACCCTCACCAAAACGAGGGGAAGAGTCTCTCACAGAAGGAGAGAGTTCTTTTTTTAATGTAAGGCTGAAACAATTTAGTAGTCTCTTACATTATTTACTTATTTGGTATGATGTATTCATTAAAATTTGATTGGGTAAATTATATAGTAGCCCCTTAGGTTTGAGGTCTATTACAACCCTATACAACATCTTTAAAACATTTCACTTTCATACATTTACTTATCATTTTATTTCAATTTCATACAACCGTTACATTTTCCATCCATTGATCCGTTAAACGCTGACGTGGCTGTCACATTTGTGCCACGTGGCTGCCAAATGTGTGCCACGTGGCAAAATAATAATTTTTTTATTTAAAAAAATATATATAATCTTCCAAAAAAAAAAATAATAATTAAAAAGCTAAAAGATAACCCACCCTGTGACCCCCCCCCTCAAAACCAGAAACCAGTCCCAGCGCTCACCCTCCCTCCCCCCCTTTCCTCAATATCTTGTTCATTCACAACAAAATATTTTCTTTGTGCGGCGGTAAAAAAAAATACCCCCACCTCTCCTAGAAACCCACATCCCTCCCTCCTCCTTCCTCTACACACCCCCTCACTCCTTAAATCTGCACCCATTCCTCCCACCTCACGAACCCTGCAAGCCGGACTGAAGGTTTTCTTCTTCTTATTTTCTTTTTTTTTTTTTTTTTTTTTTTTTTTTTTTTTTTTCGGATTGCAAGGGAAAGAAGATGAAGATGGGGGGGGGGGGGGTACGGGGAGATGCATGCGTTTGAGTTTTTTATTTTTTATTTTTAATAAGAAAATTCAGGTTTTTTAAGAAAAAAAAAATTTTAATTTTTTTTTGCCACGTGGCACAAATGTGGCAGCCACGTCAGCACTTAACGGATCAATGGATGGAAAATGTAACGGTTGTATGAAATTGAAATAAAATGATAAGTAAATGTATGAAAGTGAAATGTTTTAAAGATGTTGTATGGGGTTGTAATAGACCTCAAACCTGAGGGGCTACTATGTAATTTACCCAATTTGATTTCTAGAGTTTTGTTTCATTGTGATATGAAACTTTTTGAATTCTAATCAATAATTTCGTTTTCTTATTTGGTATGTAACTGAATTTCTTATTTTATAGGAGGAAACGAAGCACTCAAATTAAATATTAATTGTGGGGGTATTTTAAGAACTAAAATACACAGACATTAAATCCAATGAAATATGAGTTTTAATGTTAATTCTGAGGTGGACATTCAGTACTAATTTAAATTTTTTATCTGGTACCAGGTTTTTATGAAAAGTTGATCTATGCCAAGGATTAAACTCCACATACCCCTTCTTCAATTATCATAAGATTGTAGAAAGCCAAATATTGGTTGGACACGGGTTTTCTCTGTCGGCCACTCATTTCTTGAGAGAAACTTCGGTAAAGCAGAAAATCAACATGTATGATCTCTCGCATTGAAATTTATACTTATGCGTTAGAAGTTATACTTGCATGGCGCCGGAGAGTACTTGAATACAGAGAATTTCTAATGCTACAATGTATTACAACGGTTGCATAACTTGCATTATTTGATTAAGCATGCGATGCCATGGAGAGATTCTTTAGCATGTAACTTAACGTGCATTGTTTCATTAGACGATTAGTGTCGCGTAGAGATTCTAACGTGTAACCGATGTGCCCTCACCGATAATAAGATTTAGATACATCTACTGTTCTACACACAAACACAGTTACTTCATTTTTGGGAAAGAAATACATACACTGATACATATAAGGACTCGGTCCGAAACAGCACACCCCAAACCAAATGCAGAAACTCAAACAAACTTGATCTAACATCATAATTAAGTAAACAACTTAAGCCAAATTAAGTGAAAGTTCCGGAGGAATAAGCATGATTAACGTTACTTTATTAGTGATTAATTATGACGATCATCACTTCTTCAAGAAACCCTGAGCCACCTTGACGTAATCCCCAAACCCACCTGATCCACCCTCCTCCTCCTCCTTTTTACTAGGATTCTTCCTAGTCTCATGCTCTCCGCTCACCGGATAGTTCTCATCATCGTCTCTTCTCTCCTTCCCCACACTAGACTTATAAGACTCGGAAGAGTCGTGACTTCCTCCTCCGCCGGTTCCACCGTCACCGCCGCTGCCGTACTTGCGGAGCATATCCTCGGCCTTACCAACATAACTCCCGAGTCCTTCTTTCTCGTCCAGCTTGCCGTAGTGTGCTGCACCGCTTAAGATGTTACTAGCAGCCTCGGAAACCCTAGCTCTGTCGATATTTTCGCCGCCACCCTTGTTCATCGAAGATTTGGCTGCTTCCCCCACAATCTTTGCACTCGACATCAGCTCACTCGTCGTCGGTACCGCACGTCCCGGCTTCCCGTAGTGACCCTCCGTCGCGGACTTTCTCTCGCCGCCGTACTGATCTTCCTGGTCTTTGTCCCCGTAACCTCCAGACCCGTGGCGACCCTCCGTAGCGGATCTTCTCTCGCCACCGTATTGATCTTCCTGGTCTTTGTCCCCGTAACCTCCAGACCCGTGGCGACCCTCCGTAGCGGATCTTCTCTCGCCACCGTATTGATCTTCCTGGTCTTTGTCCCCGTAACCTCCAGACTCGCGGCGACCCTCCGTGGCGGATTTTCGCTCGCCACCGTATTGATCTTCCTGGTCTTTGTCCCCCCCGTAACCTCCAGACCCGTGGCGACCCTCCGTGGCGGATTTTCGCTCGCCACCGTATTGATCTTCCTGGTCTTTGTCCCCGTAACCTCCGGAAGAGAAAGCTGCTGAAAGCCGATCCATTAATGAGTGAAGAAAGGTAGATGTGCTTTTGCTTGTGAGGAGGGTTTGCTAAAAGGGGTTGAAGCTGACGATATTTAAAGGGTGTGATCCACTCGTCTTATTTTATTTCTCAGTTCTCTTCTAATTTTCGACCGTCAGATTGAATGAATTGAAAAAAATTAACAGACAAAAATTAACAAGAATATGAGAAATAATTTGAGATGTCTGGATAACACGTCCACACATCCCTATTTAAACCGACTCGCTATTGCTTTATTGGGTGGGTGGATGGATAATTGGATGTATTTATGATTGTCGGTAGTGCTTTCACTTGGTGATGATAGAATCCACGTTTCATTTTAAAAGCAGAAAAAGGAAATACATCTGTCGGCAAGGAAATATTGTGGTGGTAGCTGTTGCTGCTCACCGCGTTCAGATTTCGGTATCTTTATGGCATATTCGTCTTTCACCTTATCCTGTTTCGTATTAACATTTTGGAAAAGAGATCATTTCCGGATCTTTTCCATTACAGCTGACGAATCAAGTGATATGGATTATTAAAAATTAATTCAACGATTAAAATTATTATAATTTTTTAACTACTGCATCAAATTTTTAAGGATCTGAATCCGTGGATTTTGATGGAAGAGATCTGAAGATGATTTTTTTCCAACATTTTGGTACCCTCCTAAACCCTATCTCACGTTGACACTTGGTAGGATGACGTGGTAGGACACCGTGGTCCGGCTGACTCCCTCTTTAAATTTACTTTGAAACTGCCAAGTGCCAAGCTTCTGCTTGAAAGGAACGGAAAGGACGTTTGCAATGGGCTCAGAGTTTGACATGTCTTGGGCTTCTTTGCTTATATGTCAATGCCTGCCATGTCCATGCTACTTCCTGCTTAGCATTTAGGGGGCGTTTGTTTCACCTCCTTATGAGGGACTGGACTGGACTGGACTGGACTACAGTTCCATGTTTGATAGGTGCTGGGACTAAGTTAAGTGGGACTAAAGGGGACTCGTGTGGACTAAGTAGTTCACTAGGGGGTCTTAGCGAGACCCCCCGAAATCGGCCGGACTGCTAAGCCCAACTCCTCCTGCTTCGTTCCTCCTCGCTTCGCCCTCCCATCAACTTGTTACTCGCAAGATGTGGAACCCAGGTCCCATATACAAACTCTGCCCTGCTTCGCCCCTATCATCTACCATTTTCAAACCCAGATCCCACAAAATTGGAAACAAAAGGCAAAAATTTCTGCAATATTTTCATTTTCAAAACTAGATCCAAATCCAAAATTCAGAACAAAAAAGCGAAAAAAAAAATACAAAATCGCTGTGCGTCTGAAACGCTCAGCAGCTCTGCTCACACTCCACCTAGTCCAAACTCCCTGATCGCAGACCTTTGCTATTGACGCTGGAGAAGCAGACCCATGAATACCCAGATGACCCAGACTCTGAATGGGTTATGATTTGCCAATTGGGTCCCAGAAAAATTAGAAAGAAAAGAGGGAGATGAGCAGAGAGAAATAGGAAGAAAACGATGGAGATGAAGAGAGAGAGAGAGGGGCGAAGAAGAAAGAGGAAGAAACAGAGGGAGAGGGACAGAGCAAACTTGGAAAGAATTGGGGAGATTAGCGGAAAAGAATCAGGAATGGGGATGGGTGGTTTCTAGAAAGAAAAAAAAAGATAGTGGTAGTAATAAAATATTACTAAATATGTATTAAATAATATAAAATATTAATAAAATATGAATTAAAAATATATTTGTTATTGTCCAGCTTTTTAGTCCGACACTGCACCAAACGCTTCACTAAGTTAGTCCAGCTTAGTCTAGTCCAAGGTATTAAATATCGAGGATATCGGAAATATCGGTAGTCCCAAAACACGGAAATATCGGGATATTATCGATATCGATAAAAATTGAATAAAAACCACGGAAATTGTAAGAAAAACTTGGAAATTTTTATTGAAACTTTGCAGGATGTTTATTTAGTCAATTATCTATTAGTTTATCACAAAAAATTGGAAGTAAATGCATTGCATGATGGATTTAACTGATTTAAGTTGATTATATAGCGAGCTGGCAAACATTGTGAGTGTAGAAAATATGTAGTAATTAATAAAAGAAGTTTAAACACACCAAAATCATTTATATATAATGAATTAGTGCAATATTTTACACTTTATACATCTCACAGTCACATTCCGCACAGTATGCCTACTTGGACTTTCACACAAACCTGAAGTTTTTTTTTGGACTTTCACATACGCACACGCAACACGCACACACGCACATGCACACACGCATACCCAGAGCCTTCTGGATCCTTCTCTCTCTCTTTCCCTCGGTCTCTCCGTCTCCTTCACAGTTCACACGCACACCTTATGGATCCTTCTCTCTCTCTTTCCCTCGGTCTCTCCGTCTCCTTCACAGTTCACACGCACACGCAACAAGCAGAATAACACAGAGCCTTTCTCGATCCTTCTCTGCCTCGGTCTCTCCCTCGGTCTCTCCGTCTCCTTCTCTCCCTCGGTCATCTCATTCGCTTCGTCTCTCTCCTTCTCTATCTCTCTCTCCCGTCGCACCGTCACAGCAAAGGGAGCGAACTCAGGAAGGTTCTCCGGCGAACCTCTTCGCGTTTTCCGAACGGGTAAGCTTCGAAATCTCTTCTCCGATCCTTCTTCTCCCTCAGTCCTCAGTCTCTCTCTCTCTCGATCCCTCAGTCCTCAGTCTCTCTTTCTCTCGAGTCTCGATCCTTCTTCTCCCTCATGCACAGACACACACACACCCCACGAGGCTCTCAGATGATTCATATCCACCAAGCCGTGGATTGCCGACGATGACGACGGATCCGGCGATGACTCAGTCTCTCTCTCTCGCGATAATATCGATAATATCGCGATATTATCGATAATATCGCGATATTATTACGATAATTAATGGAATACCCTGAAAATATCGCCGGTCCCAAAAAACGATAATATCGGCGATATTTCGCCGATATTATCGATTTTTTAGTCCTTGGTCTAGTCTAAGCCAATCCAGCTTAGTCCCTGCAGCTAGTCCAGTTCGAGACAGTCCGGCGCAACAAACGCACCCTTATAGTTTTCTGGGCCTTCGAGTTGGGACCAAAGAACAATGATTATTATTTTTATAAGATAAGAAAACGATATTTTTAGGATGAGTTTTAGCGCGGAGGAGGGTTGTCTGCCCTTCCACTTTCCGTGTCATCCCGTGCCTTTTTGTTTGTGTGGTCACGGTTAAGCTACGTCAATATTTTATATTACTATTTATTTTTGTCTTATTATCTCTATACAAAAAACAATATAAAATATGGACGTGGTTTAACCGTGACCACACAAAACATGAGGGTACGGGAAGTGGGAGGGCAGACAATCCTCCGACGAAAAAGTCACTGATTCGAAACGTGAAATTGCAAAACAAAGATGAAACACCATACACGTTCCTCCCCCGACCTTCCTAAAAGCTTGTTAGCTTGAGTCCTATTTTTTATCGAAGCGATATTTTCAATTTGGACAAATTTGACCAAAAACAATAAATTAAAGAGGATTTCAATTTTCTTGTATCAATTAACAAATATGTCTACTTTTGATTAAGGTTTGACGGACGAGATTAATTTGAATGTTGTCATTCCTAGTTTGAATTCAATTATTAGGGCAAAGGAGCATGGTGTTTCTATCTATAGATGACAACATCCCTTGATGTCGAAAAAATGACAACATTGTGTGGCGCATAAGGTCTTGATTTCTGCACACTTCACCCTTATAAATTAGACAGCAACCTGGCAAATAACAAAAATAGCTAGATCTTCTTCTTCAACATTGCAAATTGATCCCCGTTCATATAGCAGATGGTCACCCCAAAGGTGTGATATGAGAACACAAATGGTGTTGCCCGCTACAAACATTGTAAGCACCGCTTACGCATCTTGTGTTCTCAGGTCACCCCTTTGGGGCACCTTGCTTACATGCACTTCGTATCTGAGTTCAACATATCCATTTCAATGATATAGCTCGAGTTCATGATCCATTTAGTTTTGGTTGTTTTTTCTATTTTGATACAAAAGTGAGACATTCAAACCCAAAACTTTTGTCTAATATAGTATGAAATTGATCCAATATTTTTTTTTTAGATAAAATCTATTATGGTTTATATGATGTTTACACTTTAAAAATCTCATTGTGCATTTTAAAATTTTTTATTCAAAATAAAAATTGATTTCTAAGTGCACGATAAGATTTTGGAATCCCGATAATAGTATTTTTTTATTGATATAATGTTTTTATTTTTATTTATCTTGTTTAAGTTAGAACTGAATCGGTTCGGTTTTTTGTCGAAATAAAAAATTACACGAAAACTACGATTCGGTTTGATTTGGTTTTTGGTTCGGTTTAACTTATATGACAAATTGGTACATCACTACGTCCATGCCACCGCAGACGGGAACGACCGTCAAGTCGCAACTTGTCCAGCACGAAAATAAACCGGGAAGGACTGTAAAATCCCCGAAGCCCTAACTCCCATCTTGCTCCGTACAGTTCGCCGTGGACATGGAGATCGATCATCCAACGCCGTCCGAGCAGAAACTCAAAGCCGAAGATCTCTTCAAAGCCGCCGAGACCGGTGATTCTTCGGCGTTCAAATCTCTCTCACTGAAACAGCTCGCCGAAGCTTTCTCTCTCAGGAACGAGGACGCCCGCTCCCTCCTCCACGTCGCTGTCTCTTCAGGTCGCTCCGAGGTCCGTTTTCTTCCACATTCCTCAATGTCCTGTTTGGTTCCCGAGAAACTGTGGGAAAATTTGAGAAAATTTGGGGGTGCCCTCTGCTTTCTATTTGGTTTCTGTTTCAATTGAAAATCAGTTCTTTGAATTCGTTCTCATTTAGCTTCAATTGTAATTGTGAATGCTCTTCGCTACAAAGCTGATAAATTTGTGGCGTTTTGGGGACTCAGGTGGTGAAGCTGCTGATTGATGCTGATGAATCAACAATTGTGATAAACAGCACGGATGAAGACGGATGGGCGCCGCTTCATTCTGCGGCCAGCATTGGGAATTCGGAAATAGTTGAGCTGTTGCTAAGCAAAGGTAAATTTGTCAGATTTCATTGCTATCTGCTTCATGTTGTTTGTATCACTGTTAACTAGGAAATGTAGTACACGTGGTGGGCGTAATCATGTTGGCTAGAGCGGATGTGCTTCTCTATGCACCCAAGTTTCACATCCCCCTCCTCGCTGTTTAATTGAGTTTAAAGTAGAATATCGTTTGAAAAATAATGATGGTTACTTGAACATGGCTGATTGTGCTATTTCAATCTTCTGATTTTATGGTTCTTAACAGGAGCTGATGTTAATTTAAAAAACAATGGCGGTCGATCTGCCCTTCATTATGCTGCCAGTAAGGGATGGTTTGAGGTTGCTCAGAGTTTGATTTCCCATGGGGCAAAGGTTAATCTGAAGGACAAGGTTTGTAACTTAAACATAATAGTGTTTTATCTGGGGAAGGGGAACCTTTAATTTAAGTATGTATCCAGTTTAATGAACACCGTGCGCTGATGGAGTGTTTAGTTTATTTGTAATTGCTAAATTGTGATCATATGGTATGCATTGTGCTCAGGTTGGTTGCACCCCATTGCACCGGGCCGCTAGCACTGCAAAATCACAACTGTGTGAGCTTTTAATTGAGGAAGGGGCAGAGGTTGATGCTATTGATAGAGCTGGTCAGACTCCTCTTATGGGTGCGGTGATTTGCGATAACAAAGAGGTATGTTTTGGTGACTCTGAGAAAGAGATTCTTATTTTTGCCGTACACATGGAGATATTTGTTCGGTTGGTCAAGAATTACACCATGAATGCCACTTTTGTTGCCCCTTTTGAGTCTACTCTCTACACTCTCGTTTTAATACGCCAGTTGGGATTGAGCATTTCTGATTCGGATTATAGCAATGAAATAAAGGTTGAGAAAGAGATTAGTCTTAGGAAATGCATGCTTGGTTGCAATTTACCGTGTTTCGTTCTGTCTTTGTTTGACTAATATGGACTTGACTGTAATATGCGCCTTAAATTACTATCTTAACGGCTTGACGGCTCCATATCATATAATGCTTCTGCCTAATGGCAACTATTGTGAAGAAGGGCATGAAGATCTTTGGTGTTTCTCCAATTGATTTTAAACACCGACCTTGATCCTGGCTTTTTAGAGCCCGTTGAATGAGTTCACTCTAGCTTGATGGCGTGTGATATATAATGCATGTTGCCTGTGGTGTTTAATTTCTTCTTCCAGTTTCGTGGCATTCTTTTACATCTCTGTTTTTGTTATTGCTAGACAAATAGGCCCGTTGTGAACGGGAAGTAAATTAACTGTTGTGCTCAGTGATTTCTGCCTTCGGGTTAAGATAATGCGAAGGATAGAACAATGGTCATGCTGTAGAGAAAATGATGAGAAATTCTGCAGAGGTTGCAATAGTTATTATGACCTGCATATGTTGTTTCCCTCTTGGTTTGAACCATATTGTTGTATAGGTTTAGGTTATATATAATTTAATTTAGGGAGATTTATTGAAAAAAGCTTCACCAAATTTGTTTGTTAATAAAAAAATCATCTAATAACTTTATTGAATGAAAAAAACTTGAAATTTAATGAAATGATAAAAAAAAAATTAATATTAAAAAAATTGACACGCGTTCCGGTGCGTCTCACCACATCCCCCTCCGTCATTTTTTCTCTCCATCACTTCACCCATCCCTATCTCATTGGAAAGGGATCCTCTGCGATTCCCTTCCACCTGAGCCAACTGAGCACAAAATTTGGGCTTTTGATTTTAATCCAACGGCTAAAAACAGAGGATCCCATTAAAAGTTATAATAACTTTAACCGTTGAATCAAATTTCAAATGCCTGGATTTTGTGCTCAGTTAGCTCAGGTGGAAGGGATCCAGAGAGGATGGATCCCTTTCCTATCTCATCAACTCTCTCTCTCTCTCTCTCTCTCACCATTTCCATCGACTCATCCCAACAACTCCCTCTTCCTCTCTGCATTATCATTTCACTCCTCACTCTCTCTTCCCCCTCACGTTAATCTACTCTCGCTCTATAAACAATATATTCTTTATGTTTTGTTATTGTTTGTTTATTTGATCGTTATTTCTTGAATTTTTTTTAGAACAAACTAAGTAATAATATTACAATCCCAAAAATGAAGAAAAAATTCCATTTTTTAGTTTTATAAAATAGTACTTATTTTAATTTCAAAACAGTGATTTTAATCTTAGTTTGGACAAATTTTTTTAGTTTTTGCCGTGTTATATGAATTAAATAATATAACTCTGCATCGTTTAGAATAAACTAAGTAATAGCATTACAATACAAAAAAAATGAAGAAATTTTTTTTTTTTTCAGTTTTATAACCAATGCTTATTTAATTTTGAAACAATGATTTTGACTGTCATTTGGACATTTTTTTAGTCTGTGTCATGTTATCTGAGTTAAATAATGTCTATCATTTATAACAAATTATGTAATAATATTACAATTCAAAAGGAAAGTAGAAAAAATTTATTTTTTCAATTTTATAAACAATGTTTATTTTAATTTCAAAACAGTGATTCTAACTTTAGTTTTGACAAAGTTTTTGAGTTTGTGTCATGTCATCTTAGTTAAATAGTACAATCATCCATCATTCAGAACAAACAAACTAATAATATTACAATTAAATAAATAAATAAAAACTTTTATTTTTCAGTTTTATAAACAATGCTTATTTTAATTTCAAAACAGTGATTTTGACTTTGGTTTAGACAATCTCTTTAATTTGTGTCATATCATCTTAGTTAAATAATACAATCATCTATAATTTAGAACAAGTTAAATGATTATATTACCATTCAATATTTCTAGAAAATGTCACTATTTTTTAAACATCGGTCACCATTTCTAGACAAAATGGTTATCATGTTTAGATAGGGACATTATTTCAAGAAATAATGACACTATTTCTAAAAACATTTATCACTATTTTTATAAAAGTAACTTACGAAATTGTAATTAAATATTTTTCATGCATAAAATTTCATAAAAAATGATTATATATATATATATATATATATATATATATATAGCATAAGAAGATAGGATGTGGGGCCACATGACTTTTTTGTGTGAGTGAGGGGTTGGGATAGGATTCTCTCCCCATTTCTTCTTTTCTGTATTGTTTTCTTCTTTCTTTTTATATAATGAGAGGTGGGTGAAAGGCCGCGGGTCAAGAGAGAGAGAGAAACGGATAGGGCATGGGTGAGAAGAGGTAACGAGGAGAGAGAAAGAAACGAGAGAGACTAATTCGTGTTTTATTAATATTTTATTGAGTAAATATCAGTTTACTACCTTCAAGTTTCGTGGTTTTCAACATTTGATACATGAAGTTTTTTTTCGTTCCAGAGTCATACATAAAGTGTTAATTTTGGCACAGTGTCATACATCTGTTAGTCTGGCTGTTAAATCAGCCGTTAACTGATGATTGGACGCCACGTGTCAATATGGGACCCACGTGAATATTAAAAAAATTAAAATTAAAAATTATAAAAATCTGGCATTCACCCCCTCCCTCCCTCCCTCCCTCCCCCCTTCCTCATTTTGCCTCCCTTCTCTTCCATGCACCCATCCTCCCCGCACATCCCCATTCCCCTGATTCTCCCTCCCTTATCTCCTCGGCAGTCCACACAGAGCTCTCCCACCCTTTCTTCCAATCCCTAACCCTAACCTCAAAATTCAGAAACCCAGAAAACGAAAATTTAGAAACGCAGAAAGCTCCATCGCAACAATATCAATCAATTTCCAGTAAAAATCACAAAAAATACATACCATAAATGCCCGCATTCAAAATTTGTACCTCATTATCCGAAATTTCAGATTTTTCAGACGCAAAGTAGCTCAAAACTGCAGCAATCACAATGGTATACACACAAAATTACCAAATCTCCATCGACACTGGCTCCAATTTTCGATTACAAAACCCTAGATCTGCTTCTCTTCTTACTAAGAAAAACCAAGTCAACAGAGAAAACGAGAAAAAGAGGGAAAGAGAGGTACCGTATGGAAACAAAGATGTGAAAGCTGGAAGGAGGGAGGGTGGTAGAGCTCCGTGTGGACTAGGTATCTTCCGATCAAATGAAAACCAACCATGGCGGACAAGGCAGTCACCATCCGAACCAGGAAGTTCATGACCAACCGCCTTCTCTCTCGCAAGCAATTTGTGAACTCCTCCGTAATTTCTTCCTTTTTGCATCTAGCATTTAATTGGGTTTTGGATCTATAACTTGTGTGTGTATTTGTTAGTGGGTTTGAGCTGTTTTATTTCTTTAATTTTGTTAATTTTCTTTGTAAAGTTGCATACTTTAATCTGGATATGTGATTTTTCTTATGAAGTTGTTATTCACCCAACTAGGTTTTTAATTTTAATTTGGCTACCATTATTTTTCTGTGATTTTTCTCCGTAAAATTGCATGCTTTGATCTGGAGAGGAGAGAAGAGAGGGAGAATGAGGAAGGGGGTCGGGAGGGAGGGGGTGACACCAGATTTTTTTTTTTTAATTTTAATTTTTTAATATTCACGTGGGGCCCCATATTGACACGTGGTGCCCAGTCATTGTCCACGTGAGTCATCAGCTAACGACTGATTTAACAGCCAGACTAATGGATGTATGAGACTGTCCCAAAATTAACATTTTAGGTATGACTCTAGGACGAAAAAACCTTCATGTACCAAATGTTGAAAACCATGAAACTTGAGAGTAGTAAACTGAGTTTTACCCTATTTTATTATATTTTTGTTCAATAAAGTTATTAGACGTTTTGATTAAGATTCAACGTTTTGAAACTATTTTTATTAGTTTTGTCATTGGTACGTGTTAATGGTGCACTTCTCAGTCATCAATTTAATACCAAGTCGACATGGGAAGAAGTTTGTATTAGCTTCTACTTTTGTCAAACAGAAGGCATAATTCATTGTTTTTCTCAGATCTCCGATCATTTGTGTCGATGGCAGGTTTGTCTCCTTCTAATAAGGCACGGAGCGGACGTGGACGTGGAAGACAAGGAAGGATACACGGTGCTTGGTCGTGCTTCTAAAGAATTTAGACCACTTTTGATCGACGCTGCTAAGGCCATGATTGAAGGATGATTTTCTCGATTAGCTTTGTTTTTCGTGGAAACAAACTGCATGAGTGATGTTTAATTAGCCACTCAGAAACAAAGAGGAAGTAGGAATCTTGCGTGCTGTTTAACCAATGGATTTCTTGCAGGCTAACGACAATTTCGGTTCACATGTTGGAGAAATTTTACAGTATGACTGGTACATAGGGTGGTACATCACGTGTCACTATATAAATTGTGTGATATATGTGTTAAAAAGTTAATAACTTAAAAAATAAAATTTTCCACCACTTATATAAAAACATGTGATTTACCATTCGTGTTCTGGTCACAATGAAAAATGTATCCACATGTTGGCCTATTCCCAGATAAATCTGTCGTTTGACCTGTTGAATTATTATTTGTCTCAGTTGAAAATTTGACCTTATAATTTATTTTTTGGTAAATTAACTTCCTGGAATATTTAAATCAATCAATTAACCTCTCATTTTTAAATTTGAAAATGTTCATTTGCTTTGCCGTTAGATTTGAGGAGTAAGAAGACGAATTTGTTAGGATTCCATGTGAATTGTCATTGAATATTATAAGGATAATCAACGTGGAATTAATTAATTGAAGTCAAAACCATCTAGATGATAAAATCCCTTGTTTGTAAGACACAAAGTGTATGTGCATTAGTTGCGATTTTACAACACTAGGCTTCAACCATCCCATGATAGTTGGGATGCGGTTGGGTAATTAGCCTATATAGGAGATGTCCTTGCCCACAGGAAGATAACATCAAACACTTTTTAGCACTATCACTAAATTTGACATAAAGGTTCCGCAGTGGGACAAGGCGTTTCGTCTCACGTTTGGTGCGCCTAAAAACCGTGGAACGGGTTGTCCCATGGGACGAAATTTGGCTGATTTTTCGTTCCACCTCCCCCTGGAACGACTGGTTCCACATCAGTGGAACACAAATTCATAACATTTTAAGACAAAATTTTCCCTTATCTTTTTCAATATTTACATCATCCGTTCCATCCTGTCCCGTCTCATCTGCGTACCAAAACGGTACCTTGAGGAATTAGGGTTTTCCTACGCTTGTCAGGCTCATCACTTTCATCTTGAAGCATGTCATACAAGAATCAAGAAGCAAAAGAAGGCCCTTCTTGGTTCTCTGTGCATTCCTCAACTACATTAATGGCGTTATAAGGTGCTCAGCCTTTTGATGATAAATGTTCTTCTACCTTGCAGTACTGCAAACACTCATATGCATGTGCTTAATGATTGTTCCTGGGTAATCGTATACACACACACATGCAATGCTTAAAGTCCAGTGATATGTTTGTAATTCTTGTTGAGGTCTAACCCTAATCAGTTTCTAACAGAATTTACCCTCAAATCTGACAGCAAAGTAGATGAATTTCTTCAAATCTCACGATAAGGGTTAATTGGCTGATTCTAAATGGTTACGGAGGTTAATGTATCCAAAAAAGATAATGCAATAGAGACTAAATTTTTCGGATAATGCTAGGAGAACTAAATTGTAGACTAAATTTGCAAATTAAATGATATGTTACCAATAAGAAATAAGCTCGTTAATCAATACTTAAGCAATAATCCAATCATCAGCAACTGCATTATTTGGTTTACAAAGTTTTAAAATTCGGTTTTATATCATATTGGTGACACATAATTTGATTTGCAAATTTAGTCATTCTGTATAATTTAATGTTAGTTTCACAATTTTGACCCCGCAAAATTGACCTCGACGGTATGGTACGGAAAATGTTTAGTTTTGACGGGAACACGGATAATACACCACGTGTTTTTATGTAAGTGGTGAAAAATTTTAATTTTTAAGTTATTAATCTTTTAACACACATATCCAACAATTTACATAAAAACAAGTGATGTACCGTCTCGTGTGACAGGAACACTGAAAAATCTCTCGGTACCCGTGGCATTTTTCTCACTTCAGTCATGATTTAATGCAAGCTTCACAATTTGGCCTCTCCACACTGAAAGCTCTCTGTTTTAACGACCATCATTGCCACCACCTCCCTCCCAAGATGCCAGCAGACTCCGGCAGCCTTCTCCAAACCCCTGAAACTCATGTCGTTCTTTTACCCAGCTCCCAGATGGGCCACTTGACACCCATGCTACGACTTGCCGCGTTATTGCTTGCCCAAAACCACTGCCCACTGAGGCTCACCCTCATCACCGCCCACCCCACCGTCTCCCTCCCCGAGTCAGCTCTCATCTCCCGCTTCCTCTCAGCTTACCACGACCGAGTTACTCACCTCCAGTTCCATCCACTTCCCATTGATCCTTCCACCGTGAATTCCACCGACCCGTTTTGGATCCAGTTTGAAGTCATCCGCCGCTCCGCTCACCTCCTAACTCCTTTGCTTTCCACTCTCTCTCCTCCTCCCTCCGCCCTCATCTACGACATCAGTTTACTCTCCCCCGTCCTCCCCGTCATCCAAACCCTCCCTTACCATCTTCCTGCCTACACCATCATCCCCTCCAACACCAGAATGTACTCTCTCTTGTCATCTTTTCACAAATTTGCTTCCTCCATAGCCCAACTCAACGATGACGATGTTCTTCCAATCCCCGGCATTAATCCGCCATTACGCAAATCAACGATTCCTCCGTTGCTCTGCGTTCCCAACAGCCTCTTTTCCAATATATTCATAGAGGACGGTCCGAATCTCCAGAAACTAAATGGGGTTCTGATTTTCACGTTTGAAGCGCTGGAAGCAGAGGGGATGGAGGCGATCAGCGGCGGGTCACCTCCAGTTTTCTCTGTCGGGCCTTTCGTACCCTGCGAATTTGAGAAGCTGCCTGCACATGGGGATGGTGATCAATGCGGCGGTGATCCAGTGCAACCGCAACCGTTGGAGTGGCTTGATGAACAGCCTGATGGGTCGGTTGTGCATGTGGCCTTCGGAAGCAAGACAGCTCTGTCAAGTGAGCAGATCAGAGAGGTGGGAGATGGCTTGGAGAAAAGCGGGTTCAGGTTCTTGTGGGTGGTGAAAGAGAATATGGTTGACAGTGAAGAGGAAGGAGGAGAGGGTAATTTGGTAAGAATAGAGGGGAGGGGGCTGGTGGTGAGAAGGTGGGTGGAGCAAGGGGAAATCTTGGGTCATAGAGCAGTGGGTGGGTTTTTGAGCCACAGTGGGTGGAACTCGGTGGTTGAGGCGGCGTGGCACGGCGTTAGGGTCCTTGCATGGCCGCAGAACGGGGACCATAAGGTGGTTGCGGAGGTGGCTGAGATATGTGGGCTCGGAATTTGGGAGAAATCATGGCCTTGGGGTGGCGACCGTGAGAAGAAGTTGGTGAAGGGAGATGAGATTGCTGTGAAGATTAAGGAATTGATGGAGAGTGGAGATCTGAGAGTGAAAGCTGCGAGGATCGGAGAAGCGGCTAAGAAAGCTGCCGGAGCCGGTGGTGCAAGGGAGGAGACGCTGAAGAGACTCGTTGAGGAGTGGAGGAAGAAGGAGGTTTAGTGACTGAAGTTGAATTTATGCATGTATGGCCGGTTTGAGTTGAATCCAAATGTTGCAGGCTTGCAGCTGGTTGGCAAACTTTTTTATGCTTTTGCGTCTTTCTCTAGTTTTGGTAACAAAAACGTAGTCACCATCTTCTTCGTTTCTGGGAGGTGGATGCTTAACGGCGGTCCGGGGCGTTGGTTTGAGCTGACGAAGATGCTCTGTGTAACCGGTGGCGGCGTCTGCAGAAGGCTAAGGTGTTTTGTTTGTGGTGTTTTAGTTTTTGGGCTCCAACTAGTGTTTTGGGCCCTGTGTTTTGTAACTTTGGTTCCTTTTGTTTTTGTTGTGTATCACTTGTTTTGGACCTTTCTGTGTTTTAGTTGTTTGTTGGTAATAAAATTAAAAAATTGTTATTAGCATTTCAAAAATCTCATTTGGCATTCTAAACTTTCTATAATTAGAAGAAAAAAAATACACCTATGAGAAGTGTAGAATGTGATTTTTGGAATGCTAATAACAATTCCCTAAAATTAACACCTTTGATAAAAAAAAACAAAAGCGTAGCCAAATTTGTGTGTGACCATTTGGCATGTACACGTTTATGACTCTAAAATAATGAGAAAATAGTGTGGAAGATGTTATGCACAATGTTTTACTTTGTTGTCCATTCAT
Organism: Cotoneaster glaucophyllus; assembly: GCA_036320875.1. NCBI lineage: Eukaryota > Viridiplantae > Streptophyta > Magnoliopsida > Rosales > Rosaceae > Cotoneaster > Cotoneaster glaucophyllus. Next base: position 250,970 of record JAVVNS010000030.1, on the reverse strand, counting down.
ATCATAACCAGTGTTTGAGATTTTTTTCGATACGGTTAATATTTTTGTGAAAATATCAGAGACAAATATGGAAACTTCACCTCATATCGAAGAAATTCTTAATTTCAACTAAAATCAACAGATTTTCTCGATATTTTTGACATATAGGTAAATATCGGATAAACTTTTATATTTTGTTTAAACCAGTGTTTGACATTCTCTAAAGTTTCATTTAAATTTCTATGTTTTTGAACAAATTGTCATAGTTTTCATAAAAAACAACTGATATCGATATATTCTTCGACATTTCACAAATTTAAATATCGATAATTCTACTAAAACCGATATTTAACATTAATTATAATACGTGAACAACCCATAAACGAGTTAGTTTTTGCAATATTTGGTTTGATGGTAGCAATAGTCAATTATATGCTTCAATTCATAAGTTACATGGAAAAGTAGGGCTTCAGAAAAAACTTGCTTACATCGCTCCCGATTGAAACTAATATCTCACATCCACTACATTAAAACGTAACGACAGGAAGCCACATAATAAGTCAATAATTTCTCAATAATGTATCAATAATTGTACAGCGAAAGTTAGCTTTGAAAGAGGACCAAGCTTCTCTACCCACCTAATCTCTCTACCCTTCCATTCCTTCCTATTTGAACGATTACGGTTAAGCCACGTCAACATTTTATATTGATTTTTTTATACAGATAATAAGACAAAAAGTAAAGTGTGAGAGGAGAGGATAGAAGGGGATGAGAATAGGAGGGTAGAGAATCCTACTCCCTTTGAAAAATCTGCTCTATGCAGTGTGAACGATACCAATTAAATAATTTTTTTAAAATGACCATTCTACATTTTTTTAAATTTTTTTTAACAAATAATATTATTTATACTAAGGCAAGGAAGAAGGTTTAGCCTCATAATGGACTATTTTTTGAGATCCATATCGAACCGATTCTGAACTTTTCGGTACGCGAATCAGGATTACGTATTCAATTATTCGAAAATCTCGAACCCAACCGAAAAATATTATATTTATTTTGGTTGCATGTATGTTGAATGTTAAATTTAAGTAGTTTGATAGTAGACTATATTAGAAATAAAAGTACGAAATTAAGTAGTTTGAAACTTTAGAACATTAATTTGACTTGGTATAAATGAATTGGTATGAAATTTCAAATTTGTGTGAGGTAAAAAGTCCAAATTTAAATTGATATGCAATTGGGGAACAAAATTTTAGGCGAAATGCCCAAATTTTAGTTCGTAACCCAAAATTTTCAAATTTCAATCCAAAAGCTCAAAATCGAAAATTCAATCTCGAAATACATAAAATGTTTCAAGAATCCCGAAAATTAATAATACCGAAATTTCAGTGCAGGATTGGTCTTTAAATTCTCATCCCGAAAATTTTTGGTTTGGAATTCGAGATAGAATTTTCGACTTGAAATTCCATACCGAATAGTCTCTACCTAAATATAGATCTGAAATTTTCGCGTCCGTCATTCCCTGGTCTCGTTGACCTTCCTCGTCTCCCAGCTCGCGTCGGTCGCGTTCTCCGTCTGGTAAACTTCCTTCTCTTGTCTGAAAGTTTCGGATTATTTCATTATTTATCTGTTAGATTTTCTTGTTGGGTTTTTAAATTTGGGGATGTGCAGAAAACAGCTATGGAGGTTGGAGTCTGAAACTTCTTCTTCATTTTCTTTTAATTCTTCAGTTATAATTTAATTTCTTATTTTTCTTTAATTTAGGGATTTTAGCTATAATTTAATTTCTTTAATTCATTTATAATTTATCTTCTTCTTCTTCTTTTAATTCCTCAGAGACCAAACTCCAACTCCAAACATCAATGTCGGGCTCCGGCGACTTCCTCCACCAACTCCACCACCCGAAAACTCATGTCGTTCTCTTCCCCAGCGCCGGCATGGGCCATCTCACTCCCTTTCTACGACTTGCCGCATTGCTGCTTTCCCAAAACCATTGCCCCCTCACTCTCACCCTCATCACCACCCACCCCACAGTCTCACTCGCCGAGTCGTCACTCATCACTCGCTTCCTCCCCGCCTTCCCCGGCCGAGTCACTGAGCTCGAGTTCCATCTCCTTCCTCTAGACCCTTCAACGGCCAAATCCACTGACCCTTTTTTCCTCAGGTTTGAAGCCATCCGCCGCTCTGCATACCTCCTCACTCCTCTGCTCTCTTCCCTCTCTCCGCCTCCCTCCGCCATTATCTTCGACATCAGTTTAATCTCCCCGGTCATCCTCGCCGTCGAAAGCCTCCCTTTTCATCTCCCTGCCTACGTTCTTGTCACCACCTCCGCCAGAATGTTGTCTCTCTTCGCATCTTACCACAAATTAGCTTCCTCTTTAACAGAGCTCACGGACGATGGTGTTCTTGAAATCCCCGGCATCAGGCCGCCAATTTCCAAATCGTCGATTCCTCCATTGCTTCTGAATCCAGACAGTTTTTTTTCGAGTTTGTTCTTGGATGACGGTCCAAAGCTCAAAAATTTGAATGGGATTCTGATCAATTCGTTTGAAGAGCTGGAAGCAGAGGCATTGGGCGCGCTTAATGGTGGGGAAGTGATTACGGCTGATGGGTTGCCGCCAATTTTTTCTGTTGGGCCTTTTGTGCCCCGTGAATTCGAGAAGCTGCAGGGAGACGTCGGTGATGGCGATCGATTGAAGAGGTGGCTGGATGAACAGCCTGATGGGTCGGTGGTGTATGTGAGCTTCGGAAGCAGGACAGCTCTGTCGACTGAACAAATCGGAGAGGTGGGAGAAGGGTTGGTGAGAAGTGGGGTTAGGTTTTTGTGGGTGGTGAAGGAGAAGCTGGTTGACCGGGAGGAGGAGGAAGATGAGGGTAATTTAGTAAAAGTGAAGAGGAGGGGGGTTGTAGTGAGAAGGTGGGTGGATCAAGGAGAAATCTTGGGGCACAAGGCAGTGGGTGGGTTTGTGAGCCATTGTGGGTGGAACTCGGTGGTGGAGGCGGCGTGGAACGGCGTTAGGGTTCTGGCTTGGCCGCTGAATGGGGATCAAAAGGTGAATGCAGAGGTGGTTGTGAGGAGTGGGGTTGGGATTTGGGACAAAACTTGGGGTTGGGGTGGTGGTGATCGGATTGTGGTGAATGGGCAAATGATTGCTGATAAGATTAGAGAATTGATGGAGAGTGAAGATCTGAGGGTGGAAGCTGAAAGGGTTGGAGGAGAGGCTAAGAGGGCCGCTGGAGCCGGTGGTGGCCGGGACAAAATGTTCGAGCAGCTCATTGAGAATTGGAAGAAGCAACATGCATGAGGCATGTCTTGGCAAGCTTTCTCTGTTTTCTCAGTCTGGTTTCTGTTTCAATAGTAAGGGCAAAGCAATTTTCTTGTGAAAATTATGTGTCCTCAATACTATAAGAAAATTATGTGTTCTCAATTCTGAATTTTCACGAGAATCATTCATTTTCTTAATCGTCATTATCACAACTAAGCGGGCATCGAAGTGGACTTTGGGATAGCTACAAGCATCGTCCAATAAATAATATATATACGTGTTATAATATGAATGAATTAATAATATTACGTGACAGTGTGACAGTCGTACTGAAAAAATACTCACACTTTTGTAGTGATTTGTACGGATGACATGTGTTCAAACTTTCGAAGTTTAGAACATGTACTCCATTACTCAGTCTTCTACTATTGTTTCCATAAAAAAAACTTCAAAAGTCTAAACAATAAGAAACTTTTCAATGTGTTGGGAATATAATTAGTACACAAAGTATTATAGTACAAGTAGTTGTATACTTAAAAGAAAATTTAATTACTTATATAATGACACTGAACGTACCGGCTCGTGTTTCCGGCAAATAACAGAGCAAATAAAAACATTGTCACCTCAAACGACATCTTGACGAGTACAAATACACTGCCGTTTTGTGAATAAACGTTCAAAAGCACCAAAAGTAGTTGGATGCTTCTGTGGTCGATATAAGCCGTAAATATAAGTTAATATCCCTCTGCTTGTTATCTCTTATTCGGCTTGGGGACCAAACAAAACCATGGTTTCCTCCACACCTTCAGCTCTCTCCCACTCTTCCTTTAATATTTCAAACACCAATTTAAACGTCTGGGAAAAACCCGGTAACCTGCATAGCAGGGTCCAAGTAAAGAGCTGTAAAAGACCTACCACGGTCGTAGTTTGTTCTAGTTCTTCTTCTCCGGTTCCGACGTCTCGCCGCCGCGTTCTTCTCCAAAGCTCTGTTTCTTTGGCTGCTTCAGCTGCCATTCTCCTCTGCTCAAATCCAGGTATGTAGTTCAAAGGACCCAAATATTATTTCTTCTTTATTTGTTCCCCTTGAGATATAAGTAACATATAACAAATGTGAAAAGGCTTAATTGTAACAATTGTCCTCAACTTAGAAACCTAGTTGCATTTTCGTCCCTGGATTTTATAAAGGAAATTATTACTTTTCCTTTTGTAGTTTTAACGAAATGTTTTCAAATTCTGATTGACATTACAGAATGAACGGCCAGGGATTTGTTGTCCCGAATTTGATGTCTCATTTGTGTCTCGTTCTTAATTTTTTGACATTTGTCTATTAACTTAACACCAATGTTAGCACTGTTAATTTTTTATAAACTAATTGAAAAATTAAAAATGAAAGAAAATAGAAACCCATTCGATAACTATCCACTACAACTACATAATCCCATTGCCAATGACCACTGCAACCACACAACCTATCGCCGCCGACCACTGCAACCACACCAGTGACACCACCCCATCGCCGCCGATGCTGCTCCTCACAGCAGCAAAGCTTTCTTTCCTTTCCCTTCTCTCTTTTCAAATTCCCGTACTCTCGTCAATACGTGTGAAGTTTGAAGTTTGGAATTTGGGATATCTAATCGGTTGGTATGTGATCGATCCATCTCGTCACAGCCAGCAAACAGTGTGTGAAGTTTGAAATTTGAGAATATCATATCGATCGATTGGGGGAGGATGCTGAAGGGTTGGGGTTGGTGGCTGCGGTGATAGATTGAGAATATCTAATCTAATCGATCCATGTCGTGGCCGAAATGCATGGTGGAGAGGTTGGGTTTGGTGGCTGCGGTGATAGATTGGGGGAGGATGCTGAATGGTTTCTTAGGATGCTGAAAGGTTTCATCAGCTATGGTGCCTTTAATTTTCCAGTTTAGTAAAAGTTAACAGAGTTAGGTTAAGAGTTAAATGGTAATACACGTGTCAAATAAATAAGAAATGAGACATGAAGAAGACACAATTTTCGGGACAGCATACCCGGAGCCAGAATGAACGATATCTTACATGTAAGTAGCCAAACATTAGGTCTGGCCGTTCGGCCAACCATGCAACTTGCCCTTAAATTGGAGGACGGCTAAACCATTGTTTTAGAACTAAGGGAACAGAATGCAGATCATGGTATTGTTTATGAATAATTTTTATGATTGAGCAAGGTATTAGTCCTCCAGCATAGTTTTCAAATTATGGAAGCTGAGAAGATCGAAAAATTAAATTTATGTACCTTGTTTGCAGCTGAAGCTGGATTTCTATCAGGATCGACCGGAATAGAATCAGTTCCGGGGCCTGAGTTGCCTCAAATCGACTTCCTCAAACGCTTCAATGGTTCGACTTTCACCCTCTCCCGGTCCACTCAGAATTACATTCTTCAAGCTTAATCAAATATGTGACCAAATGTTGTTGCAGAAGAAAACCAGAAAAAGTACGCAGAAAATGATGCAAGATTCAGATCAACTCAAATACTCAAGGAGCTACTAGAAAAATCCAAGCTCAACAAGGAAAAGTAAGTTAGTTCTTCGCATAAGATGAACCGCCAAAGTTCTAGGCTTGTGCTACTGTTATATATAAACCCTAAACCTAACAGTAGCACGAGCCTAGAAGCTTCAAAGGAGTGACCGATGTTTTGATATCATTTACGTCAAACAATCGTGCTGTTAGGAATGAGCAGCAATACAACGTCGAAACAAAATACAGATGTATAGTTTTTCATTTGGTACTTTGTAAAGTGTTATGTGAATCGAAATTGAAAATGTGCAGGAATAGTAAGGGAATTCAAGACAAGTACTGCATACGCGGGGCAGAGTGGGGAGTTGGAGATTGTTCGGCGGAGGGAATGACACCTGACGAGAAAGACAAGTTCATCGCAATGTTGAAGGAGAAGGCTGGCGTCAAGGATTGATTTTTACTGGCTCGTGCAAGTTCTCTGCTTTTTGTAAACCCTAATTTCCAAGTAACTCGTAGGATCTTCTCGTTTGAAGACATGGAATGTAATAAGAGTAAACGACCATGACTACTACAGTCATACAAGGATTCAATTGATGCGCGGTATGGGAGATACGACCACGACTATTACGAGCATACAACTATGATACTTATGCACGTAAGCGTGTGCTAAAAAACTAGTATGTAAGAGAATTTTGTCGATGTTCGCATGATTTAGAACTTACCTCAAACTACAAAGATGTAGGACGAAGCAAAATAATGAACTTTGAAAAGTAGGTAAAGGCTTTTACAATCTTAAATTACAAAGTTCCAAACATTGGAATTTATGATTTCATTTCATAGTGATAGTGATGTGGATTTTTCTACTTTTTGCTTCATAATCGTATGAAGAAATTTTGAGAAAAAAGGGTAATTTATTTTACTATTTTACTGAAAACGAGTTCATATGACTATTATTTTCTCAAAACATTAAACTGCATGATCTCACAAGGAATTGTAGAAAAAAAATAATGTGATTGTTGAAAAAAATTTCGATGAATTTAAAATACATTCATACGACATTATTATTTTACTCAATTCATAATATGCGAAACTGTAATATACTCTACCATCTAAACTCAATAACGCACTTATTCACTTTTATAATAATAGTAAAATGACATACAACGCAATTTATATCTCCTAGGTAATCAAAGACAAAAGACAAGAAAACCAAATAAAAAAAATTAAAAGCCAGTAAAAAATATATATAAAAAACTAAGGGCCTGTTTGATATCTTATTTGAAATTTTTTATCATTTCTCAAAATATTTCTTAAGAACATTTCTTGAAAACAAATTTCTTTAAGACTCAAAAACTTGATTGGTTTGTGATTTAAAATTTTTAAATCTTACAACTTAAACTTGATTGGATTGGAGCAGAGACGGAAAAAAATAAAAAATAAAAGGAGAAAGAAAGAAGAAATGAGAGAGATATATATTTGGAGTGAGAGGGAAGGAGGAAGAGAAAAAAAATGAGTAAGTTTAAGTTTAAAAACTCTAAAAACTCACTTTTTATGTTTTTAAATAATAGACTATATTTTTGAGTTAGTCTTGAGTTCTGTTTTTGAAAATAGTCATACCAAACAAGTTTTTAAGGCATAAAACTTAAAAACTGTTTTTGAGTTTAAAAATTGAATTCAAGTAAACTACCAAACAAGCCCTAATAATTTAGTTTTACATTATTCGTGTGTATCCTAGTCTTGGCCAAAAGCCCATGGGGATTGCAAGCTCAGCAACCCAGCGATCATAGCTGTCTCTCTCTCTCTCTCTCTCTCTCTCTCTCTCTCACACAGGTGCTCTTCCCCTCTCTCTTCACGAATTTTACAATTTCTTCAATTTTTTTTTTAAAATTTCATTTATTCAATTTTCATCTTCAATTTCAATTGTTTATCGGAAAATTCCAGCCTAGGGTGAGATGTACAGTTCCCGTTGGTTCTATGTAATGGACAATTGAATTCGTTTCATTTTCTTGCAGTTTCTCAGCTGCCAAACGGGATTTCTAAGAAATTCAGCTGTTTGGTGCTTTGAAAGTTTGCTCTATCAGAATTTGAATTGGAATTGGGGCTTCTCAGCAAAAAGAGGGGAGGAAGAAGAAAAGGTGATTTTTCGGTTGAAATTGCGCGCGGAATTGTAACTGGTAAAATTAGGTAAAGGGTTTATTTGGTTATGTAAAACTTCAAATTTGTTTTAGCTAACTTGTGTAACTTTGTTGAAAATCATGATCTTATTTGTATATAAATGTGATCAATTTGATTGTCAAATAGCTTCTTTCTTTCGGTTTCAGGGAAATTCTGCGTGATTAGTTTGGTTAGCATTGTGGAATTCATGTGGGAGTTGAAAGCTTGAATTTTGAAATTTCTGGTGTATGCTAGTGATTTTCGCTGCGGGATTGTGACTGCAATTCGGAGTCACAAAAATGTACCGGGCTGTGGCTACAGCCACAACTGCAACCAGGGGTGGATCCCCAACTGATAACGGGGATTGTGTTGTCACTTTGGATCAAGTTCCACGGTGGAGCGATTCAGAACATCGTTCTTCCTTGGAATATGACAATGAAGATCCTTCGTTTTCAAATTCGTATTTTCCTGATCCTTTAACTTCTCAATCAGGGGGAGAGAGCAGTAGCAATGGGATGGTCTCAAGATTTCCAGTTGACCATGAAATTAATTCAAAGATATATCTATGGAGAGGGAACCCATGGAATCTCGAAGTTGATGCGGTAGTGAATTCTACAAATGAGGTGAGTACTAGGTTATGATGGTGAATCTTTGAAAGAGATTTCGTGATATATAAACCTGGTGACATTGGTAAAAGAAACAAGTGTCTAATAGATTGTACTAGTCTGACATGCTTTTCGATTGAACAATTTACAGAACATGGATGAAGCACATTGTAGTCCTGGTTTGCATGCTGCGGCTGGACCTGGTCTTGCAGAAGAATGTGCATCACTGGTATGCACTCTTGTCTTCAGACATTCTTCGTCAGTTCTTGAAACTTGAAATGCAATGTAAATACAGATTTATGGGTAAATTGAAGATGTTGAATGGGATACGACATGGAATTTTCAATGTTGTTGGCTTTTTAAAGCTTCCTGTGGTGTTCTGTCAGAATTAGTTTTACTACGAGTCAACTGATTTGATATACCTTTGTTTGTTGGCAGGGTGGATGTAGAACAGGGATGGCAAAGGTTACGAAAGCGTATGACCTTCCAGCTAGGTGGGTATAGGAGTTCATTGTGCACAAGTACCTCTTTCGTGTATGTATTTTGACTAAACATTTTTCCAGGAGGGTTATCCATACTGTCGGTCCCAAGTATGCAGTGAAATACCATACTGCTGCAGAAAATGCTCTGAGCCATTGTTATCGTTCTTGCCTTGAACTTCTCGTTGAAAATGGGCTGCAAAGGTGCTTGGCAGATGATTTGTGCTATCGATTGTTCTTCCCTTTTGTTTTGTTCTTTGTAAAGTGTGAAGCTTATTTTGTTTGGCCACTGTATTGTAGTATTGCAATGGGCTGTATATATACAGAAGCTAAGAACTACCCTCGCGAGCCAGCTGCCCATGTTGCTATAAGTGAGTTACTTTCTTACATGTTTCAGAAGTTAGTTTCTTTGCAATGATGTATTATGTGAAGCACGTGAAGTACATTGAGCATATCTGTGCATCCATGGGAAATAGAAAGGCCTGATACTAGCTTTTGTTGGATTGTATACAAAATCATAACATTAATATCGTATGGTAAGGAAAGGATAACAATCAACCAATATTCAAAATAAAAGTTCAGGAGGAAAAAAAGGATAACAATGTGAGGATGGCTCCTGTTATCTCTTGCAGATGTAGTCTTTTATGATTTAGATTATGGTACAATCTTTAAAATATGTGCATGTCTATTGCATTCTATGATACATATAACTTGCTTATCTATTAGTATGAGTGCTGGATTACTCAAATTTTAGTCATGTATATACATCAACGTTTTAGTTGCTGCTGGATAAAGTTCACTGAATATTCGATTATATCTCTCATTCTTTACTCTCCAACTTATCTATTTTCTGTTTTTTTCAGGGACTGTACGACGTTTTCTGGAAAAGCAGAAAGATAAAATCGCAGCTGTTGTTTTTTGTACTACCACATCAATGGATACAGAGATATACAAAAGGTTAATAAACGTAGTTATTTATTTATGGAGCACAAGCTGCTTCACCATATTATATGTGACTTATAAACTCCATTCTTGGTTTTACTGTTACAAAATATTGAGAAGTCATTCCCCTTCACTTTTTTTTTTCCCAACCAAGATTGCTTCCGCTTTACTTTCCCCGAGATAAACTCGAAGAGGAGATTGCCTTGTCGAAGCTTCCTGCAGATGTAGGTGATGAAAATGGCGAGACAATTATAGATGAGCGCAAAATCAGAATAAAGCCTTTGCCCAAGAAGAATATTCCAAAGCCTCCCAAGGCTCCAGTTGAGCTTCCTGTGAGTGATGTTGGCTTGGTACAGAGGTCAGTCAATGACACGATTAGAATTTTTTAGCATATCATAGAAAAACTTAGGGCAGCTTTGACTAATCAAGAGAAATGCCTAGAAAATTCTTGCCGGAGAAAGCTGCTGAAGAATTCCATGTTTCATAAGTCAATTTTCATACTTCATAGATGTCTGTGTACTTACGTTCTCTGTTATTGTGGTTATCAAGCTTATTGTTCCTTTTGCTATACCATTATCATTAGCTCTTTTGGTTAAAATCCTTAACTCACTTGCTGAATTTGTTATATAGGAACTCACCATATTTGGATTCATATTTGGATCCTGCCTTCATGTCCTTAATAAAAGATCCAGATCAGAGACGCAAGGAACAATGGGAGAAAACTGCTCAAGCACAAAGTGGATGGAATTGTGGTAAAATGCTTGGGTTTGGCGACCTTGGTGGACCTCCATTGTCTGCTGCAGAAGAATACTCGCTTCATTCAAGATACCTTGCTAAAGCAAATTCTCTTAATCTTTCAGAAATTGCAGAAATGAAAATTGTGTAAGATTTATAACTCTTTCATCATTTACTTAGTGGCAGTTGTGGAGTCCTAAGCTTGTAGATTTTCACAGTTGGACAGCTGCTAATATGTAAAGTGCTTTTCATTCTAATTTACTCTTTGCTATTGGTGGCAGTAGCACTTCCGTTAGCTCATATCTTGTACACAGAAAAAAAGGAGAAGCTTTTATGTTGTTAAAAACAATGCAAATGTTGATATGTTGCTACCTAATGGTGGCTGAACCTAAGAATATTATGAATCTAAAAATGGTTGCATCTAAATTGTTTTATGTGATGTATTCATTTAAACTAATGTCTATTTTTCTGTCTATTTAAGTTACCGAGGTGGGGTTGACAGCGAGGGTCGTCCTGTAATGGTGGTTGTGGGGGCACATTTTCTTTTGCGATGTCTTGATCTAGAACGATTTGTACACTATGTTGTTAAGGTAGTACAGCATTAAATTTGGGATTAATCTGCATATGTTGTAGAGTTATTGTATATTTGGTAGTTATGTTGTTGGCGACTAGTATATCTAATCTTGTTTATTGGTTTGCAGGAGTTTGAACCCCTAATACAAAAGCCTTATACTATTGTATACTTCCACTCTGCAGCATCTTTACAGCTGTAAGTTGTTCGTAGTTGAGTTTCAGAAAATGCAAAACTTCAAACAATTCTAGGGTCATAAGGTTTTTTATGTCATTCTATACTCACACTCCAAGTGACAGTTCAGTTTCTGTGAAAGATGAAAAAAGAATTTTCGAACACTCACAACGACTGCCGAACTAGCGTAGATTGAAGTAACTTCTTCGGTGGAATTTTAATTTCTGATTATGAACACAAGTGATGATCAGTAAACTAATAGGGTATATTGATAGCAAGTCTCTGCAACTGATTGAGTATCCTTTCGTGCATGTTTTGCAGCCAGCCAGACTTGGGGTGGATGAGAAGGGTACAACAGATACTTGGTCGTAAGCACCAACGTAATCTGCATGTAGGTATCACTGCGTTTGTCCATATACATTAGGAACTATGTCCGTTATCATGTCTCTAATCTTTATCTTTCTCTAATCTTTATCTTTTTTACATAGGCAATATACGTCCTTCACCCGACATTTGGGCTGAAGGCTGCAATATTTGCCCTGCAACTGTTCGTGGACAATGCGGTATGTCTAAGTTTATTTGCGATTTCTTGTTATCAAGACTTCCATCACTTAAAAAGCCTGCTGTAAGTGAATGTTATTCTAACTTAATGTTTCTAGGTCTGGAAGAAAGTGGTATATGTAGATAGATTACTGCAGCTCTTTCGATATGTTCCTCGTGAGCAGTTGACCATCCCCGACTTTGTGTTCCAGTTGAGTTTCTTTGTTCCTTTTCTCCATCCTAGCATGCAATGATTACATTGGAAGGTAAACAGACGTTTGATTCTAATGATTTTTGGGTTTGTGATCAATGCAGGCACGATTTGGAAGTGAACGGTGGGAAGGGTCTTATCGTGGACCCGAGAACCAAGTATGTGTATCATCGACCGTAGCATTGCGAATACAGGGTTCCATGAGGCAATGAAGGAGGTCCATGGCTTGTGATTTCTTGATTCAAATTTATTTTCTTGTATCTTATAGGTAGATGGGAGTTGAATTTGCCGGTTTCCTGTAAAGAAAAAGATATCCTTTGTTTTTTGGGAAAGTTGTTTATGAAGCAAATGTTGTTTGAAACTAAGAGCAATTCCACCCCTAAGACTGGGTGCCAGCACCCAGCGCATTTATCCACTTAAATGAACAGTAATAGACCCCAGTAAACAGTAATAGACTAAAGCATCTCCACCCCTAAAAAAAATAACCCAGTCAATTTCATTAAAATAATAAAAAGTAAAGAGCACTCTCTCTCTCCCTCACCCTCACCCTCACCGTGAGCTCTCTCCCTCCCCCTCTCTCCCTCTCTTACCCTCTGATCTCCATGCATCAGACCAGAGCACGCCAACACCCCCCCCATCTCCACCCTCCATCAAATCCCCACCTCCCCTTCACTCCGTTTCCTCTAGTCGACATCGGCGCCTGGACTCGCCAACTCCAAACCCGCCGCCTCTGGTCGACATCGGCGCTTGGTCGACATCCGCGCCTGGGCTCGTCCTCAACAGCAAGTTCCAGGTCGGCGGCCTCGTCCAGCCGTCTTCCTCGCTGGAGATGGAGTTCGTCGTCACCAATTTCAGATCATGACGTCAGCTTGACGTCATATAGACCGGTCCCAAGGTCTGTCAATTTTAGGCTGGCCTGGAGACCAGCTTAGGTGGGTGCCAGGCAATCCCGTGGGCTGGAGTGGGTTGACAGAGTCCCAGCCTGGTTTTTTAACTGGGTGCCGGGCTATTCCACCTCCGGTGGAAATGCTCTAAAGATGGAAATTGATAATAAATATTCTTTATTGTCTGGTTTTGGATGAATTATCAATAAAATGTGAAGTTGGTTTGAGATTTCTGAAAGAAGGGCTCTTGACAAGTTAAAATCATACAATAGTGTACATCTACTACCATGTGGTCTGGAAATTCCCAGGTCCGTTTTGGCTAGTAGGCATGGCTATTTCTTGCACAATTTACTAATACGAAAAGACACGAAAATAACAATTTTTTTTTTTAAATGAGACGGGTCATTTGTTAAAAATTCAACAAAATATTGTTTGTCAAAAACTAGACACTAGATATGACGATTTTTTCATGACTTGTCACCTGTCACGAAATGATACTACATGACCTGTTAATGAATTAGGTCGTTATCAGGTCATTAAAAACTTATTAGCATAACGGATTTGACATGACATGGCCAGTTAGAAATACGGGTATGAGATGAAAACAAGGTCTTGGTTGAGTGTAAACATAGTCGAATTTGGTTAGAACATGATATGGTTGAGTAAATAAATAAGCTAGTAATGGGAGAGAAAAAAAAATTGAGAAATGATCGGAACACATTTTTTTTTCTTTAAAGATTTTTCTCTTCTTATTTGATTATGTTTGTTGTTTCTATTTGATTTATTCAATCAGATAACCAAAAATAAATATGAATGTTATGTGTGACATTAGCTTTCACCAAATAATGTTAAAGCTGCTCAATTATTTGATGATCATTTTTCACAAAGAATTTCAAGATTTACGTGATTCAACGAAAAATATAAAGATATTTTGCGGTAGATTCACACACTAGTTTTTTCTTTATGCAGTTTTTGTTTTCATCTACCGATTCTCCTTTAGCATTTTGGTTAAAATGTTCCTCGAGATTGATATAACTCATCACTTTGGTCCCTGAGATTTGATTTGAAGTTGATAAAATAGTCATCGAGTTTGTCCACTGTCAATTATTTTGGTCATTTTCGTAAAAAAAAAAACTGTTTAATAAAGACCAAATTGACAAAAATACCCTCAATTTAATAAACAATAGACGAAAATGATTTGACAAAAAGTCGGGCTATTTTTGTCATTCTTATTTAATGGACAGTTATCACGAAATGATTAAAATGATAGACGGTGGACGATTTCAGAAACCAATTCTATCGCTTTCAAATTTCAAGGACCAATCGAATGAACTATTTTCGCTAAAAATATGTTCTCTTTTTATTGAATCCAAAAGGTTAAAATCACCGGAAAAAAAAAGTTGGAAATAAGGAGTTAGTTAATCTAAACTACATATTAATATAATATAACCACCAAAAGCTCATGAAATTATCATTCTAACCCTCTAATTAAAACTGAACATAGATAAAAATGTGGGTAGTATTGTAATTCCACACAACCAAAATTTTGTTATTTTTTTTAAAGCCTCACTTACCTATAATTCTAACGTATCTCTAATAAAAAAAATTAAAAATAAAAAGTTTCACGTTCTCTCTCCCTCTCTTCCTCTTCCTCTCTCTCCTTCCATTTTAAAACGAAAAAAAAATACAAAATTAAAAAGTCGTACAATAATATAAAAATTGTTTAATTTAAGAAGTGAATTGTTATTAGCACTCCAAAAATATAATTCTACACCCCTCAATATTTTTCTTTCTAATTATAAAAAGTTTAGAACGTCAAATGATATTTTTGAAGTGCTAATAACAATTATCTTTAAAAAACTATATAGATATTTCTCCATCTGCTCTCCAAGTCTATTGGTTACACTTGTCAGATTACTTTCCAGAGAAACACAGTTAATATCCTAATCCACGGCGCACACGATAAATCCCAGTGCGACTCAGCTTGAAACCGTTCCGGTTCCACACACTATTTTCTACATTTTCTGCAAATTAATTCTCATAAAAATCTTGAAGACGAAGGCGAACCCAAAAACCAGGCCGCCAGAGTTTGCTTCTTCTCTGCCTTCTCCGGCCACTCTCCGGTGAGCAAGTAAATAATCAAGCTAATCTGTTCTGTTTGCTTATTGGAATAATGGGATAATTTAGAAAGATGGGACTTTGATACGAGTTTTCAACTGGGTTTATGAGAATTTCCACTGGGTTTATGTGATTATTATACTTTTCCATTTTTTCACACCTGGAAGTTGATATCTTGCACTTGTTTTTGTACATATCAGGAATGTTTGCTTGAATGGTTTTTGTTGAAGTGGGGTTTCCGTGACCCGGTTCGAATTTAATTTTTTTTGTTTTGGTTGCCTGTTTCAAAAATCGATATCTGCATGAATTGAAATGTAATGTGGACTTACTGTATATGTATAGATGCTGATATTTCTATACACAAGTGTGGAAGAACAACTGAGGAAGCGTAGTTTTCTGTGAAGGGTATCGAGTTTGATCAGTAGAACAAAATGGTGCAAGGTCTGTCGCTGAGTGCTCTGACTGCGTCTCGCAATGGTGGGGTATGTGGATCAATGCCTTCGTGGAGGAGGCATTTCAAACTAATGAGCAAAACCCGGATAAGTACTGGTGTCGAAAGGTGTGGTATCTGGCATCTGTGCCGTCAAAGCTTATTCTTAAGAGGTAACACCGATGTGGTAAGACAAAGGAATATGAGGGTGGAAGCTGGTTGGCTGTTTAAAGGGGGCGATGAGGGGTTGAATGCAAGCTCGGAGCAGAGCGAGAGTGCTAATGAAGATATTTTGATATTCTTTTTTCAGCTGGACCTGGCAACTCGAGTACAGGTTCGATGGTTCTTCTCTTATAGCTTTCATTTTGTATTAGGTTTAACTAGTGTGGATTTCTCTCAATTTTGTTAGTCTAACAAGCATTTGATTCTTGGGATGCATTGGCAGTATGCTTTGAACACGGAACAGTATGATGTTGCACAACAACTAAGAAACAAGCTGACAGAGGTTAGATCTCTCATCCCGATTATAAGTGAAATGCTAACCAGGTGGGCAAGGCTTGCTTAAAATGATATTTCTTTTAATCTAACAAATTATGAGCTCCAAATTACAAAAGGCAAAGAATATGAAGGAAGACCGTTTAATCTTCTGTAGACTTTCTTAGCAATATCTTGAGAAACAGTAGCAATTGTTAATGCAGGTTTGGTGTTCCTAGCTTTTCTATGAATCCAATGACGAAACTTTGGATTACTTTTAAAGTTTAGTAACATTACAAAAACCAAAAAGTGCTGTAAACAGGATCTATGGTAGCCGCTTTTTTGGTCTTTGAAAAGGACTGTTGGGATGTGATCTTTTCGTGTGTTCCATATCAAAATGTGTAAGCTTCCTGGTGAATGGAGAAAGAAATAGTTGCGGCTTTCCTAATAAGTGTTCTTCTTGGAAGGTTGAAGCTGAGGTTATTAAGCAGCAGGAGGCAAAAAGGGGTTCGTCCCCAAAGAGTGAAGCTCAAGATAAGGCGATAAGTATCATTCGCTTACGGTAATTCCCCAAAATTTTCCATATTCTATCTAATTAAGAGTTTAATTCAGTACAAATGGTGGAATTTATGTGTTTCTTCTTTCTACTTCCTTTTGACCCTTCGATGATTTTGGCATATGCAGTCAACTATTCATAAAAGTATACTGCTTCTTTTTCTTTCCTTACAGTGCAGACCTGCAGAATGCAATTGAGAGTGAGAATTATGCAGTGGCAGCCAAGCTACGAGATACAATTTCTAAACTGGAGGCAGAGTCACTGGCTGCATCCGCCAAAGCTTTAGCACATGAAAATGCAAATTATTCATTTCGTTTGGGACAGAGAGTGAGGCATAAAATTTTTGGTATGTATTCCGTGTTTTTTGCTGAGATTTGTCTAGAAAATTATTTTTTATGTAAGCTGTGGTGTCCAGTAGTCTGAAAAAGTATGCTTCTCGATTGTGTAGTCATGTTGGGTGCATATTTGAGTAGTTGTATTTTATAAATCTGGAGCAATTTCAATGAAATTCACTACAAAAACCTTGAAGAATCTGTTTAACAAGTAGCAGCTTGAAAAAGTAAAACTGGATTTTATGTGTTCCGTTGTGTCATTTCCTCACGTGCTTTCTTCTGTTATACAAATCTTATGTTGTTTTTTTCAGGCTATCGCGCCGTGGTTTGTGGGATGGATCCGGTGTGTTCTGAATCAAGTACATGGATGGAAACTGCACAGGTTGAAAAGTTGACACGCGGTTCTAATCAGCCATTTTATCAGGTTTGAAACCTATTTTCAAGCCCTTCATGACTATGCACTCCACATATGCTTTTGATACTATCTATTAAAATGAATTGGAATATCAGTAATAATAACAGTAATGATATATGCATGGTTTGCTCCTGATTGATTGCTTTGATTTCTATCCGTCTCTATCATACTACCGCTGTGTGGGTGAGCAAGCATTGCATGCAATGCAATATGATTTTGAATGATAACTACATCATCTTTCCTCAGATTTTGGTTGATGTACATGCGGACCCCAACCTTCTGGTGGCATATGGTAATACTCGAACTTTTTGACGCAAAACCTTCTCAGATTTAAGTCTTCTCCTCTCACATTGTCTATATATCTGCATTTTAGGCACTTAATCCGCCTGTCTTTTTGCAGTTTCTGAGGAGAATCTGTTAGCCCCTGAAGAACCAGACTTGGTGAGTAGAAGTCTCCCTCTTTTTGTTTCGTTTCATCGCTGATGTTTTGTTTCCTCTTGTTGAGTTGTATTTGTCCTTGAAGAACATAATAAGTTTCCCTACCAATCCAGTCTGTTTCGTTAACCTCGTGCAGGATCGATTTGATCATCCCTACATTTCCTTTCTATTCTATGGGATGGATGCAGCTGGAGATTTCATCCCCATCAAGCAATTGCGAGAGAAGTACAATCGGCCACGGCATGAAATCCCCTACGATCCACAAGACGATGGGGAAGGAAGTGATGCTTAGTGAAATCCCGGCAACGGACCCTTGTATTATAAGACGCTGATTCACACACTGCCCATCAATATATTCTTTTCTTCTTTATCTAAACAAGTCTCTTATTTGTTTGTCTGAAATTTTATTCTGCCTTATACGGCGTTTTGTCGTAATTTTAATAGTGCTACTTTAACATTTGAATTTAAACTGAGAAATATGCACAAATAGAACCGGAACGGGTACAAACTCTTAATAAAAAATAGTACTTGGGGTACAAAATGCACAATAAGTTGTACATATATCACAGTTAGAAACGAAATGCAGGCTTGTTAAGCATGTCTAGCAAAAAAAGGTTAGAAGTTCCTTTAAGTTTAAAAAATGGGTTTAAAGTGCTTTCTGAAAAAAACATCTGATACGTGCTAATTATATTTTTATTTAACATCTCGATATGCTTCCAATAGAAGCACTTTTGAACATAAAAAGCATTGTCCAACTGGCCCTATATCAGCCCAATCTCTTAATCTTTTGCTAAGTTTTGCCGCCACTCTCTGACCCAAAAGCTCAGAGAGAGAGAGAGAATCTCACTCTTCGTCTTTGACTCATCCATCTCCCATGTCATTGCTTAGCCATGACCCTGTACATGCCATTGTTCAGGTCCTGCTCCGTCCTACGAACTCTCACCCAACTCCACGCCCACCTCGTCGTCTCGGGTCTCCACAGAGACCCACAGGCCTCCACCAAGCTCATAGAATCCTACGCCCAAATGGGTTCCCTCCAATCTTCCACCCACGTCTTCAAAACCTTCCCCAACCCAGATTCTTTCATGTGCGGCGTGCTCATGAAGTGCTTCGTGTGGAATCACTGCTTCCAAGAAGCGATTTTGCTCTATCACGAAATGTTGCACCGTGAAAACTGCATGAACAGGTTTATATTTCCTTCTGTTTTGAGAGCTTGTTCGGGGTTTGGTGATCTGGGTGTTGGCGGGAAGGTCCATGGGAGGATAATCAAATCTGGGTTTGACTCCGATGCGGTGGTCGAGACCTCGTTGCTTGGTTTGTATGGGGAACTGGGTAGCTTAGGTGATGCCCGGAAGGTGTTTGACGCAATGCCGGTGAGGGATGTGGTGTCTTGGAGTTCGATTATTTCGTGCTCCGTGGAGAATGGGGAGGCAAATGAAGGGTTGGATATGTTCCGTTGGATGGTTTTTGAAGGTGTTGAACTGGATTCGGTTACAATGCTTTGTGTGGCTGAGGCTTGTGGGGAGTTGGCATTGTTGAGAGAAGCAAGGTCAGTACATGGCCATGTTGTTAGAAGGGGAATTAAGACTGATGGGCCTTTGGATAATTCTCTCATTTCAATGTACAGTAAATGTGGTGACTTGCAAAGTGCAAAAACGATCTTTGGTAGTGTTAGTCATTGGGACACTGCATCTTGGACCGCAATGATATCCTGCTACAATCAAACTGGTTCTTTTTCGGAAGCCCTGGACGCTTTTGTTGAGATGCAAGAGTCGAAGGTGGAACCGAATTCGGTAACCTTGATGTGTGTTCTGCGGTCCTGTATTAGGTTAGGTTTGCACAGAGAAGGGAGTTCTGTTCATTGCTTTGCTATTAGGAATGGTGTAGACCCTGACCTTGATTTTTTAGGATCTGCATTGTTCGAATTGTACTCTGAAATTGGGGGACTAAGCTATTGCCAGAAAGTTATTAATACAATTGGAGGGAGAAATGTTGTTTCATGGAACACAATCATTTCAGGCTATTGTCAGAAAGGTTTGTTGAGAGAGGCATTGGTACTCTTTGTGCAGATGCAGACCCATGGACTAATGCCAGATTCATTCAGCATGTCAAGTGCTCTCTCGGCGTGTGGAAAGATCGGGTCTTTAGAGCTTGGACATCAGATACATGGTCATATAATCAAAAGAAGCTATTTGGATGAGTTTGTGTTGAATTCACTGATTGACATGTACTCAAAATGTGGGTTTGTAGATTCAGCATACATGATATTCGACAAGATTACACACCTTGGTATTGTAACATGGAACGCTATTATTTCCGTTTTTTCTCAAAATGGTAACCCTGTCATGGCGATCAGTCTTTTTGATGAAATGTACTTGAACTGTCATGAGATCAATGAAGTCACTATATTAAGTATTATTCAAGCTTGTTCCGAATTAGGTTATCTGGAAAAGGGGAAATGGGTTCACCACAAGCTCATAACCTTGGGCATCAGGAAAGATTTGTTTACTGATACAGCTCTAACTGACATGTATGCCAAGTGTGGTGACCTGCGGTCAGCTCAGGGAGTCTTCGATATGATGGAAGAAAGAAGCGTTGTGTCATGGAGTGTCATGATTGCTGGGTATGGTATGCATGGCCGGATTAATGCTGCCACATCACTCTTTGATCAGATGGTGGAAACAGGAGTGCAACCAAATGAGATCATTTTCATGAATATTCTTTCAGCTTGCAGTCACGCAGGAGCTGTTGAAAAGGGAAGGTTCTATTTCAGATCAATGAGGGATTTCGGCATTGAGCCTACTGCTGAACATTTTGCTTGTATAGTTGACCTTCTAAGTCGAGCTGGTGATCTCAACGGAGCATATGAGATTATCAAATCAATGCCAACCCCTGTAGATGCCAGCATATGGGGCGCTTTGCTTAATGGATGTCGAATCCACCAGAGGATGGACATGATCGAAAGCATTAAAAGAGACGTTTTAGATATCAGCACAGATGACACTGGATACTACACCTTATTTTCTAACATATACGCTGAAGGGGGGAACTGGGATGAATTTGGAAATGTGAGACTAATGATGAAAGGTATCGGTCTAAGGAAGGTCCCCGGATACAGTATAATTGAGCTTGATAAGCAAGTTCACAGATTTGGAGCTGGAGATAGCTCTCTTCCCCAAATGAAGGAGGTTTACAGTTTCTTGGAAAATTTTCAGTCTCTCGCTCGTGAATAAGGGATAATGTAGAATTTGATATGTTGAATCCTGACACTATTATATTCTCTTGAAGAATTATATACAAGTCGGAGTGTGAAGCCGGCAGATCATTCAGAATTGGCACTTGAATTTCTAAGGAACGCCTGCCTTGTGCGCGCTACTCGTTCTTGAAGTGTGTCTAAAGACTAAAATCACAGGCAGGTAAGAGATTTGAGTTTGTTCATTGTATTTTTGGAGCTCAACACCCAAAGGGTTGTAATTTTACTAATTTATTCTGTCAAATGACAATAATAGTAACACAAACATTCGATTAATTTTGAATTTCACATTATTTCTTTCGTTTCTGGTGCACCACTATTCACATCCAAGTACAAATCTGTTCATTCAACCCGCATGCTGCCTTGTACATTGTGCCTTCCAAGTCTTGCATCAACAATCGTCACGGATGATCTGTTAATCGAATGCTGTTAAGTCATCCAGGATAGCCGTACAGAATGCCATGTTTCTTCATTAGCTTTTGAAGAAGCATGCCCATGAACGTTCCCTTCAGACCAACAGTATGCTGAAGTCGCAGAAAGTGCCTTACTCTTGGGGCTTCAAATTTTGTATCCATTCATCCAGATCTTGGGTGCAGTTCCTGTGCAAGAACTGGTAATCAACAGGGAGCAGGGCGCGCTGCAATTTGACGCTTGGCATTGCTACATCTCCTCACTCGAAAATCGACTCTTTATATCCTAAGCAACACATGCCAATCTAACAGGTGCAATGTGATTTCTGATATCCATCTCTACTTGGCTATATGCAAGGGACTTGCTCAATCCTCTCTGGTTCATTAGCTCTCTAACCTGATTAACCTGGCTCCATCGACCATCGGAAGCATAAAGGTTACACATTAGCACATAATAGCAAGCTTCACCAGGATGCAGCTCTAGCATTCTTCTTATCGCCACTCCGCCAAGATCAAACCTCGAATAGAGTCCGCATCCGTGGAGAAAGGCCCCAAACAAACTAACATCTGCCTGAATCGGCATTCCCTCAATGAATTCCAGGGCCTCTTCAAGTTTACCAGCACGAGCCAATAGATCGACCATACACGCGTAATGCTTCATTGAGGGCTTGAAGTTATAGTCCTTGCAGAGTGAATTGAAATACCTCCACCCTTCTGCAATCATTCCCGTGTGGCTACAAGCTGACAATAAGGTTGTGAAGATTACTTCGTTGGGCTCCAGATGATTCTTCAACATATCACTGAAAAGTGCAACGGAACCTGTACTGTCACCCTGAATTCCATAACCGCCAATCATTGCACTCCATGTTACAGTGTTCTTCTCTCCCATTGCATCAAAAACTAGACGAGCAGATTCAGCATCCCCGCACTTGGCGTAGAAGTTTAAAAGTGCAGTGCCAACATAGATATTTGCAGTTAATAGGCCATCCTTTATGGAGTGAGCATGGAGCGATGAACCAACTGGAAGAAAACCAAGGGAAGCGCAAGCTGAGAGGACACTTGCCAATGTGAACGCATCATGCGAGAATGATTCTGATCTCATTTGATGAAACAGTTGGAGGGCTTCATGTGCAGACCCGTTTTGGGAATACCCGGAAATAATTGAATTCCAAGCAATCACATTCTTGTCGGAGATTGTTTCAAAGATATAACGAGCATCACCAATCATATGGCATTTTGCATACATGTCCACCAGAGCATTTCTCACAGTAGGTTCCTCCAACCCAAGTTTTATCCCAAGACCATGGATTGACCTTCCCAAATTCAAATTACCTGACTGTGCACAAGACGAAAGCACACTTGCAGTAGTTATGGAATTGGGCAAGAGACCAATCCATTTCCTATCCGTAAACAACTCCAGAGCCTCGTCGGGATACCCACATTGAGTGTACCCTACAATCATTGCTGTCCATGAAACAAGATCGGTCCAACAAAACTCATCAAATATGGAACGAGCATCTCCAATGTCCCCGCACTTGACATACAAGTCCAGAAGGGATGTCACCAGAAAAGAGTTAAGTTCAATACCATTCTTAATCAAATGTCCATGAATCCACTTTGCTTGATGCAAAGATCTTAACTTTGTACACGCCGTAAGTACGCTTCCTAACGTGAACTGATTCCCTTCAACCAACCCCTCTCTCATCCTATTATACAAGACCAACCCATCTTCCGGACAATCATTTTGCACATACCCAACTATCATTGAAGTCCAACAAACCACATTTCTATCAACAATCCCATCAAAAACCGCCCGAGAACACTCAATCCATCCACACTTCGCATACACATCCACCAAACCCGTCAACACGAAACTATCAGGACTCGCCACCTTAACAATCCGGCAGTGCACCTTCCTCCCATCATCAAAATCTCGCAACTCACTACACGCCTTCAACACAATCGAGAAAACAACGTTGTCATGCTCTGTTACGCACATTCTCATACGATTATAAAACTCTATAACCTCTTCATACAAATTGTGCATAAAGTACCACCTCAGCATCACTTTCCACGAATAAAAATCTGGGCTTGGCATTTTATCGAACAGATACCGGGCACACTTGATGTACCCAAATGACCCATATAAACTTATCAATTTTGTTCGGCAAAGGAGATCGTCGGCGAGGCCGTGGAGGACGAGCAAGCTGTGGACTTTCTTCAGGGAATCGATGTTCCTGCACAAAACGAGAAGATTAAAGCACGGGTTCGAAAACACCGCGTGCGTCGACGCTATGGTTTGAGAAAGGTCGGGTGGCTCCGACGGTGGTGATTGGTAGATGGCATGCGTCAGAGTCCGACCCTGACGTAAGGGCGTTTTGGGCATTTGCAGACGTAAGGGGGAGACGAATTTCTTCACCGCCGTCCTCATCAAATTTCCTTTTGTTTTTAATTCGTCGGAAAAATTTTCAGTGTTTGAAAAGCGGTTGATTTATGGCGGCTGATGCCGGTAAACCACCCATCCGGTTCTTGTTTTGGCGCGTCCTGACCTTTTCTTTTGCGTTATTTTATGGGCCTTGAGAAATTGATCAGCCCAAAAATTATGGGCCGGTTCTGAACCCTTCAAGTCGCACGTTTGCTTCTCTTGCATTGTTTGGTTATAAGAGAACTTTTCTATATACATAACTTTAACGAAAAACTTCCGGTACTGTTCATTTTAACGAAAAATCATATTTTTACACTAAAAAGTCAATCCTAGTACTATTCACTTTACCCTTTATTTTGTCTTCATAAAACTCAAAGTTTTCAAGCTCTTTTCATTAATTTTCCTTTCTATATAAGAATAATAATTTTTTTTTCAAATGCAGCTATATATTTACATTAAAGAGCTGGAGAGTAAATTGGTTTGAACTCGCCATCAACAAGATCCAAACATGAAATTTCTCATTTATCAGTAAAGAAGAATACTATTATACATGAGTCAATGATAGTAATTCTTGACATTAATTTATTACATTTAACTTTTTACAATCAATTAATGTCAATCTTCTATTCGTTGTGAATAAATTAATTAAATATCAAAATCTTTGATTAATGTCATAATCTCCCACTGAATAGGTTGCGTAAAATCAATTAAGACAAAAACGAGCGATAGGTCTAGTATTTATTTAATTTATGTTATAAATAACGTGGTCGTACAGCACTACTAAAAGTTTTGATCAACTTTTTTACTAATAAAAGGAAGAAGATATGATAAGGTGGAGATTGGGTAAAGTAATAGGTTGGCAAAGATTGCGTCGGCCACGGCAAATTCCAGTTAGAGCTTCTTGTTGATTGGCCCTCTTTTGTCCTTCATTTTTCATGCTTTTGGGTCCATAATATTTTAATTTGTTAATCTTAGCTTTGTCAATGCCAATTGCAATAGTAGGGATCCCGTGATCGTGATCGTTCAATACATCATATGGTCAGAAATTATTTCAAAATTTAAAGTTAAATATAAATAATACCTAACGAAAACTGTACGATGAACGATTACGATCACGGGATCCCTAGAATCCCCAAAAAATGGATCCCGCGAAGATTTTTTTCCAAAATAAAGGAAGCTTATTGGTGGGACATGTTTGGCCAAAAACCTTCCTAATTTCTGCAAAAAGTTAGACAATGAACTAAAACCGCTTTCCTGGTTCGCAAACAAACAAGGCACATAATGTGGCCACGTGTAAACTTGTTCTCTTGTTTTACATGCTCATGTGGCAACAACATAACAAAAACGAATTAAATATCAAATTTCCGCCCCCACTAACATTACAGTTTTGTAATATTCTTCTTTAAGCTCGTAAGCGGTAAGTTTTTAAGTTCAACTTTCATGAAGAGCGAATCTGATACTAAAGATTATTGTTGGCTCATTGTGTGACTTAGTTCAAACCTCACCCGCTTATATCGTTGTATCAAAAAAGAAGGGTAAACTGCCAATTTAGTTCTTGAATTATCACCTTAGTGAAAATTAGGTCCCTCATCTATTTTTTCAGAAAAATTAGTCCCTGCATTATAAAAATCTGTCAATTACATCTCTAATGTTATATTCGAAGTTATTATATTCAATTTTCCGTCAATTTAAGTGACGTTACTTGCATGTGATACACATTGGAGGGTAGATTAGTAGTTTTTCATAAAAAGATAGTGTATGAAGTTAACTTTGGAGGAGAAATTGGTAGTTTTTCATAAAAAAAATAGTGTAAGTTAACTTTTGAAGGTAAATTAGACATTAAATTCACAACCTATATGAAATGTTAAGCACTTACAGACGAGAAAATGATGGTATTATACTTTAAAGTGTGTCAAGTGACTTAAGTTGACCAAAAATTGGATAAAATAGCTTTGAATATAATAGTAGGGATGAAATTAGCAATTTCTAATGAATTTAGAGACTTATTTTACCGAAAAAATAATTCAGAAACCTAATTTTCACTGAGGTGATAGTTCAAGAACTAAATCGGCACTTCACCCAAATAAAAAAAAAAGAACTTGGGGGTTAATCTAGGAAACATGTTGTAGACCAGAGTGTAGCCAAGTTGGCTAGAAAAAATGTGTTCCCGTCTCTACACCCTACTTCGAATCTCCTTCGAACTTGGAAGTTTGGATCGGTTGAATAACCAAAAATCAGAAGAATAATATTTACATCCGAAATAAATGATAAAATCACATCTCAATTCCCAGAAGAGAAGCAATGTATGAGCAAATAAAAGAGAGGAGTGGTATCCATCCGGGAATAAATTTATGCAACATTATTTATGAAAAATACAAAGATGGTAGCACCCAAAGACAGAAAAATCAAACCAACCCAAACTTTGGGCTAAGAAATGTACAGAGGGCGGTCAATCCCCATGGCAACCTCAAACCCCTGCAGCCACAGAAACCACCACCCTAATTTTTCTCTATGGAAACTCAATAAGTTAAAACCCTCCTTCCATTGTTTAGGTTAAAGGGACGGATGATGGGAGATTATTACCTGCCGCGTATCTTTGCCTACGAGGCCTTCTGGTCGTCTTACCCCAACCGGTTAGGCTTCTATCTTCCAGTCCCATTTCTGTATTATTAAGCTGCTGTACCAGTGGACTGCAAGCTGGGATAGTTTCCACCGGGGGAGAGGGATTCACCACTGCTCGTCGCCTGCCCCTACCACAACCGTTTCTTGTTGAGTTTCTCCTGGTTAGTCCCGTCTGCCATGAATGGCCCATTGCCCGCATTAATCCTCCAAATGTCTGGAGATCTTCTGTCACCTCGTGCCTTGACAAGGAAGCAAGACCGGGAAGGATATCCCTTTGGAAGTCCCTCCGCTGCCTCCCCCTCCTTGACTGGCCTCTTCTGGGAGGATTTCGTAGTAATGTGTTTCCTGTTTCTTCCAGGTTCAAGTTTTCTGGAACCAGAGGCTTAGGCATGTAATCTTCTTCCTTGGTCTCTCTCAGTTTCAGAGTCACGAATTCAAAGTAATCAAACGCGTCTGATAAAGATTCATCATCATCATCACCATCTTTGTCTCTCACAACGATGTCAAACTTGCTCTCAAGATCATTCCCACAAGTGGAAGCTATCTCCACAAACCACAGAAGGGGGTCGATTGAAGAAGCTTCCGGTGGACTGCAAGAGGATTCATCAGTATGATTGTAGGGACCACATGATGAGATGGCAACTATTGCCTCCGCTGCTACTCTCACAAGTTCCTCTTGAGGAGGTTCAGCTGGGTGTTGTGGTGATGGTAAAGGCATTGCTTTCTGCTTTTCAGCGAATGCTTCCACAAGAATGATGCTATCATCAGCCCCGGGTACAATTGGGGCTTCCAAATCTATTTCTACTGTGATCTTCACACAGGTGCTTGGACCAGAAGGTTTCAAAGATTCTTCATCATCACTGACACACGAGTTCAAATCGATGACATGTCTGAAACTTGCAATCTTCGTATCTATTCTCTCTTCTACAACTACAATTTCTTCTACATTCTTTGTGGCCAAGTCAGGAGCTGAAGGATCACAAGGCAAGTTGATATCCAGTCCTCCGTTTCTCTTGTTATTTCCCACAGACGGGGATGTAAGAGAATAAGACTCATTCTTAGAGTTATGGGACTTAACAAAAATAGGAAACCCAAGAAGTTTTCTCTTGCACGGGCTGTCACCTAGTTCAGTCCTTCTGGCCTCAACATCATTCTCACAAGGAACTGATTTTATGTCCTCAGCAAAAATTTGATTTAAATCCTGCACACCAGTCTTTGAAACTCTGCCTACATTGGCAAAGTCATTCTTAGAAGCAGGCTTGGCTCTTAGCCACGGCAAAGCTGCAAGATGGTCCTCATGCTTTTGTTCCCCCCCTACGATCCTAAGACATTGCTGGGGTATTTCTTCATCGGATGAGCTTCTTGAAAGCACTACATTTAAGTTTACTTCCTTTGCAAACTTCACATCCTTGCAATTTGAACCCTTGTAGTGTGTTGCTGAACCCTGACTCCTCAAGTGCCCAGGGCCTCCGTTGTGATCGTTACTGCTGCTCTGATAGTCGCAGCTGAGAGACGGGAAGCGAACTAGTTCCTTGGACCCTGAAGATGAACCATGGTGAAAACCATTTTGGTATGGTACTTCACTTCCAGAACCATGGTTAGAACTAGAATTGCTGTTCAGATACCACCTATCTCCAAAGATCCCATTGCTCTGAACTGATGACTGGGAACTCTTGCTCAAGGTAGCAGATGAAGGAAAACACGGCTGAGTTTGAACTGATATTGGCTTTTGGCTTACGCCATTGCCTGGCTTTTCCCAAGATGAAACCGAGTGAGTCCATGACCTGGCCACATCCGAGGAAGGAAGAATGGGATGATATGGACTGGGCATATGAGAAGTCACAAAAATATTCTGATGCTTATTATTGGAAATTTCATGACTTCTATCCGAATTCTCCGCACCACAAACTGTCCTCTCCCTCCACAAGTCCACCTTGCTTTTATCAGTCAGATAGAAAGCGGTTTCGTGAACATTGTTAATAGAAACTTGCATTGGATGGGACGACACCGGCAACCTTTCTGTTTGGAGACAGTGGGAAACAGTTTTAAGGTTGCTTTTACTTTGCCCTGTAATACAATGAGAGCTGATATTAATTTTTATAATGGAAAAAATCTATAACAAGGAATTCTGCATTCTCAAAGCCTAGCCGAATGGCAACATAGCCCTTAACAGATGCCTAAAGATTCACCAAATACGTGCCTTGTCAATTGTGAAAGAATGAGATGATCCCGCAGCTCTGAAGACTAATATAAGTTGTTCAGATTAATCCTTTATTTCATCTTTTATATTTCTGTTAAACTTCTTGTTTAGAATACATTCGTATTTATAATTTTGATTTATTTATCAATTTCTTTCCAACAATCTAGAATCTAGAATAACTGCGCATACGAATACTAAAATAAAAGGAAGTGCAGATGTCAAAAAGGACTAACTTAAAGTTTAATCAAATTTCATGTATACCTGCTTCAAGAACATGGGAAAACCACCCTTTTCCACTTCCGTTCTCCAAATATATGTTGTTCGGGATAACCTTATCACTTACATGATGAGAGTTGAGTGATATTTCCTTTGGCAAACCTAAAAGCTGCAACCTAGACTTAGCAGCCTGATCGGGACCCTGAATCTTTCCATGATAAGAGTCATGGCCTAGAGGATAAGCGTATTCTGAAGCATTTGTTTCTTCAATTTGAATAGGCTCATTCAAGTCAGCCAAACCATCTGTGCTCCTCGAACATTTATCAGATCTTGAAACATGTCCTTTGCAATCTGTCTTCGCACCTTCGCAGAAAAAGAGCTTTGCACCACCCTCCAGTGTGGTTTTACAATTTTTATTCGGCTGACAAGTAGGAGTGCCAGAAGCTTTCTCATCAGTGAACTGCTCCCCTTCGTCAGAATCAACGTACACATCAGCTGGAAGTTGAAGATCAAACATTTTTTTCCTCACTTTTAAGGGTCTTGACTCCATCACCTCAACAACTTTCGAACTAATCCCATTTTGGTATGGAAACAAACCAATTTTTTGGTTGTTTCCTTTCACGGCACTAGATGGAGAATGGGTACCTTCAACACCTGGAATCGATGGTCCAGCATTAACAGAGTTTACCAAAGAAAAGCTGGAATCATGCCATTTCCGAGCATCTTCAGATGTAATTTGAGATGCTAAGGGACTTGACAACAATGATGTCTCCATGGGTATCTGGTTTCTATGTAGTTCTTTCCGTTTTATTTCATCCATCAAGTCCCTTTGAATTCTGTACAGCCGGTGAAGTTCAATCACCTGGAAGACATGAAAATCCCATAAATGTCCAAGTTCCTACTATATTGAGTACAATAATACATTAGCAAACAAGGCTCTACGTGTGGGTTCAAACAGTCAAAACACCAAATTAAGGTCCACCAAATATAGAATTCAATAAATATACAAAGATATCCAACAGATAAAATCACGAAGAATTTGTCAAGGTTTGAGAAATATTGTATGATAAGAAAGTAAGTACCTGATTCTTAAATATGGCCTCATGCTCAAGCATGGTCTGCTTGACTACATCCTTATCATACCCTGGAAAAGCATCAATCATGGCCCTCGGCAAGAAACCATTGCGATACTGCCTATTTGACAAGGTTTTATCTCCGTAATATAAGGGCCAGCTACAATTGTTCGGATCCTCGTTAAGATCCCTCACTGAGTAATACCCGGGCATGTAGCTTTTACACTGCATTTTTGTTCCCATTCCTGGAAACGGAAAACAATAAAGAAACATTTCAGAGTCAAAATTAAAGGCTTACCAAACATGGAAACTGATGGACAACAGAAGGAAAATGATATCAAGTACATGTTAAAGAATCCTATTTAGCAGAACTGCTCATCCTGGCTCTCAATATGACCGGAGAGGGAAATGGTTTCAGTTATATATAGGAAACAAAAATCTTCTGTGCAATATGACACACTAGCCTGAATAAGAAAGATGCTTAGATTTAACTCATAAGAACTATTAAATCATCCATGTTCCCGCCCCACCCTGAAATATGGTGAGATGAAGGGAATGACAACAGTGCTAACCACTTAAGTTGGTACAAACTACGAACACAAAGTTGAGGAAATTCTCATGCACAAATCAGGGCAAGGGCCAATGGTGCAATGTGGTTTGCTTTCACTATGGCTAAATTGAGAACCTAATGTTTCTTCAATCAAATTACATGAATTCCATCTTCACCGAGAACTGTCAGAGTAATGCAAGTGATTGCTACACAAAAAGACCTCCAGACACTCTCGAGTCCTGTACACTATAGTTGAAAACTTGACAGTGCCTCAAATATGATAAAAGCTACTATCCGAAGTCTATTTATAATTCATGTCGCCAAATATAGAAAATTTTGCACGCTTGAAAGCCTCAACAATGAATATTAATGCACTTCAGCTGAAAATTTTGCATGATCTCTGGAACAAAATCCAACATGCTGCTGCTATTCGACCAGAAAAAACATAATGCTAATAAAAGAGCAGGAATCCACATTTGTCGTATACAAGGGAAACCAGCTACAACTAAAGGAACTGAGCCAAAACAGCACATGCACAAAGTGTTTCAAAACCTCAAGTAGCAGACATTACAGCTTAATTGAAAGATATACCAAACCATTCAATTTACAAAAGACACACATAAGTGAACACTTACTATGATTTCCAAATCAGTGGATGGCATCTATATTCGAACTGCGAACCCATTGCATTTAATGGGTATCGATGCAACCAAAGCGGAATCAACCCATCAATAGAAACCTCAATGAACCAACAACAATTGAAACTAAATTTACCATTCCCTTCAATCTCAAGCCTAATGAATGCGAGCTTTGAGAAAACAAAAGAGGTATCTTTAACTAATGCAATTCGAAGCAGAAACAAAAAGGCCAAAAAAGCTGAAAGAAAATAAGCAATAAATAGAGACATGCTTTCACAGTATCACCAATACAGTGCGAAATTTGAGGGGAAAAGCCCAACATACTGGAACATTCAGAAATATTATGATCGAGAATTGAACTTTGCAATAAAAGTTGACTACACAGATCTTGAAAAATTGCACACTACAGAAACCCAGAATCCACAGTAACTAAGTCTAAAATTACCCAGACACACACAAACACAATCTAATTTTCCAACAAACCAATCGACAGAGAAAAGAACCTGAAAACTTTTTTGTAAAGTCGACAATTTGCAATGAGGAAACAAATGCACAAACCCATAAACCCAAACATTCAAGCCATAAAACCCAACAATTTACCCGAACTTGATGGTCAATTTGAATACCCAATTCACCAAATCACCACAAAAAAAAAACTATCTGAATTCAGAAAATTCAATTTACCCAGAAAAAATAAAAGAATTTTACCTCAGACCCACATCCAGTTTTCACCTCTCCTCCTCAAAGCATCATCCCCAGCAGATTGAATCATTCAGCAGAAGCTTTCACACGGTGGAAAATTCACGCTATGAAAAAACAGCAAAGCAGCTGAAAACTAAAACTGTATATCTGAAATTATACAAAGAAACAACAAAGTGGGTGCTTTTGCAAACACCATTCAGGAAGCTTAGATCGTCATCAGGGTGAAAAAAAGGAGATTTCGATCTGATGGGCCACTCTCTCTCTCCATCTCTATCTCCCCCTCCCTCTCTCTCTAACAGCAAAAAGAAAAGCACAGAACTTTAGAGAGAGAAAGACTTCTATTTTTTAGAGAGAGAGATCCCAGATAAGAAATCTTCACACAAACAAACGACCTTCTAAGAACAGTGACATGAAATTTGTCTACATCCGGTCTCTTTTTATTCTCTGCTTTTTCTTCACTTCTTTCTCACTCTCTCTCTATTTATTTTTCTCTCCATTAATATTTATAACCCAATAATTTATTTATGGGTTTTTCAGGAAATGAAAAGAAATGGCCATTTCTAGATTCTCTCCACCCTCCTTGCTTTTGGTACAGATATCAAAAAATAATATTAAACAAGTCTTGGGAGACTGCATATCAGATAAAATATATATATATATATATATATATATATTATATGCATTTATATATGCAACGCCTGCATTTCTGCAACGGCAGGGGGCACAGGCACACCAAAGCAGCTTTCTGAGCCCAGGTTTGTTAAAAAAAGACTGATTAATTACTAATTAGCACAAAAAGCACGGCAATTTTCCATTTTAATCAGTGATTAATCGGTTAATCCCAGCAGACAAAACGTGGGTCCCCCTGGTACTGTGGCAAGGATGAGGTTTCCTGAGGCTTAAGGGACAAGAAACAAATGCCCTTCTGGGTACCCTTTATTTACGGAAATGGAATTCTTGATGCTTCTGCCGTTTGGCAGTGATTGGCCGATCCTCTGTTTTTCTTGTACTAGCGAGTGTGTGTGTGTCTGTCATTTGCGATAACACTCGGAAACTGTGTACCTCGTTATAAAAGCAGATAATATAGGGGCCTGTGCCACGTGGCCTTTTTTTAGCTGAATCTTAAATCGCACGATGAGTGCGCCAGGTCAATTTGGAGAGTTTAATCACTTTAATTAATCATGATTATTTGTTTTACCAAACTAATTACTCAGATGACATTAATCTGCGGTTGGTTATACTAGATTTTCATAAAATAATTTGCCTTAAATGTATTATTCGAGAAATAAAAAGTTTGTAAATGCATCCATTAATTTGATTAGCACATCTAAAATTACTAAATATTTGTCAGTTACTATCTCAATGAGAGTTCGAAAACTCACTCGGTCCGAAAATGACGTTTGAAAATTCTCGTAATTCTAATCCATAATGTCAAAACTAGTATTTATTTGAAAATGAGGAAACTCGCCTAATCACATTATCTGTAAAGCACATCGAACAATAACATGTATTTTAGTCTTTTTCAACTTTACTCGGGTCTTATCCAATGTTAGAGCTAGCAGAGAATATATACATATATATATATGTCTGTGTGCGCATATATATAAACGTCTATCAAACAAAACCAACAAAATGGGAACCGCACAAAACAATCCCAAAAAGGCATAAGTGGGTAGTGTAGGCAAAGCAAACAATGCATCTGATGGATACCAGTTTTGGACATAAACTAAACATGGTGCCTAGCTCAAGTGACAGAGATATGGAGGTTGAGTTGTCCGAAACCCTAGGGCAAATCTGGTCTACAAAAGTTGCAGCAACCTAAAGCGCGAGGAGAGGAAATCTACTCGGGATTCAGGTTTAACAAGAGAGCGCATTTGTTCTAGTCAACTTGGCATTATAAAGTCTGCTTTATTTTTTTTTTAATGTTAGAAAATTAATTTAAGATGAGGATAGAAATTACGTATATATTTTTTAAATATATTATTTAGTTGTATTTGATCTACGACTTCTAATTGTCTTTACCTGACATGAAAATCTTTTCTCGTGCATACTCATTGAGTCAAACTTCCTTTTCAATCCTCTTTCTCAGTAGTATATATTATATAAACCTATTTAAAAAATGCAGAATTTTCTCTCCCTCATAACACTCTAGTGGTTTTGACTAATCCACCCAAAAATATTCAAGCAATCTACTTTAAATATATAGTTAAACCCTATTATAAGTTTGAACAAATGACAATTTTTATAGTCAAAAGAAAAAGAAATAAACAGCATACGTAACTGAAGCCACTTTAGTTGAAAATGAGCGTTCTCTTAATATATTTGAGTTCGAATTTTCTTCGTAGGTTAAAAAATAACCTTATAAACAAGTAAGGTATTTGTTTCATGTTTTCTTTTCCTCCTTTTCATTTGGTATGTTAGAGCTCGTTCCACATTCG
This sequence comes from Cotoneaster glaucophyllus, assembly GCA_036320875.1. Classification (NCBI taxonomy): domain Eukaryota; kingdom Viridiplantae; phylum Streptophyta; class Magnoliopsida; order Rosales; family Rosaceae; genus Cotoneaster; species Cotoneaster glaucophyllus. The sequence continues at coordinate 216,650 of JAVVNS010000030.1, read as the reverse complement.
ATCCAATCATAGTTTTTGTAACTTAAAAACAAGTTGAGAGTTCCAAACTTAAATTCTTGTTTGGTTTGCCTATTTTATAAAAACTCATTTCTCTTTTCGTGATCTTCGCTACCAGCATCGATCAAGTCCTGCGCTCCGCCGAGCATTGGTTCGGGTTCACCACAAACGTCGACCTGTGTTTGATGCGACCGATTCGACTCTACCGTAGCTCCACTTAGTTATTTCTACGTGGAAAGATTAAGGGAATGCCGACGTTGGATGGTGCCTATAATGGTGAGGGAAGAGGTGGGGAAGTAGCTGCCAATGAGATTCTAACTTACTTGTGTTCGGGAAGGAAATCATGTGTGATGGCCGTTCCTGGCTCGAGCACACAGCTCCCCAAGGGGTTGGCATTCTGGTTGTTTGTCGGGCTTTTGCTTGTTGAGAAGCTGCAATAGGAGTTTATAGTTAGTCCTGAAAGGTGCCTTTATGGGGCCTTAGGTATAGGCCTTGAGGCTCACAATCAAAATCAACTATATGCGGAGGCGTGCCACTGCCATCTCTGTGTGGCAGATGTGGAATAAGTTTGTTTAAGCAGATTACTTGCGCCCCAAGTTATTCTGACTTATTGTTTATCAAAGGACTGTCGTAGATGGGTTAAGTCTACATTAAGTTCTTTTATATGCCTTGAGATCAAGGACTTTTATCTATCTTGTATACTTAAAGGATAGAGGTCCAGATCTGATCAGTTCATCAGTTATAGTTCACTTTTATCTTCTTATAACAATGAAAAACTTTAAACGAACCAGATCTGAGATCTAATGATGCTTTGAATCTATAAGGGACCGGAAATGACTTGAATATATGCTGAGGAATACATTGAAATGCTAGATCTACTAATTAAAAGACAACACAAAGATAGTCAGGCAAGGTTGAATCTTGTGCAGCTTTTTCTCTTTATGATCACAAAGGTTTTAGGAGCTAAAAGGGGTGAAGGTAAACGAGTTTACATGAGAGGATCGATACTACAGCTTTCTAAGAAAGGTAGCAGAGCTTTTACACAGACAGATGGCATTCTATTCTAGGATATCTAAGGCTAAAAAGGGGCAAAATCTGGACAAGGCGCAATTTTCTGGGTATTTTGGCTTGACTGAGAGACAAGTTGTATGTTTGTTTAATTTATTGGTTGAGTGTCTTTATCTCTGGGCCCTCTTCCTCCTTTTATAGACGAATAAGTCCAACTGCTTGCAGCTTACTCTTGCCCGAAAGTCACTGGAGGGTAGCAAACCACCGGCTATTTACTTGAACTGCTACTGTAAAGTGCTTTTTGGCTGATAGCTGGCTGGTTTCCATCATTTGTCATATCTGATTATAGGCATGTAGCCTATGTATTAATGGGGAGTCACCACCTTGTCTTAAGAGAATTGGTCTGGGCCTGTTACTGGGCTTCGGGCAAATCTCCTTTTCTTCTCCCTTATGGGCTTTTCTTCTTTTATGCTCAAAGTTCAAATATCAGCCCAAACAACTTGCCTGACCAATACGATGAAACCAGACTAGGACTTACCTAAGTTTAAGATTTAAAACAGTTTACGAGTTCAATACCAAAAAAAAATTTGGATTAAAAAAATACAAAATGAAAAAAATAAAAACTTTTTTCAAGAAAAGTTTTTTTAAGTTATTTTGAAAAATGATTAAAGATTTTGAGCTGAATACCAAACAGGCACTTAAATTTTCGACCCATACAAGTGAGAAAACTTATGAAGCACACACAGAGCACGTGTTTTAGAAATTAGTTGTAAGTGAGAGGTCTTAGGTTCGATTCCCGCTAAAAATAAATTCGAACCACATTATTATGGCTAGCCGAGTATGAAACTACTCTTATACCCTAACTATAGACAAACTCTCTATTCCATCCAACCTACCATGATTAAGCATAGCGAATAACTGGGTGCCAGTTTAGTAATTATTTAATCAACGTAGATATTTTTCCATATTTTTCCCAACGTTAGACCCAAATCGTGGTCCTTTATTTCCCCCTTGGTCACTTTCATGGAAAATGTGTGAGGCCTTCCAACTAGTGGAAGATTTGGCAAACTAGACGTTAAGGTTCCCACAACGGTTTATGGTGCATGAGGTCCCACAAATTTTGATTGACTCAAGCGTTTTATATTAAAATGTTTGATTTTTGGTCAATTAATGCTAATTTTATTATCATTTGTTGGGTAATTTTGCGAGAGGCTCCGCTGAACCAAAAAAAAATTGTTGAAATTAGTTAATATGTTCGGTCTCTTGGTTTGTGTGAAAGAGATATTGAAATTCTTAGTTTGTATAAGGTGAATTAACATAATGGGTTAATGGAGACCATCATATTCAATTTAAGTATTCCGAATTACATGTTCTTAGCTTCAAACTGTGAAATATGGAGAGGATTTTTGTCCATTTATTTTTTGAGATAAATTGATGGAATCCCAGTTTGTTATGTAATGAATTCTTCAGATCTACTTTTACTTTTTTTTTTTTTTTCTTTTTTTTTTTTTTGTTTTGAGGAAACTCTTCAGATCTACTTTTTTGTACTATTTTCAGAAACAGTTGCAAAAGCCAACTCTGTTTTAATTTATTCCCTTGAATAGCAACCCCACACCTTCAATTAGTTTCAACTATTCGAGTTAATAGAACAACATGGACTTGGTACAAATTAATTACTTTCTGTATGCCAATGCCAATTGCTGAAAAGTATGATTTTGGTGGCTGAATTGCGGTTCGGTTTGGTCCGTATTTCAGTTTCGATATTTGATTTTAAGTACCCACCCCTAATTAGAAAGGTTTTACATATCTTCCTTTAGGAAGGTTGTTTTCAAGTAGTCAAGTTCTCTATCCTTATCTCGTTTTAAGTTGGCACAACACATACCCCTCACTTTCCACACATTTAGGATCACAGAATTACCCAAAGACTTGACTTCACTAAACCCGCACAGCTGTTTATTGGCTCCTGCCACTCATCAATCTTTGGTGGTGTACTTGCTCTTAATCTTGACGTCTCTTATAATTGGGACGAAATACTTATTGTCTCTCATCTTGTGTTGTTTAATCATTGGAATTTGTTTAGAATCTCGAATACCCGTTATGTTCACATATTGCATTGATCAGGGCCGGTCCAGAGATTTTTTATGTCTGGGGCGATGCCAAAAAAAGTGCCCTAACTTCATATAAGAAAATTATTTATTTTCACACGTAAGACATCGATAAAATTATACTTAGAAAAGCACTTCAAACTCAATAATTTAGAAATACAGAAAGACTAATTTATTTTGAATTGAGAGAAGGAAATAAAAAAACTCCGGGCTTGCAAGTAGATAGATGATGAGTTTTATTTTCCATCTTAACTTTGAAATTGTTTTTGTATAAATCGTGAAACGTTTTTTCTTATTTACTAACCTTGTCAATATGGAACTCAAAAAATAATGATGTTTTCGAGTCTTTAAATGATATGTATTAGTAATGAATGAGCATTAAATTAAACATTTTGATGACACGTCATATAATTTACAAATTGCTCTAAAAATTTGGTTTACGTATTACTCATTGTTAAAGATTAGACTTGAATTGAAACGAATATTTAAAAATAACAACCCACATAGCTACTAGCTAGTAACTAAAAATAAATTAATAACCAAACAAAAATTTGTAAAAATTGAAAAGAATAAACATGCACGTAGCATTTCGAACTTAGGACCTCTCGTTAATTTTAAACAACAAAAATCATTGCTCCTAATTAAACTTCTTGATCCTTAACCAAATTTATAAATTTATACTCTTATGAAAAGAAATTTGTAAAAATTGAAAAGTAAATAAGCACATATGATGTTTTGAACCCAAGACCTCCTCATTATTTTCAAATGACAAAACCACCACTTCTAGTTAACTTATGTGTCATTGAATCAAATTTTATAAATTTACTTTTATGAAAACATATATAAATATATCACCCTAATAATTTTAATGCTCCTAATTTTTTTACGCCCCGGACTGTTGCCCTGTCTGCACTGGGCCTGGGCCGGCCCTAACATTGACTACATTGAAAGAAACCGAACTCTAAATCTATTATAATTCTAACTCCTTATTGCATTAGTTGAATGTCAATTTTCGAAACCAAGTTAATTTGTGGGGGCGTGTTATTTATTTTTCGTAACACCTTTTAAAGACGAAAACAACAAGACGTAAGTTACGTGTTCAATTTCTGGATTGAAAAGGCAAACCCAGCGCGTGATTTAACTGAAGGGAATTAAAGATAAGTTCATTCTCTCAGAAATGAAATTGCATATAAGTTTACCCTTTGCAAATTAAGGGGCACTAAATGTGTGTATATAAAACAAAGATTAGCAACAGAGTCCATAAAATTCCTACCAAACTTTACCATTTTCAAGAAGATCCTGCCAAATTTAATCTTAATAACTTATTATTTTCATTAAAAATAGTGTATATTTCAACTAGGAAAATTGTAACTCAAGCTTGTTTTGGTCACTAGCAATGATGTTGTTCTAAGATACGCTAAAGAGAGAGGAGGGTCACAACTTGGAGAACAATATATCGAAGAGAAAGACTCTAATTATTAGAGCAATCCAGCACCTGCGTAATTCAAGTTTGTTTCTTTTTACCAGTTGAATTTTTCTCTTTTTCGAATAAAAAACCTCATCAAACTTATACAGGGCTTGAAGTTTCCGAGCAAGAAAGTAATTTTCGCACACTTAAGTTTAGTGTTTTACCTTTACATTTTACAAATCAAATAAATTTAATAAGCAAAAATGAACGAGAATGTGCAAAACAAGAGAAAAGAAATCCAAAAAACCATTTCCCTGTCAAGAATTGCCCAATTTAGTATCTCACAATTTGATGCATGTGCATGGAAACGGAAAAGGATTTGAAACAGAATCCCAGCTTTGAGAAAGGTAAAGCCTGCAGTAAGAATAGGATGGCCAAAAATATCAAATGAACAAGTCTTGGTGGGGTTTCATATGGCAAAGTCAGGTGCGGATCCACCTTGGGGCAATGTGGGTCAGCTGATCCCAAAGCTTAGAAGTTCTCCACGAAAGAGTTGGGTGATACTCTTTGAAAATCTCAGATGTCCTTCAAAGTTGTCTGCCAACTACTCGAGGAATTGCCTTTATGAGCATTGGGCAGGGTAGCTGCTACTCATGCCTTTGTATATATTTCTATAGGCATCTTTTTTATAGGCTTACTCTGCATATGTTCGCATCTAACGGCATGACCGCTCAAAAGCTATTGACATCAGTCGACATGCCCGCTCGGAAGCTGTTGACATGCATGCAAAATGACTTGGCAAACGACCCCAAACCTACCAAAACTCGATGAAATGCCAATTTGCATATTATTTTGTCCAAAAAATTTTGCGTGCAACACACATTATTCTTAGTGACCCCTCAATGATATTTACATGATACAACACTAGACAAGTTATGGAATTTCAAAATTTTCAGACTGCGAAAGAATCCTCGTTGGAAATTGATTTGTAAACCAAAATTAAACAAGTAGGTGAGATTTGATTTTGCACAAACGATGGTCATCCACAAATTAGGTATGTCAATTATTGCAATTTCAATAGCTATCCTTATTGAAAAAAAAATTGTAACAACCTCGAAATAGGGCCGTGGCCTAATTGAAAACGAAAATAAAAATTATGTCTTGATAGAATTAAATGCTACCATATTTGAGGTCACCAGATTTTGATTGTTTATCAAATTGTTGTTTTGTGGACCTATAGTTTAATGGGTACACACATATGTTCCCCATTTGCACATATTTTTTCTCGAACAAGCAATAATGTGAAGCATGTGAATCTACTAAATACAAAGGATATGGAAATTATATATCATTTTTTTATATTCAAGTTATGTGAGGATAGAATAATCGAACATAGGATTTCATGTGCGTAAAATAATACTTTTAAACACTTGAGTTACGAGTTTTTCATATAATTTAATCATTGTACGTTAACATTTTAAACGACAACATTGTTGTTCACCTCTTAAATAAAGGCTGACCACAATTGCAATAAGACCCACATGTATTACAAAAGTATTCAATAATATAGTCACTGTGCTTACGAGAAACCTACATGTATCAAAGAGGTATTCAACCTCATGATCAGTTTTTATGTCTAACAAGCATTACTCATCTATTATACGTAAAACCACATGTGTTAGAGAATAATCAACGATGTAGTTAAGTTTACGTGTCTATAATATTTTGTCCACCAACTTAATGAGAGAAATATTTACCCTACAATCATTAAGAGAGCTCCTCAATTTGTGAACTTGTGCATAGTAACAAAATGTCGAATGTGCTCTCCTTATTGACCATTTAAATGATGAATAACGTATGTTTTGTTGTCAACAATGTAATAATATTACAAAACTAATTGCTAAAAACCTCAATTTACCATTATATTATTTATATATATAATGTCGATATTCCGAATCTACAATTATCATTGATTGTATATAAAGAAAAGGGAAGTAAACAAATCCTACATTTTATTTGTAGGAAAGAAAAAATCCAACAAAAAATTCTCCGGTGTAAATACCCATTAAACGAAGGGTAAAACTGTCATTAAGCGGGATTCTTAACCAAGTGCAAGTGCTGGAATACTTTAGGGACAATTCTGAGATTCCAACGTTGTCCGTACATGTCTTTTGTGCGTCCGAAATCTTGCGGCGTGAAATTCCATTTAAATCCCAAACTTTAAAAAACTCTCTCTCTCTCTCTCTCTCTCTCTCTCAAATCCCTATGTCGATCTGTGTCCACGATTCTTGGGCTTCTAAACCGAATAGCATCCGGAGAAAGCGCCCCTCACTTTCAACAAAAATAACGGGAACGCCCCTGTCTTACCGAGTTGACCAATACGCCCCTGATGGATCCCCACAATCACGGCATCTCGCCCACATCATCATCATCTCCAACCAATTCTCTCTCTGTGTCCCCCCTCTCACAACTCCCGAGAATCTGATTATCTATGAGCAAAGCATCTGCTTTCCTTTTTCCACCGGCTTTTTCAAGAAAGTTGGTCAAAACCATTACCCTATCATTTGCCATAATTATCCCTTTAAGGTAGGCTGACGAGTAAAAACCACTTTCGCTTCTCAGGTACGTAGTATTGGCTTTTTAGTCAAATTAGTTTCTTTTTTTTACGTTGGCATAAGTCGCTATTTTGATTTTTAAAATTTAAAATCGATATAAATGATTTTTGAGTTTGTCCATCGTCAATCACTTTGATCATGCTGTAAAAAATCTCTATTAATTAAGGATCAAAATGACAAAACATCCTTAGTTAATAAATAATAGAAAAAATGATTTGACAAAAATTAGGGGTATTTTGGCAATTTTATCTTATTTAATGAATATTTTAAGTAATTAATGGTGGACAAACTCAGATATTAGTTCTATCGATTTAAATCTTAAGAACTATTTTGGCTGAAAAATCTTTAATATTTACTATAAATATTTCAAAAATGTAACTGTTAGGTACAGGATTTGATGCCCTTGAATGGTGAGTTATGGTTCTAGGGGACAACCAACCACTGTTCTAGTAGCAGCAAGATAATGATGTTGGAATTTTACTGTAGTGGCCACATAAGTCATTAAACTGAATTTAATTAAGCATTTAATCTTCCGTTTGCTGCACTATGCAAATCATTGGCTTATCTATACTACCTTTTGTTTTTTTTTTTTTTAACAAACGATATTTTCTACACTAAGGAGGAATGGGTGGGCTTAGCCTCACAATGTGCTAGCAATAATGTGGTTCAAATTCGCCTTTGGCGATAATCGAACGTAAGACCTCTTACTTACAAATGAAGAGGAATACCACTAGACCATAGTACTAAGTGGCATCTATACTACCTATTAATAAAACACTTTCGATATAATCTCTCTGCCCACTCATATTTTTTGTGCAATATTTCATAATATTAACACTGAAATTAACGTTAAACTGTGAAGTGACAGAGAATTTATGTAGAGTCCTACTTTGAGAAATTCTTCTTAGCATTTCTCATACTATTTTCCATGCATAATTAAAAGAAAATAGCACAACAAGAATTGTAGACATTAAAGTAATTTTACAACATGTTACCAAAGCATGTCTCTAATTTAAAGGGAATTGTTATTAACACTCCAAAAATCTCATTCTACACCCCAAAAATCTCATTATACACTCCAAACTTTCTATATTAGGAAAGAAAAATACACTTGTGAGAAGTATAGAATGAGATTTTTTGAGTGCGAATAACACTTCCCAATTTAAAAATAAAAATAAAATTATTCAACTCCTACTTTTCATCTTTCTTTCACATTTATCTCCAACTTCCTTCTCTTTCATATATATAATTTTTAAATCTTTTATATTTTGCACACGCGTTATATGTACTTCATCCAACTTGTATTAATCCAGAAACTTTAAAAGATTATTTTTAAAAAAAAAACTTAAAAGGAATACTTTAAAAAATATTAAAAAAAAAAAACGCTAGAAGGAGGGTTCGAACCTCCGACCTTGTGGTTAACAGCCACACGCTCTAACCAGCTGAGCTATTCCAGCTTGTTGTTTATTATTATTCTTCAATGTTTATATTTAATTCAATTATTGTGTATGAGATATGTGTTAAACCCCCTTTAAAGCTACGTGGGCTTTTCTCTGTTGCTTGCGCAACGTTTCAGCAAATCCTTAGGCCCAGCCACTTGATGGAAATAAAACTTGTACTGGGAATTCTCCATCATTCTTAAGAAGATGCATCTCATCAGCACAGTAGGCTATGGATTCCAGAATTCAATTAAAATAATAAGGTTCAAAAGGGCCATTAGAATATGTATATATCTCCACGATATGTCTTCAATTCTACCTTATTCCATCTTATTTTCATCTACAAATGTTGTTTGATGTGCGGAACCGTCTTTCATCTAAACCATGAGTAGCCAACCATCAATGAAGTCGAAAATCGGCTAGTTATCTAAATTTTATGAACCTAATACTTTGATGTAGCTTGCACTCCTCTTAGAGACCGTAGTTTTACACCAATGCGGAATGTTAGGGCTCTAATGATTAGAGAAACGAATTTGTACTAGGATAGTGCTTTTTACTCAACCTTTCTCACCTCATATACAACTCTCTAGTTTCGTAGTTGTTCAATTAAACAACTAACGTAAAAATCGACGGTCATGATCAACAAGAAGTGTGCAAGATAAAAAAAGACGTGCTAAAACCACTATCCTTTGTACTACCGAATCAAAATACATTTGACACATAGAACAATATAAAGTTAGAAATATATTTACTTAATGTAATATTAGCTGAACAATGTTATTTTGCCCGAACCATATTGATAGTGGAATTAATATGCTACTTATATAAGGAATAAGTAAGAAGAAATATATAGTAATTCGTAGTTAATGAGTAACTTTCATAACACTAATACAATAATTTTGTGCCGTTTTATGTCAGATTCTACGGAAAGAAATTTAATATAAAGTTAAATAATCTCTAGAAAATTCTACAATACAAGTGTATCCAATCCGTTGCTGTAAAGGCCTTTCTCGCAATTAACCATTTGTAGGTATGACAAAAAGGGTGGATTTGGTAATATGACGTCATAAATTGTACGCCGGACTGTTACATGTTATCTGACGGTCTGTGAATGACTGATACATGGTCATTTTCCACTTCAGCGAATCAGAAAGAAGAAAGAAACTAAAAACCGATGAGTCGCGGGGCCCATACCCGAATCTATCTCCTCCTCCTGCCGATGGCGTCATCCTATGGGGGCCACCGCATTCATCAAAGGCCACTCCTGCGAGTACGATTATCGTTCTTTTATGTCCTTCCAAATTTTTATTTATTTTAAAACAAGGAAACAACAGAACAAGTTATGGTTATTCATTTATTTTGAGAATCGATAAGATTTATAGAAGTATTTCAGCTTCTCATTGTCATAAGTTTGGCTTTCACACCAGCAGCGAGTTTCAAACCCGAGTAATAATACTCTCTATTTTATAGTCTTTAAGAATTAATTAATTATTGTCACTTAATATTATAGTTTAATGGTATTTTTCTTTACTTATAAGTGAGAAGTTTTAGGTTTGATTATCGTCAAATGTGAGTTTGAACATCATTATTACTAACTCATTATGAGGCTAAATCCACTATATCCCTTTAATGTAGATAATATTTTTTGTTTAAAAAAAAATTAATTATTTAAAATAATATTAAAACAATTAACATTAATTATAACCTCTTTAAAAGCGTATTTTCCTTTTCTGTATTTAAGAGCTCCTGAATATTTATCTTGGTCTTGGACGTCGATCGTTAAGGAGCCCATTAGAAATGCTTTGATACTATTATTATTTTGAACAATATTTAAATATTTTGAATCACGAAATTGATAAACTTATGGGAATCGGATCCCCTCCGGAGTAATATATGGGGAGCCTGCTAAGCAGGCCATCCGGTCCATTGAAATTTGATCCAACGACAATTATTATAACTTTTAGGGGGCTCCCTGTTTGTAGCCGTTTGATCAAATTTCAACGGCTCGGACGACCTGCTCAGCAAGCTTCCCATATATTGCTCCGGAGGGGATCCGGTTCCAAATTTATGGTGGGCCCACCTACATGAGTAGTGTTTTGTTTTTTTGGATGTCCAAATGATTTAATAGTTTTAACCAAAATTTACTTAATACATGTTTGACAACAAAAAAAAAAACCAATTGAGTACGTTAGGCATATGTTTATTTTTTCCTTAAATGGGACTGTTCAACAAGGGATAGTAAACGTTTTGATTTCATCTTGTCACGTATCTAAACTACACTTGGATGTTTTAGTATTTAAGTTATTATTATTCTTCTTAGTATTTAAGTTGTTATTATTATTCTTTTATAAAAGCAGACATTGGAGGTGAGGGAGTTCGATCGATGTTGAGATTTCCGGTATTAAGATACAAGCTATGTCTTAACTAATTGGGCAACAAACCTTTTGCAAATGATTTTCTTTTTGAACAAATGATATTATCTACATTAAGGAGTGAAATAGTTGGCTAAACCTCATAATGGACTAACAGTAATGTGGTTCAAATTCATTTTTGACGAGAATCTAACGAATGCCTCTTACTTGCAAGTGAAGTTGAATACCACTAAACCGTTAAGTGACAACTCCTTGCAAAATATAACATTTTAATGTGAACAATTAATATAATTTTGTCACTCTCGTCGATTGTCAATTAAGATGTTCATGAGTATCCACAAACTCTTTGCAAAATTTTACATTTGAAATGCCTTAATTTTGATTCTTATAAACAACGAGTTACATACTTAATTACGACTAACACATTATGTGGCTTAGCCGATAACTAGCTCTCTCACTATCATTAATTGTATGGAAAAAAAAAACACCATATACCAACATTGCAACTCTCTTTCTTATATGACATCCCTTGTGATGACATACAATCCGGTGGTATGAAAGGTGTTCAATGATTGAAGGGAAATCCCGAGAACCCTAGATAGGGTAATGTTAGGGAGGGCAAAATTTTAAACCGAATTTGCAAATTAGTTTATATGTCACCAATATAAAATAAACACGTTAATCAACGCTTAAATAATAATTCAATTATCAACAACTACATCAATTGATTTGTAAATATTGTTTAAAAAATTTGATCTCCCTAACTTGCTCTAACCTTTGGCGAATTCCGGCCAGTGTTTGACATTGGGTTAGTGGGCTAGCCCACTGGTGCGATTGGACGCGCCCAGTAGAACCAAGCCGCACCAACTTTCACGTGCCCAGTGCCACCAAACGCTTGCTGCGTTGACAGTGAAGGGCCCCCCACACACGTGGGTCATGTCGGCCACAATAATGAGCCCAATGACTCTTTAACGAATTGAACGGTGCTGGATATTGGACCGTTAGTTGATCCAACGGTCCATATTGAAATGTATTAAAATTTTTGTTTTATATTTATAAATTTATTGAATCCAACGGCTAATATCTAATATGATCAAATCTCACATTAAAAAAAAGGGTCCAACAACCCAAAATTAAATCCAACAGATAAAACAATGAAAAAATAGACCAATATACTTTTATGGTGGCGGTTTAGTGATGTTTCAATATTTATTGGAATCTAAATATTTTTAGGTTCAAATGTTCATAAAATTAAATTAAGATAACTTACATAAAAAAAATTAGCCTAAATTCTTTTTTTAACAATCTCGGACTAAAAATTTAACTCATAATAGGTGAAGCAGAAAAAACTATTTATGAGTTAAAATATTTAGATTTTAATCTAAGGATTGGAGATGGACTAAGGATGTCTAAACAGGACAAATTCAATGATCACAATTGGGATCTATGTCATCACAAAGAATGCTACATATGCGTTAAATAATGTATTAGTTAGCAAATTAAGAAAAACATATTGTGGTTTCAAAATAAACTTCAAAAATGTCAAATATATTTTTTTAGACTCTAGTTCTCTTATTTTCTTCTTACTCAACTCTCATTTCTCTCTCATTTCTCGTATTTTTTTTCTTCCGCTTTCGCTTCAACTACAAAAAACTAAATTAGAAAAAAATTATTTTACCAAACATACCCCATTTCTCCACCTCACATTTCACCATTCAAATCATAGAGGGAAGCCTGATCCTATATTAATTCTTTTTCTTTCTAATCTGAATTTCATAATCACCTTGAAAGCTTTAAACCAGAAAATCAAGAAGGAAGATCAGTTCAGTTTGAATCTCTCTTTGTAGTTTAGATTCGATTAAATCATTAGGATATCTCTCGAATCAAGAAAGAAATCGAAAAGAAAGAAAATCGGTCTTTAGTTAGTTACAAGCGCACCAAAAGTACATAGAAATGGTGAGCAAGGGAAACTCGATGGCAGCAATTCTATGGGTGGCGCTGTTGGTGGTGTTCTTGGTTTTCCATTTTACTCTCTCATACAAGTTGAGATTTTACTCAGAAAACTCTCATTTGGTTGCAACTAGGACTACATCACAAGGTATTTGCCTCTCACTCACGCACGATCATTTTAAATGTGTTTATTCTTGTCTTTGTTTTTCTTTTTTTCCCTTTTCTTTCTTCTTTGCCTCTATTTCTTTTGTTATTTTTGTCGGATTAAAGATGATAGTAGTCACAACATAACAAGGAAGGAATCAAATGTCAATTCCCCACTGACTTTTTAGCCCTTCCATTGTAGGCCGGAAAACAGTGAGTGTGAACTCATATAGGAATCACACTTTTACAGTAGTTCGGAAAATTTGAGTATGATACAAATATATTGAACTCACATTAGTGCAGCAATACTATTACAGGTAACGAACTTAGGTTTTCTAAGTCTTATATATAGATACTAGACTCACTCAAAATACTGTGAAAGACCTTAATGTTAATACTTCAATGCATTTAAACAACTAATAGTATAGTCTGACTTAGACTGCTCCATCACGCTCTTTTCAAATATAAGTCTCCGCTTATCACAACACGAGAAAAATTAGTCAGTCGTCTTTAGCAATTTTCGTCATGAACATATGATTGTCTTAATCATGTTTGAAAAGTTTTTTTCTTCCCATATCTGGATTAATTTTATATTATATTTTTCATCAATGGTGTTTCTTTTATTACAAATCCGATCTAATTAATAGAATTATTAGTATTTTTTTTTTGGGGTACAAAATTAGTGGAATTATTCATAAACTAATAACTAGTGCGTTTTTTTTCCTACAATTAATTTAATTTATGATTGCAGAAATATTCCAAAAATTGGGATCCAATCCAAATCAATTAGCGAGCGGGACCCAAACTCTTCAAAACCTAATTTGCAGTCCCCCACTTCCACAATGATCAAGTGCACCCGTTCTCACAAGTACTACGATTACTGTTTCATCGACGGTCCAGCAGTCTTGGACCCCACCACCTCTTCATTCTTTGCAGCGGACCCCACCGGCCCAACCTTGGTGGAAAAAATCAAGCCCTACCCACGAAAATTTGAGAATTCAACAATGTCCCGAATCAAAGAGCTCACTCTCATCTCAGGCCCACCAGGCCCAAAGTGCCAGGTCCAACACACTGGCCCGGCCCTTGTATTCAGTGCCCGCGGGTACACCGGCAACGTCTTCCATGATTTCAATGACGGGTTCATCCCGATCTTCATCGTCGTCCATTCGATCCTCCACGATCAGGCGCCCATCCTCGTGATATCGGAAGCACGCGATTGGTGGGTTAGTAGGTATGCAGATTTACTGAAGATTTTTAGCAAGCACCCGATCATAAATAAACCTCGATAATGATACCGCCACCCATTGTTTTACTTCTGCCAGCGTGGGGCTTGTATCTCACGGACTTGTCACCATAAACCCTACGTTGTTACACAACCCTAAAACGATGGTACATTTCCATGCGATCCTAGACAAAGCCTTCGGAAAACACCGCCGCGATTCCAAACCTTCGACTTCCCGGCCACGCCTCGTCTTTCTCAGTCGAACCCTAGGCGCTGGCCGGGCGATCTTGAACCAAGACGATGCGAGGCGAGCAGCGGAGAAGGTTGGTTTTGAAGTTGTGATTTTTGAGCCGACGTCTACATCTGATATGCACTTTGCGTACGATTTAATTAGTAAGAGACACCAGGGACGAAGCCAGAGATTTGTATCAATGGGGGCATCCTCAAATAACAACGTTACAATTAAAAAGCTAAAAAAATTACTAAACAAACACTTATATATTAATCTATAAAGTTTTTCATACAAAACACTTAAAATCATTGTTGGCGAAGTCGGTTATATTGATACTAAGAGAAATGCTAAGAAGACTCTCTCAAAGTGGGACTTTTCATGGACTTTCCGCCATCTCATGTTTTTGGCACAATGTTTAATAATGTTGGTACAGGGATTGTGCTAAAAACATGGGGTGACGGAAAGTCCATGGAGAGGTCCATTTTTGGAAGAGTCTCCTTAGCATTTCCCTTTATACCTTTAATTTTTATTTTAATTAGTGTTGGCCATTGAGATGCAAGATTGTACAATTTTTCTGCACCCACACACACACACGCACACACATTTGAGTGGGGTCATCCGCCCCCTCTAGGCCTACTATGGCTCCGTCCCTGAGAGCCACGCGATGGTGGCCGTGCATGGCGCGGCACTTACGCACTTGTTGTTCATGAGGCCCCGCGCGGTGTTCATGCAGATTGTGCCTCTCGGCACCAACTGGCCGGCGAAGGTGTGCTATGAGAGTCCGGCTAGGGCTATGGGGCTGAAGTACATTGAGTATAGGATTGATGTAGAGGAGAGTCGCTTGGTGCACAAGTATGGGAAGGATGATATTGTGGTGAAAGATCCGGCCGCTAAAATTGGTTCCAATTGGGATATTTTGATGAAGATATATTTGAAGGAGCAAGATGTTAAGTTGGATTTGAATAGTCCACTTGGTTTTTGAAGTCAGCTTATGGGAAGGCCAAGAAATTCATGGAGAAGGAAGGGTAGTGCCATTTCATCAACTCTGTTGTTTTTTCTTGCTCTTGATTGAGTTTTAAAAATTATTTCATTCCATACATTATGTATGATCGCGTTTAATAACTTGCAAAGTTCGAAAAGAAGGTGATTTACGGCACATAATATCTGATTGCATCTTCAATAGAATTAAAACTGGTGAGAACCCAGATTAAATACAATAATATAATTTAGGGCAAGCATAAATAAAGAAATGGAACCAACCCAAGTGGGGAAATTAGCCAAAACACAAAAAAAGTGGCCAAGCAATTCTTTGGTATATTCAGATCACGTGAAATTACTTCACTCAAATTATGACATTTGAATTTTTTTATTAATATATTATACTGTAGAAGTAAGACATATCAACTTTATGGATTGCCTAATTATAATACGTGAAATAACGCACCATGTGAATTGTGTTACCGAAACCTATAAAAATTTCTCTAAAAAAAGGATGAGAAGGAACTTAACTAGTTAAGAGCATCTCCGGCGAAAGCCCAATTGCTGTCTTTGAAGTTTGAACCGATTTTGGTGCTCCAACGGTGAAAAAAAAGCAGGCGACTGGGTGAAAGGTAGGAGCCCTATGGGCTGCCCTGCCAATTGTTGCACAGGCTTGCAACCTTTTAATCAACAGGAGGAAGACGAAGGGTCCCGCCCACGTGATAGCCTAGCCTCTAAAGAATTTTTTCATTGTGATGGGAATATGGATGGTACACCACGTGTTTTTATATAAGTGGTGATAAATTTTATTTTTTAAGTTATTAACCTTTTAACACACATATCCCACTATTTATACACTAATACGTGGTATACCATCTCATGTGCCGGTCACATTGAAAAATCTCTCCAGCCTCCATTAGCACAACCCAGCATCTTGTGAACTGTTGAATTTCCAACAACTCTTTTATCTTGACCGTTAGATTTTCAAAGTTAAAAAAAAAATTGTATATAACAAAAAAACCCAAAAATTCAAACAAACAAAAAAGCGCAAAAAATTCTAAAAAAATGCAAATGTTTTTTAACAACACACTTAAATTAGAGTATTAGACACAACACAATTAAGAAATTTAAAGAGTTCAATCATCTTCTCTATTTGCCTTTATTTTTAATTAATTATGCTTGTTTGTAATGCTACGCTTTGCTTTGTATTTAAAATTAAATTTTCAAAAAGTTACCACTTAGTACTACGGTCTAATGATATTCATTTTCACTTGTAAGTGAGAGGTCTTAAGTTTGATTATCTCAAAAAGCAAATTTGAATCACAATATTGCTACCTCATTATGAAGCTCAACCCACTCCCTTAGCAGATGGAAATGCTCTAATTAGTCAATAATTCATGTACAAGGAAGGGTATTGATGATATTATATTGATTTACTGGCAAAAGATGACAGCTGACGCTATTTTGTGCAACTGATTTGCATGCAACGCACTTCCAAGAAAATTAAAGATTTTTCATTAATTAGTAAAGAATCTAACTGGATTACAAGCTTAAGCAAAGCTCCTCTTTAATTTAATTCCTTTTTTTTTCAGACCCAATAGGTCACTTTTTTTTTTCGTTTCATAACTTTGTATCCATAAATGTATCAACGTGTTTACGAATGCGTCATCTTTTTGCTCTTTCTCTCCCACATTGGCATTGCTCTTCCCAATCTTCTTCTACAATTTCAGAACTCTAACATCTCTCCCTCTCCCTCTCTCTCATATTTTATCAGCATCCAAAAGCAGATTCAAAGTTCTGGTTGTTCTCCAGTGGTTCATGCCGCCTACGTCGGCATCCTGTGAATATATATAGCTGCAGAAAACTGGTCACTTCGTTTTTGAAATAGCCATTGCCGGCAGCCAAGCCCCGCCGCACAAGGAGGATGAAGAAGACAATTCCCAGGGCTGCGACGGTGGCTTTGGCGGCCTTGTGTTTGTTTTTCATTGCGTTCGAAATCAGCTTTTCTTCAACCTCCAGATTTCTCAAATATGCTACTACTACTACATTTTCAGCCAAGACTACTACTCGAGGTATGAGAAATATTTTCAACCCCTCTGCTATTTTTCATTTTTTATTTATTTATCACAGTCAAATTATTTCGGCGTCAATTTTGCATGCCTCCACTCGTGTATTAGCTGTCTTATTAATTAAGAGCTCTTTTGGAAGCGCGTTTAAAATGACTCAAAACGTTTTTGGATTTAGTCATTTTTCCTAAAAACGCTTTCAGTCATTTTAAAGTACTTCCAAACGATACTACTCAAGATCTTCACTAATTGTGGTTTAAACTTTTGACTTCAGAGGAAGGGAATCATGAAAAAACGAAACTGATCAATCAGCACTCTCACCCTTCAGAATACTTGCGACTTCCAGTGAAAAGACGAATCATCTGCGACCGTACAGATGTACGCTATGATCTTTGTTCAATCAACGGTCCAACTGTCTTGGACCCAAACACCTTCACATTCTTCACCATGGGCTCAGCCCAACACCCACAGGTGGAAAAAGTCCAGCCCTACCCTCGAAAGTTCGAAGGCTTCATAATGCCTCACATCAGGAACCTCACCCTCACTTCCGGCCCACAAAGCCCACCATGTAAAGTCCGGCACAGTGTTCCGGCCCTAGTATTCAGCGCGGGAGGGTACACCGGAAACTTCTTCCATGATTTCAACGACGGGTTCATTCCTCTCTTCATCACCGTCAACACAATATTCCCTGATCAAGAGATCGTGATCGTGGTTTCCGAAGCTCCCGATTGGTGGCCTAGTAAGTATGCAGATCTACTAGCAATGTTCACCAAGTACCCTATCATTATCCTTAAAAATGCTACTACCACCCATTGTTTTCCTTCAGCCACCATAGGCCTCGTATCACATGGTTTCATGACCATAAACGAAACTTTACTACCAAATCCAAAATCGTTCATGGATTTTCGGGTCCTCCTAGAAAAAGCCTATGGCCCAAAAGCCCAGCCCAAAGTCTTGACATCCAAGCCCACAAGGCCACGCCCGAGACTCGTGTTGGCCAACCGCGAAATGGCCCACGGGCGGGTGATTATGAACCAAAAACAATTGATTAGGTTGATTAAAAAAGTGGGTTTTGAAGTGATTGTGTTTAATCCTAAGAGGATGACCCCGTTGCATGAATCTTATGCGTTATTGAATTCGAGCCATGCTATGATCGGGGTCCACGGAGCCGCATTGACGCACTCTTTTTTTCTTCGATCTGGTTCTGTGTTTGTTCAAGTGGTTCCGATTGGGATTGAATGGGGTGCATATGCTTTTTTTGGGAGGATGGCTAGGTCTTTGGATTTGGAATATTCGGAGTATAAGATTGGTGTGAACGAGAGTAGCTTGGTCGACAAGTATGGGAAGGAAAATTTGTTGCTAAAGGACCCATTTGCCCTTCAGAAAACAGGTTGGCCACCTGAGGTTATGAACATTTACCTCAAGGAGCAAAATGTCAAACTGGATTTGGAAAGATTTAAGAGTTGTTTGAAGAAGGCTTATACAAAGGCTACCAGATTTATGGAGAAAAATGGTTAAGTAGTTTATTTTTATTATTATTTTTTTCTTCTGTCAAGGTATTAACCGGCCAACTTGTGTTTTTGTTTTCATCTGAAATAATATTTGATTGCGTGTTTAATACATTTTGTTTTGAGAGCACCCCAAAGAAAAAGAAAAAAAAATGGAAGAAGAAGAAGCTAGGAAACAAAAATAAATTAAAATCAAAAGGGCTACATCAAAATTAATTGGTTGGTTACAACACAAAAGTTTACAGATGTTTGTAACTTTATTATTAACATTACGGTCTAATGATATTTCTCTTCATTAAGTGATACATTTTACTTTTTGATCCCGTGATACTACATGTTTTAAATCTTGTAAAACATGTAGAAAGTTCTAAATACATAGATGATAGTCAATACTATTTACAATCAGAAACAAAAAAAACAACAACAATTTCACAGATAAATTAAGTACAAATTACAAGGATAATCACATTCAAAACAAAAAAAATGACAGTTACAATGAAGATGTCATTAAATGAGGCAAAAATATGAGCAACACTGAAAACATGTTATTCGTCACGAAAACAGGTTCAAGAGTTACGTTTTCCTTCTTAGCCTCCCTAGTCTTCCTCCTCGACTACAAAACCAATCGAAAAATACAAATAAAATCAATAACACAAAATAAAAAGATAGCCATAGTATTCCGATATTTCCAATTAACCAATCACTACTATCCACTCCAAAAACATTAACGGTTTTCGTTTGCTCATAAACCAAGCCTATATCGAGAAGTCCAATCACAAAATCTTTACAACCGACCCCACAGACTCGCAACCGATACTCGTGTGAGGCAATCACTAAAAGGCCCACGTACGCTCGGTTGCGAATCTGGACCAAGTGACGGAGCTGATGAAGGAGGTGGGATTTGATGTGAAAGTGTTTGTGCCCAACAACAAAACCCCACTGACAAATAATCATATGCACTTTATCCTCCGCACAGCCGGTCTAGAGATTTTTTAGGCCCAGGGCGATGCCACAAAATGTGCCCTCATTTTATATAAGAAAATTATTTATTTTCGCACGTAAGACATCGATAAAATTATACTTAGAAAAACACTTCAAACTTAATAATTTAGAAACACGGAAAAACTAATTTATTTTGTATCGCGAGAAGGAAACAAAAAAACTCCGGGTTTACAAGTAGATAAATATGAGTTTTGTTTTCCATTTGAACTTTTAAAGTGTTTTTGTATGAATCGTGAGGTGTTTTTTCTTATTTACTAACCTTGTCAATATGGGACTAAAAAAATAATGATGTTTTTGAGTCTTTAGTTGATATGTATAAGTAATAAATGGGTACTAAATTAAACTTTTTTTATGACACGTCATATGATTTGTAAATTTGGTCAACACATTACTCTTTATTGAATATTAACTTGAATTGGAACAAATGTTTTAAAAATAATAACTCACATAGCTACTAGCTACTAATTAAAAATAAATTAACAACCAAACAAAAATTCGTAAAAATTGTAAAGTAAATAAATACACATGGTGTTTTGAACCCAAGACCTCCTCATTAATTTGAAACAACAAAACCACCAGTTATAGTTAAATTTCATTGTCATTGTACCAAATTTTATAAATTTATACTCTTATGAAAACATATATAAATATACCACCCTAATAATTTTGGTGCCCTCAATTATTTTGGGCCCCAGACGGTCGCCCTGCTTGCACTGGGCCGGCCCTGATTCCTCCGGCGGGGATCTGTGTTTGTGCAGGTGATTCTGATAGGGTTAGATTGGGCGGCGCATGCTTTCTATGGGAAGGTGGCAAAGGATTTAAATTTAGAGTAAACGAGAGTAGCTTGGTGGACAAGTATAGCAAGGACGGCTTGTTGTTAAAGGACCCATATGCCCTTCAGAAAAAGAAAAACATAAAATTGGTTGGCCAACGGACATTATGGTCAGTTACCTGTGCCAACAACATGTCAAACTTGGTTTGACCAGGTTGGAGAGTTGTTCGGAGGAGGTTTATTGTGAGGTTAGGAGATTTATGGAGTTGAATGGTTCGTACTTAACTCTGCATTTGGATAAAGAAAATTATCTTGGAATTCTGGCGAAAGTTGAAATATTTATAGAAAGTAGAGGTGACAAATCAATCTGTTTAGTTGCTAATAGGTACCTTTTAAGACTCATTTAGTTTAATTTCACTTTATACCTTAACCACCATCAATCTCACATATATATTATGAAGATATCAAATTCACTGGTCTTAATGACTACCCATTAACAACCTAATGAGTTGGTTTTCCACCTCTAATCGGAAGCAAGACGTGCAATTTGCAGTGTTTGTGTGTTGGAGCGAAAAAATTTGGTTCAATCCTCCAACAAGTAAATCTTGTAACCATATTGAGAAGCCCACAACACCATCTTCGCTCGCCATCAATGAGGGAGGAGAGACCTGCAAGAAAACACTCCGACGCTCAAGTCAGTATTTGTTCAGAATGCTTATAAAATATAGAACAATCTTATACCTCTCTTTTCTGCCTCCTTTTCCCCATGTTTTGATAGGATTCTAGGCCTTTTATATGTGTAAAAAACTTGGACTCCAAGTCCCATTATCTCTCACTCCATGTTCTTTAGTAGTGGTTGATTCATGTTGCTTTATTTTAGCCCCGCTCCTTGTTTTTAGGATGCATTGACCCTTAATTTTTGCACCCACATTGTGCTTTAATTTTTATTATATATATATATATCCCAAATCAGCACCTTCAAATGGGAAAAGAATCATCGCCGGATCCTTTTCCTGGAGATCCTAGGATCCCATGATGGTAACCCTTCATCGTATATCGTACGGTCAATTTTCGTTAAGTATTATTTATATTAATTTTAAATTTTAAACTTTGAAATGATTTATGACCGAACGATGTACGATGAACGATCACAGAATCCCTAGAATCCCAAAAAAAAAAATCCGACGAGTATCATTTTCCCTTCAAATTGTTAGATGGCAAGTTGAATATAATGATTTAAAATTTGAAAATCCTCACATTCCTATCTGTTTCTTTAAGCCAAAACGCATCAATGATTTCATGGGATTTTAATTATTTGGTTAAACAGTAATAAACAATGTTCTTTAAGGGAAAAGGATTCTCGCCGGATCTTTTTATTGGGGATTTTAGGGATCCCGTGATAATGACCGTTCATCGTATATCGTGCGGTCAGTTTTCGTTAGGTACTATTTATATTTAATTTTAAATTTTAAATTTTAAAATGATTTTTAACCACACGATATACGATGAATGATCACCATTACAAGATCCCTAGGATCCCCAGAAAAAGAATCCAACTTTAAGCACCATGTGATTTTCTTGGGATCACATATGAAATATGTGTTGTGTCGGATCCTTTTCCTTCTTTAAGCACCATGTCATTTTGCTGGGATCACATATGATATGACACGTATTGTACTGTGATGTGATTTCCTAACAACTGCTGTATATTAAGTTTCCAAAAAAAAAAAACACAACTGCTGTATATTATATATAAATATAATTGTATAATAATTAGCATGTTAAAAGACCTTTTCTAAAGAAATATCTTAACGTGCGAAAGACTTGAAAGTCAATTGTTTCATTTGGAGAGGAAAGTTTCCAAATGATGGCATTTCCAACAAAGTAGAAAGAAACAAAATGGCTACTCTTACAATATTTTTTTATATTATTTTTTAGGACAAAAGACTGTTTACTACCCTCATATTTAGTGGTTTTCAACATTTAATACATAAAGTTTTTTTTGTCCTAGAGTCATATCTAAAGTGTTAATTTTGGGACAGTCTCATACATCTGTTAGTCAAACTGTTAATTCTCCCGTTAAGTGATGACGTGGCGCCCAGGTGGACAATGACTGGGCGCCACGTGTCATTTAAAATATTAAATTAATTAATTAAATTAACAAAAAAAAAAAAAAGCAAATCTGCAAATGCAGAAGAAGAAGAAGAAGGAAGAAGGAAGAAGGAAAAAAAAAAAAAAAAGCAAATTTGCAAACGCAGAAGAAGAAGAAAAAAAATAAAAAAAATAAAGCAAATCTGCAAACGCATAAGAAGGAGGAAGAAGGAGGAAGAAGAAGAAAAAAAAAGCAAATTTGCAAACGCAGAAGAAGAAGGAAGGAGGAAGAAGGAAGAAGGAAGAAGGAGGAAGAAGGAAGAGGAAGAGAAAAAAAAAAGAAAAAAAAAAAAAGGCAAATCTGCAAACGCAGAAGAAGAAGAAGGAAGAAGGAAGAAGAGAAAAAAAAAATAAAAAAAAAAAGCAAATCTGCAAACTCAGAAGGAAGATGGAAGAAGGAAGATGGAAGAAGGAAATTATAAAAAATTTATTTTTAATTTCCACGTGGATGACATGTAGCGTCTAGTCATTATCCACGTAGGTGCCACGTCACAGTTAAAGGGAGACTTAACAGTTTGACTAACGGATGTATGAAATTGTCCCAAAATTTACACTTTAGTTATGATTCAGGGACAAAAAAAAATTGATGTACTAAATGTTGAAAACCACGAAACATGAGGGTAGTAAACAGAGTTTGTTCCTATTTTTTAATAGATATAAGACTTATATATGTTGGCGGGTACATTAAAAACTTGCTATTTCAAGAAGAGATTTGTACGAGAATATTTTTGCTCACCACCCTCAACTGATGGTTACCAGTCATCACTCCACTTTATTTATCATCGTTGGATAAATTTAAATTTCAAAATCTGTGTAATGGTAGATACAAATCTCAAAATTTAAACTAATCCAATAGTAATAAAGAGGGTAATGAACATTACCATCATTATGAATAGTGAGCAAAAATACAGTCAAAGAAAAATGCAAATGAAACTTTTTCAAAAATGAAACGACATTAAACGGTAAAGTAGTAAATAATTTATAAAAAAATTTACTTCGAAAGAGTATCTTAAGCATTTCTCTACGTCCAAAATATAATATTTAGTTGTCAATTTTCTTATCCTAACCATAGTGTAGTCAAATTTGGCAATTGGTCACCAATTTTATAAAAGCCAAAGCAGAAAACGTTTATTAAGCACTTTTTGGTTTTTGATTGAGAACCCATAACGTAACCAAATACAAATCAAATCGCACCAGTGACCGCCATGGATGCCAAGCTCTTGCAAGCTTCAATTCCCAATGCTTCAGCCCACAACGCCTCAAGGCCTTCACTACCCACTCCCCAGTTGGTCTCCCACACCATTTTTAGCACCCCCAACGGTGTTTTCCGATCAATTCCCGGAAGAAAACTGCGCCGTCCTCTCCAAGTGTCTTCTTTTTCTGCAACCTCTCCCATCAGGTAAAGACGATCGTTTTGACTTTTATGTTCTTCAATTTTTAATATTTTTACATGGGTTGTTTTGTGTTATGTTATTGCTGATTGGGGTCGTTAAGAATTAGGTAAATTGTCATGGAAGATATATGGTTTTCTGAAAAAGAGAGTAAATTTGGATTGTATATGGTTTGCTGATTGCATAATGTTCTTGTAAGGAAGAGTAAATTGTAGCAATAGTCCCTCAACTTTAATCATATTGGAACAATGGTCCATCAACTAAAAATCCATTACCATTGATGCCTAAACTCATCAAAATATGTTGCTATAGTCCTTTTTGTCAACTTCATCAAAATTTTGTCAAAACAAGTTATGTTGGAAGGACCATTGCTACAATTGGGGTCTCTCAACTTATCAAAACGTGTAGTTATGGTCATTTTCGTCAACTTCGTCAAAATAAGTTATGTTGGAAGGACCATTACTACAATTGAGTTAAAGTTGATGGACTATTTCTCCAGTTGGATGAAAGTTAAGGGACCAATAGTAATGAATTTTTAGTTGAGAGACCATATTTGCATGTTTTGATGAGTTGAGGGACCAATGTTAATGAATTTTTAGTTGAGGGACCATTGCTCCAATTGAGTGAAAGTTGAGGGATTACTACGATTTACTTTGCAAGGAAAGGTTGTTGTATAACGTAAAGGTTGTTGTATAACGTGCACTGGAGCAGCATTTCCCGTTAGGATTTTAACAATCTAATCACATTTTAGACAAGTTTTTAAAGGGTTTTGAGGTTTAATTATTCACATTCTAGACCAGTATATTGTTGCAGTTCAACCCTTTGAGTTTACCAATATTGTTAAGCAGTTTGTTGTTTTGCCTGCTAAAAATGTCCAGTCTTGGTTTATCTGGCAACTATGAATTAAATAAGATTAGCTGACTCATTTGACACTCTTTGTCTTTCAGGTGAGGTGATTTTGTTATTTTTTTGTATTTAAAACTTGATTATATATTATTATGCTTGACATCGAACGAGAAAATCGAGCTATTGTTACAATAAAATAACTTGAGACTTGCAGCCAAGTGCTGCATGTTTTGTAAAATCATGTTATGTTTCTCTAGGCAGCCGGAAATTTATCCATGTGCACCCATTTCTGCTGCAATTAGCATACTTGATAAGATCATAACCAGTTCAAATGTGCCCAACGATGCCTATGTATCAGGTGGTTTCATGTAGAAGGGAATGAACTTACTATTTCTCGATGAATCAATAATTTTTCGCAGCCTAACTTCTGATATCCGGCTTCTTTTTCGTATAGGTATTCAAGTAAGAAAAGGGTGGATGAGAGCGAAATATTAACCCTAGACAGTATAAGGCACTCTTTGATTCGACAAGAGGATAGCATAATATTTAGCCTTTTGGAGAGGACTCAGTATTGTTATAATGCAGACACATATGACCATGACACCTTCTCGATGGAAGGATTTCGTGGGTCACTGGTTGAGTTTATGGTCAGGGAAACTGAAAAACTTCATGCCCAGGTAATCTAAGTGAGATATAAAAGATTAAGATAACTACTACAATCGTATTATTTATAAGCAGCAAGCTCTTCCTGAAGAAGGGATCCCCTGTAATGATGTTGGAGATTTTCTTAACTACCTTTCATTTTTGCAAGCTAGGTGGGGAGATACAAGAGCCCGGATGAACATCCTTTCTTCCCAGCACACTTACCTGAGCCAATGCTTCCTCCTTTGCGGTACCCTCAGGTAAATTTTAATACACAACATGATAATTACCCTTGTGTTTGTAATTTTTTAAGTTCACTCGCATAATTCGGCTTGTTTTACTGTATGTTTTCTTAGTGATTTCTGACCTGCGTTTTCTCTGATAATGAAACTAGGTTTTGCACCCGCATGCCGATTCAATTAATATAAACAATAAGGTTTGGAATATGTACTTTAGAGATCTCCTTCCCAGATTAGTCAAAGCAGGAGACGATGGTAATTGTGGATCAGCTGCTGTTTGTGACACACTTTGCTTGCAGGTAAACCATTAAACCACTATTAACTGAAATTATTACAAACACACATATAATAGTTTATTAAGTTGTCACATTATACTAGGTTAGGGAGTTTAGTGTTGTATTGTAGTTAAGAGGCTTGTTTGATTTGTTTTTCTGTTTCGTCTCTTTTTTTTGTCTGCTTATTTAGTTTGTGGCGTCTGCCTTGGGCCTTCTAGTTTGGCCTTTTGTTTGTATTGCCTCTGGTGCCTTTCGGCCTTTCAAGGAAAGGCTTCTCAAGAGTCAAACAACAACAACAACAAAGCCTTATCCCACTAAGTGGGGTCGGCTGTATGAATCCTAGAATGCCATTTTGTGCCATATCTTCCATAAGCTCCAAGCACTCCATGTCTTTTTGTAAAGTTTTTTTGCAAGTCTTTCTAGGGTTTCCTCTACCGCTTTTGCCCAAATATAGAAAGATAAAAGAAGAAATGTCACATTATAAGGTTAAGGGGTATTAGTGAATTTTCTCCTAGCCTTGTCCATGACATATGGAACCTTTGCCTCCTCGTTGAGTTTACTGAATTCTTCTCTTGCGAACCGATCTTTGAAATTTTGAGTTCATGACAACTGTCTAGGATTTTTTTTCGATGTTTTTGTTCCGTACTGTTGTTTGAGTTGAATTACTTAAGGTAGACAAAACTTAAGAAAGAATGACTACTTGCTGCAGTCTTCCTCTCTGAATTTTCAGTTAATAAGTATTTGCAAAGCTGCTGCTACTACGTTAGATGGGCTTGTTCTTGAGACTTTGCGTTGTTGTGTAGATTCTACGTTAATCCTTTTAGCGTACCCTTATTTTTTTTTTATCTCCTTCCAATGTTGGATGTTTGTCACAGGCGCTCTCGAAGAGAATTCACTATGGTAAATTTGTGGCAGAGGCAAAATTCCGTCAATCCCCTGCAGAATACGAGGCTGCCATTAGAGCACAAGTAAGCTTCCTCTTATATATGTTCCCGATGATCGTGGCTTTGCTTGATGGTTCATTATCTCACATATTGAAGTCGTTTTTTTTCTTGTGGCGGTGTGTGGTTCTTGCAGGACGGAAATCAACTGATGGCGCTGCTAACGTTTGAAACAGTTGAAGCAGCGATCAAGAGGAGAGTGGAGATGAAGACGAAAACATACGGGCAGGAGGTTAAAATCCACGAAGGGGAAGATAATGCAGCTAACCCTGCATATAAAATCAAGCCACATTTGGTTGCCAGTCTCTATGGGGATTGGATCATGCCTCTCACAAAGCAAGTTCAGGTTGAATACCTCTTGAGAAGATTGGATTAAGTGAAAACAATCACAATTGTCCAATAAACCCATGATTTCATTTTGTTTAATTTATTAATACCGATGTGAGTTTTACAGAAGACTTATCGCAAAACCGAGCGTAATAGCGTTCTATAATTCATACAACTGACCTTACTTAATGGGATGCGACTTTGTTGTTGTGATACAGATGTGAATCGCCTTCGGCATTGTTTACGAGTTGAGTTGTTATTTCGTAGACCTTTTAATCTTTCCATTCATGTCGCTCGTTTGCTTTGGATTACTGAATTAGTTTTTGGATGTGAAACTTCGTTAAGGAAAAAAATGGTCACGTGAAGAGAGAGACACCTACGTTTTTAGCTCGACTACATTCCCCAAACTAGGGTTTGAAAGGATACCATACATATGTCCAAAGTTGTTCTGTCAAATGGCCTGGAAATTACGCGATTTGTGATCCCCACCATGTGCAGAAGAGCCTTTAGAATCCAAAAGGGAAAGAAAACGAAGGAAAATAAGAAACAAAGGATGTGACTTCTAATTCAAGTGATATTTTTTGTTACCTTATGGATTAAATGCGCACTTAATTATCACGAAAACATCACTTCACCTTCTAACTTTTCAATTGTATCAACTTTTTTACAAACTTTCACTTTGTGTCACAACTTTGTCCATTACTTATTGACTTTTGGTCCATTACATTGACATTATTCTATGTTGGCGTGATATTAATAGTGTAAAGTGCAACTTCAAGTTAACAAAGCTTTTTGTTTTACGAGGGTTAGAGAGAAAACGTCTATCTTACACAGTTTTATCTTTGTTTTGCATTCATGATTTGAATTTATAACCTTTCGGTCACAAATGAGTAATCTTTCTCTTGCGCCAAGGCTCATCCTTTAATTTGATATTAAAATGAATGAAAATTTGATAGTATATTGAGTATTTTCAAACAACAATTAACGAGTCAATATATGAAACAAACGTACTAGAATAATGTGAGATACAAAGAAAAAAGTCTTAAGAATTATAAAAACAATAGTAAAACGATAGTTATGACATTACACTTTATCTTAGGCAAAAGACCAAAAAAAGTATAGATACTTAATATATTACACTTGATCTTAGCCAAATTACCGAGAAAGATACACATACTTATTGTTACAGTCCAAAATTAGCAAGAAATGTTTTGTATAAATCTTTATTAAGATTCCATATTATTTTTTAGATAATTTCCTGATTGTAATTATATTTCTCGACGATCAAGATTTTCTCTCCCTTACTAATATATTTATCGAACGCTTTTACTATCTCTCTGCCACACCGTCTCTATAATTGTTCAGTAAAATAGATCTACGACACTTTTGATGTTGTTTAACGGGTATGTTGATGAGCAAGCCTTAAAATGGTAAACTGTCTGTGGTGTCGGTAAAAAAACAAAAGAAAAGGGGCAATAAAGAAGGGAAAGTTTGAACTTCTGGACCCATGAAAAGCAGTAAATCGGGGATTTGGATCCTCTCCTGCACAAAGGAGACGGATCCTCCTGACCTATTTGCACGGATGATTGGATTTTGATCAAACGGTTACAATTATTATAATTTTAGAGGAAGTTCCCTATTTGTAGCCGTTGAATTTTGATCAAACGACCCGTGTTATTAGATCAGGATGATCCTTCTCCTTTGCTCCGGAGAGGATCCAAATCCGTAAATCGGCGGCCCACTCATGTCGAAAGTACAGAAATACCCTTAACGTTACTTCCCAAATAATTCGTCTTTATTGATAAGTGTGAGCTGGGGATGTTTGTCTCCATCCGACGGCTTCAGATTTACCGAGAACAAAAAGCGCTTTATATACTCATCGCTGCTCACTCACACCACCACCACAACCACCACTGTACTCACTAGAGAGAGAGAGAGAGAGAGAGAGGGGAGGAGAGAGAGTGAGAGTATGGAGAAGGCTCTGACAAAAGTGAACAGCTTGAAAGTTGGGAGCTTGTGGATCTCGAAGAAGGCCAAGGAAGAATTCTCCAACATCTCCGACGACCTCTCTGTATGTAACAGTAATCTTTCTGTTTGTTCTCTTGCCCTTTTGCTTTTGACTATGATTATGTTCTTGTTTTCGTTTTTGGTTGTTGGTTTTTGGTCGGTATTTGTGTAATGCGGCTTGAATCAAGTTTACCCAGTTCGTGATTTTCTGCTAATCTTGCTTTAGTCGGTGGTAAATTGTAATTACCGGTGGATGAGATCTGATCTGTTAGGTTTTTAACGGTAAGAGAGTGAACTGGAAGATGGGTTTTGGGTGTAATCTGAATTGTATTTGCTGATTTGATTTGATTTTTGGTAAATTGTGTTGTGGAAATAAAAGTTAAGGACTTTAAATTTTTCAAATTGAGAATTAATAATCTTAGGTTATGGGTTAATCGATAGACGTTCCCCGACACTTGTAAAGCGGGGAGCCTTGTTGGCTTGGGGTCGCTCTTTTTAGAATAGAATATTGTCTGGTAAAAAGATATAGAAATCAAGGGAATGAAGTTAGAATATAACTTGTTGACAGCAAACATTCCGCAAAAAAAATTCAGATTTTGTCCAAGTTTTTGTGCTTTCTTAATCAGATTGTTTGTTGTTGCAGACATTCTCGAATACCGTCGAGGAGAAGGCAAAATGGGTTTTCAACAAACTAAAAGGTGTGGAACAATCTTTACCATAATATTGTTAGTATGACTGAATTGCAGATGGATGCAATATTTGCAGTACATTACTTGCCAGTCAACAATCTGCCTTAAAAATAGTAATGCTTATTGTTCGAACGATGAGTTTTCTCTCTTGTTTGATTCACTTACAGGAAAGCCGCCGAAAAGCTTGCCAGATCTCCTTCGAGAGTACAACTTGCCACCGGGGCTGTTTCCGCAGAACATAACCTGTTATGAGTTTGACGAAACAAAATCCAAGCTCATTGTGTATTTGCCCTCAGCATGTGAAGTTAGCTTCAAGGATTCCTCTGTTATGAGGTACGCGACCCGAGTAAAGGCCATTCTTCTAAGGGGAAAGCTCACAGGGATAGAGGGAATGAAGACAAAGGTTCTGGTATGGGTTAAGGTCACTTGTGTAGTGGTCGAAAGTTCCAAGTCCGATAAGGTGTGGTTTACAGCTGGTGTTAAGAAGTCGAGACCAAAGGATGTTTACATAACACCGCGTGACTCCGTGAGAGTTGAAGAATTCTGAGTTTAGAGTAAAATCGGTGTTTCTATCGCCATTAGTGGGAAGAAGATCTGAATTCTTGTTAGCTTTTTACTTAATAGGCATTTCTATGACTGCTTATTTTTTGACAATGTCAAATGCAGAGCACTGTTATGTGGTTACTGAAGATTTCACATTTTGGCTATTGGATGAATGCAATTGCTTCGTTTTGCTTCCGTTTTCTGTTCGATGTGCATTCTGTTTTACGCATATGATACGGTAAACATTGAGACGCGATGTATTCTGAAATTGCAATCTAATTAGAAGGGAATCACAGATATCATTTTACAGTGAGGGAATATCCGTAAATTGTAACTTTCTCTGTTGAGAATTTAATTTCCTATACCTACTTTGGCTGCTGTAACTTTTCTCATCTGCTTCCGAGATCACGGAGAAGTTGCACCAGAATCACGAACAATCTTGTATTGTGATACGATGTTAAGCTGCAGATGAATCACGAACAATCTCGTAGAGCGATATAATGTTTTCTATGCTCAACAGGAAGATGATGCACCATTCCAGAAGATCCGACTTTCTGTTTTGAAGGACTTCTTGCAAGAAATGAATGTTGTGCTGCGAAAAAGAATGGTTTGGTTTCAAAGAAAATATGAAATCATCCAAAAGGCAATATCTACACCGGCAACATACAATTCTCCATGATTTAAGAACCGAGATGAATTAATAAAGGACAAACCTACCTCTACAAACTTTAACTTGAAATCCAAGTTTCCGAAGCGTTGTGTAACCTCGTACTCCTCCCGAAGGTACTCGTGTATTTGAGCATACTTTGCATCCCTCCAAGCAATTTCTGATCTGATGGATAAAGAACAGAATAAATATTAAAAGCTGCAACGCCAAATTATAAACCAAACTGGTATATTCGAGCACTCGAAGCAATTCCAGATAAACGAAAATGGCAACTGAAGAAAACCAAATTTAAGGTTAATCTGATCTGCTCAGCCAAGTCCATAGTGTATTTTCTGAATTTTACAATAAGTTGGTACCAAGATTTCTAATCCAGAAGGGGGAGAAGTTGAAACCTTAGGGTTTAGGGTTTAAATGCAATATCCAAGGTCAGTGAGAAATCTAGATCATCCAGCATACAGAAGGACCAACTTTAAATGCAATTGATTACTGATCTTGAAATATCACTACAAACAACCGATGAAAGCACAATGGCAGTACCTTTCAAAAAGACCAACTTTAAGAATCACATCAGCTAAGTTTGAGTTAGCCTTCCCGACAAGTTGAAGGAGCTTCTTTTTATGCATTGTGAAAGTTCCAGTTTTCTCCATCCCACGATTTATATCTGCAAACTCTTCAACCATACCATCAACCTAGAAAGAAAGACCCGTGCGACCACACGGTTGGGAGGGGATAGAGAAAGATATAGATTATCATAATCTAAGACGCAGGGTTCTCGAAATGCAATAACGTTGGTATAAAAGAAGCAAGATATATAGATAAACTGAATCTGAAAAAGTATTACCTGCGAAACAAAATAATCTAAGGCAATACTTTGGCCAAGCACACTGCCGATAATGCGAATAGAATCAGTGTCCAAAGTTTTGAGAACTATGTAGTCTGGACCACCCTGCATGTCCTCATCCAGCTGTGGCTTTTCTTTTACGGCATAATCTAATGCAAACACACACAGAGATACAAACAGAGAATTAATTACCATAATAATTCAAAATATTTTCAACCTTTGTATTCCAAAAGAATATATTTATATCTAGAAAAAATATTAGCATTTGATGATTCAATGCAGCTGAACTCAACTCAAATGAAGTGTAAGAGCACATCGAGAAATCAAATGAAATATGGTTATCTTAAAGAAATTTACCGTCTTTTCTCATCTCTGGAAGTAATCCAGAAGCATGCCTTGTAACTAGATCCAGATAACCGTCAACTTCATGATCCTCAACATTAAACAAAACAGCAGATCCATACTGGAATACGACCATGAAACGCCAGACTCCAAGTTCCTAAAAGAAAGCAACAAGATAATGAAAATACTGTCATATTAATTATACTCGATGCTGCTATTAGCTATTGCCTATTACTGAAAAAGAAAAGCACACTTGTAGCTTTGGAGATGATGTCCTCACTCGAAAAAGTACACTTGTTTATCTTTATAAGCCAGGTATGGCCCGGGTATAAATATGGTTATGATGTCCTCACTCGAAAGTAGTCAGTCGGACATCAATCAGCCAATACATACATAGCCTACCAGAAAAAGTAAATGAAGAAAATAGCTTAATCAACCATGTAAAGTCAAGGATCAGTCTAAAAGTCAGTCTAAATTTTCTTTTAGTATTGTTCACAGACGAAAATGGATGCATTATGCCACCGCAACGGAAATTTAATTCCCACAAATGATTTCTTTATGCATATCATGAGGCAGAATGGTCTGAAGAAGGAAATTTAATCACAACAAGAACTTCAGCCGAGCAAAGTATCAAATTGTTCAATGAATCATCATCTTACAGTATTTTCTGAAGGGAAATCGCAAAATCTGAGGGCAATGTAATTCGACGAGCGAGAAGAAGGAGGAATGACATTGCTTAAATTCTCGGCTTGCATGCTCTTCAAATTGATACTGCGAAAACCATGAATCTGAGAAAGCCAAATCATAAAGAACACAGCCGGAAACAACTGAGAAAGTGAGAGAGACAACGAAAAACGGAAGTGACCCAGTACAAAAACCGCGACAGACCCCGAAACAAAAATCAAAATCCCAGATCAAACATAAGAAAACGAAAATCAAAGCAGCATTAGAACAGTAGGAAATGGTCAGAATGTTCAAAACAAAACCTTAAAGCAATGTTCTTTAATGAAAGTCATCAGCTTGAAGAGACAATACGAGCTTATATCAAACTAAAAACACAAATGGAGACAGACCCACATGAACATATGACAAAACAATCAAACCCCAGACGAGGATTCGCAAAATTAAGAACTATGACGGCTAACCTGGTACAAAGGAAGTAGGCTTTAACGGGTATTTTCCCGTCTTCCTTAGCTTGGCTCTGACTCTGAGCATAGAAGGGCGGCTCAGAGTCGTAATCATTGGCTTCAACGGAAACCCGAGACGGGATTGCAGAGAAAGGTCGTGAACTGAGGAAGCGGAAGTGGAAGGACGTGGAGGCTGACGGGCGGTGGAGATGGAAAGGAGGCTTGGCCGGAACAGAAGATTTATAAGCTCCGGCGGCGGCTACGCGGCTGAGGAGAAGAGAAGCAGCGGCTCTCCACCTCCCCATTCACTGAAGCTTCAAGGTTTTGGGAAGCCAAGTTAATTTCGCTGCCGCCTTTGAAGCGAAAAGCACGGGTTGTATGCTTCTGCTCCTCCTCCAGCTTTTTCGGAAGTACGACATGTCGTTTTTGAACTTGAGTAAAACGACGCGTAGTTTACTGTTGGCTAGCAAGTTAGAACCTCATGAACCCTTGGACGGCTGAGAAAGCCAGTCCCTTTGAGCAAACGAATAGCGCTAGGAGGAAGAATATCTGAGTGAGCAGAGAGACTGAGGAGGAAGAGGAAAAATGGCGATTTTGGGGGATCTGAGGGTCTCGGCGACGCTGACTTCTCACTCGACGCACTCTCTCAGAACCCTTTTGCCCAATTCAAAGGTCTGGATTTCTTTTTCTGGGTTACTTCTCATGTATTTTTGTCTTATTTTGTCTCTGATTTTATCTGGGTTTCATGCATTTCTTCCAATTTCTCATTCTGGGATGTTTGGTTCCCGGGAAAATGAGAGAAAGGAGCTGAGGGTTTGGGTTTTTGATTGAGGTCAACTGTGAGACTATTGTTTCTTTTGTCCCTTGTTGGAGAATTTTATGAATTTCTATGGTGGCTTTCTTATTCTGTTTAGAAATGAAAATTTGAAATATTATATCGAATTTGTTGAACTACCAGCTAATTTACAAGCTTAAGTTAGAAGAATATGGTGCAATTTAGTTATTTTATGCCCATTTAATCGAGGGTTTTTCCCGATGGTCTTGTAGCTAAAGGGAAAATGATGAGGACTTTGTTGTAGACTGAGTGTACTTGAGAGTCTTACTTGTTGTATTTCATCACCAATTCCGCTTGTAAGTGTCAATCTGAAGCTAAAGAAGTGTGTAAAATTAACAACACTCGGTTATTTTTCACGGAGAATTCTTTACTGGACCACTGATTATAACTTAAATTGAAAGGGGTTCTCATCGTGATTGTTGACTAGTTGTCAGAGTCATAATGATGACGTCGGTGTCAGATTATATGGAAATGCTTTCTTGTTTTGTTCACTTGCTATCATGTTGAATTGGGTTTGTCATTTGGGTTACCGATTCTAGATTCTTGTGTTATTCTTAGTAGTTAAGTGATGTCATCGTAACATCCTAACAGGGATCGAGGGTATGATAGTTGTCTACTGAGCTATGATTTCATATAATGCATCACTGTTTGTCCATCTATATGATCTTCCATGGTGTTTGTGTGCATTGTATAAGGTATTTTTCTGAACTTTATATTGAATCAAAATTGAAGTGTTTCTTTCTTTATGGCCGGTTGCCTGCTGTGCTCTGTATGGTTGCAGTTGAATTGAGGCGTCCCTAACGTTTTTCCTTGTTCACAAAGGGAACTAAGTCCTCGCCTTCATTTTGTTATTGAAAACCTACATGAATGGAAGTTGAAATGTTGTTTTGCTCCTGATTGTCACATAAGATGGTTTGATAAGATATGCAAATGTCTTCTGCTAAGTCTCTGCTCGGCTTCTAATTTTTGTGCTGTGTAATAGGTAGACTTAGCTAGGTTTCCAAATGGAGGGTCTTGCGTTTCTGAGATTATGCCAAAGTGGCCCAGTATGTCATTTGATAGACGTAATATTCGTCAACATTCCAGGCGGTTGGCTGGAGATTTTCAATTGTCATCGAACTCAAGTTGCCAAGATTCCGAGAGCTTCCTCCTCAATGCCATCAACATGAGTTTCTTTGACCGTTTAAACTTGGCTTGGAAGATACTATTCCCGTCTCCAACATCTAGAAGGAGCTCTAATGCTAACATTGCCAAGCAGCGCTTGAAGATGATCCTATTCTCTGACCGATGCGCAGTTAGTGATGAGGCTAAAAGATTGATTGTCAACAACATTGTGCATGCTCTGTCAGATTTCGTTGAGATAGAATCGCGAGACAAAGTTCAGCTGAGTGTGTCTGCCGATACTGATGTGGGAACCATTTACTCCGTCACGGTACCTGTAAGACGGGTTAAGCCAGAATACCAGATTGGAGACGAGACTGGAACGATAACAAACATCGAGTACAAAGATACTGGTGACAGTTCTGGTTCTGTTGATGTCAAATTTGATTTCTTCATCCCTGACTAAAGCAACTCATTCGGTTTCTTTAGGTTCAAGAAATAGATTATTGTGTTTTGACTGAAACCAAAGAAGTTTATGTTTTAGATGTTTCGGATTGGACCTGTTTCTTCTGTATATATATGAAAAATTCGTCTGCTGAATTCACGGTTTGGTTTTGTTATGGCTCTAGTTATACTACATATGTGAGTGTATTCGATCGTTTGCTCTAGTTATTTATATTTATCAGGGGCAATGGATTCGAACTTTGGGAGAACAACAATTTCTGAAATTACAAGAAAAAAAAAAAAGATTTTTTATGGCATCTCATTTGAACAGCTGTATTGGAATGGATAAACCGCTATTCATAATATTGAAGCACTGTTCTCAATATTGAAGGAAAAATGAAAAAATTGTGGCAAACTTGGAGATTCGAGATGGAATAGCATCAAGAAAAAATTTCAGTTTCAATCTTCTCTTAGAGTATTAGAGTTGTATTGAATATCATTTTGTTATAAATAACGAGCTCGGACCTAAGAGTGCTTAGTCTAATGGTCAGGCCCTTGGTTTGCTACCAAGTGGTCTGGGGTTCGACACCTCTCAAGGTACCCACCTAGCAATTGTTAGAGTTTCTTGCTCCCTAAATGTTGTGGAGTCAGGCGGGGGGCCTAGTTATTAGTCCGGTCAAAGATCCGGAGACATTAGTTTAAAAAAAAAAAAAATCAGGGGGATTAAACCAGTATGATATATGATAAAGAAAAAAAAATAACTAGCGGGGATTGAACCCGACGTGAATCGAACACGCAACCTTCTGATCTGGAGTCAGACGCGCTACCATTGCGCCACGGATCCAATTGTTGTTGGACTCATTAGTTAAATCTATTTAGACGTTTGAAAATCAGCCTCAATTTAAATTCAACAGATATTTTTTGTACACGGAGCGGGAAGTTTTCATCTCCTCCCTCCCTCCCAAATCCTCACTGGCAATTTCTAGGGTTTATGGAACCGGTGTGAATCCCAAAGCTCCATTTCTTATCAATTCTGAAAAAATTAGTGAAATTTCTGTCCAGCTCTGTACGTTGGATCGTTGTGCCAGTTGGGTCTACTAGGACCACAATGAGCGGAGCTCCTTTGAAGTTCGAAAACCCGATCCGAGATGCAATCTCCAGAATCCGATTCGCCCCGAAATCCGACAACCTCCTCATCTCCTCTTGGGACTCTGTGGGTGTTACTCCACTTTTGTGCTCGGCAATTTGGAGTTTGTAGCACTTTCGGATTTTCAATCGTAAAAATTGACTCTTTAATTCTTTTTGCAGAGCTTGAGATTGTACGACGTCGGAAGCTCGCAGCTCAGATTAGAAGCTCCGTCGGAAGCGGCGCTCCTCGATTGCTGTTTCCAGGACGAGTCCGTCGCGTTTGCTGCCGGTTCTGATGGCGTCATCAGAAGGTTTGTCACTGGGATTTGGTTCATTTTGCAGTGGGATTCTGTTGAAATTAACCTTGACCACTGTCTTAACACTTTAATTTTTAGCTTTAATTGATGGGTAATCATAACTTTATCAGTTAATGGGGTTGATTTCTCATATTTTCTTGCAATATTTATGAGGGATTTAATTTTCCTTTTTATTGTCAAAGCAATATGTGCCGACTCTTTTCTGGGTTTTCTTATACCCAAGGTACGATTTACATTCTGGAGTTCATGATTTGATTGGGAATCACGATGACATGTCGACGTGCGTTGGATATTCGGAAGAAACCAGTAAGCTCTTATCTACCATTCCGCTCTCATTGACATTAAATTCTGATTTACCTTCTAAATACAGATTTTGAACTTTACATATGTCATAGTTTGTCTTTTCAAATTTTCAACGGATATTAGGAAAAGCATAAAACCAACTGTTAAATAGGAAATATATGTAGCACGGATATAGGATATGAGTACTATTTTTTCTGTTACAATTAAATTAAAGATTTTATGCATAATATTTCATAAAGTTCGGAATTGCTAACCGCGGTATATGATCATTATGGCATGGGTCGTGGAAATGATTGAACTTATAGACTTAGAGGACTTACAATAGGCTGATAATGCTATCTTCTTCTGTATAGTGATGTTCTCCATTATGATTTTGTGACTGAACATATTGTTAACAAATTTTCTCCTAAATTGTTGTAGGCCAACTAATCTCTGCTGGTTTGGACAGGAAGATATTGTCTTGGGACACACGTACGGAGAAGGGTTTTGTGTTTGCAAGTAATCTCAATTCGGAGGTGATATCCATGTCACTCTCAGGTCTTGATATGATGGTAGCCATTGGATCATCAATATCTGTGTATGATTTGCGAAACCTAGAAAAGCCATTTCAATCAAAAGATTCACATATGGATGTTAAGATTGTATGTGTTAGCTCAATTCCATATGCTAAAGGTATTCTCACTATACTTCACGTAGTTGTGTATGTTGTAAACCATGTACCTGTTATAGTTACTAATACTTGAACTGGCTACCTTATACAGACTCAACGTCTTCTTGTTGATTTTGTTTTGAATCACAACTTGTATCTTATAGAAAGTTTTGAACTGTCTTTGTAGGATTTGCAGTTGGCTCGATAGATGGACGTGTAGCACTGGAGATTTCCTGTCCGTCTAGTTCAGATGATATCAGGTCAATTCTTGGAGTCTGTGTTCTTATATGATTGAAATATCCAAGCCTGGCATGCTACATAATCTGCCTTGGTTTAACTGTCATTTGTGATGTTCTATGTTGTTCTGTTTGGAACGAAGAAAAAATTATAATTTTACTTGTAATACCTTTTTGTGCTTGAGCCGCATTTGCTTCTATGAATTCTCTTAAAAGCACTCTTTAACATTTGTTTCAGATATATGTTCCGGTGTCATCCGAAGTCAACTGATAAGAGATATCACCTAGCATCGGTGAATGACATTGTATTCAATCCGCTGTATGTGTAACTCTAATACTCTATCAGCTTTGACCAACCTGAATTATGAAAACTTACTTTCTATTTGATGTTTCTCATCTAGCATCTACGGTGCCTTTGTTACGGGTGACAACGATGGTTATGTTACTGCATGGGATGCTAAAAGCAAGAAGAGGCTATTTCAGGTATTTTCTTTAAATTTTCGTGGATTTTGCTTCTTCTGCTATCAAAGTGAACGTATTTAACTTTAATTGCTTGCCTAGTTGATTTAATTGTTAATGTGTGTTCGGTTATTACTACTCTTCATTAACTTCTCTAATCTATTCATATTTTCAGTTGCCTAGATACCCAAATAGTGTGGCATCCCTATCGTACAACCACAGGGGACAACTTCTGGCTGTTGCATCAAGCTACACATATCAAGAAGCTAATGAAATGTGAGTATGTTTCTACTATGATTTGCTACTTATCTGTCCTCGTATACTTAGTATAATATACCTTGTCCGCTTCCATTTGTCAGAGAAGAGCTTCCTCTGGTATTCGTTCATGAAGTTGGCAATGACAACATGAAATCATTATCTGTTGGAAGTTCGAGCAGGAACTAATTATACACATTAAGATGAAGGTAATGAACATTAACCTTGGGTCGGATACTTATATTTAAACTAGGATAGGCCAAGATCATTTTTGTTGTCTCGGACTTTGGAAGCTTTGTCCTTTTTGAACCTATTGCAATGATGTACCCGCCGAAATTATTTTTGATTTGCAGATGAACAGCAGTCAGCTGCAAAGTTAGAATTCTAGGAATTGTGCTTCTTGTAGAATGTCGTTATTGTTAATCCTCTAAAGTCTAGACATATACCACTTTCATTGGTTTTATTTAGTTTCTACTTATTAGATCCATGAATTTCCAAATGAAAAAGCTCGAAGCATTGACATTTGTAAAAGATATGTGTTTGTTGAATACTTTTCACATCAGTCTGCAAAATTATGAAACCATTTGCCATCTTGGATACTCGTTCTGTGTAAGTTCTGCTCCTTAAGCTGATTGCCTTCAAAATTTACATCCATTGTGATCACATGTGCCGCTGATGCCATAGATACTGTATCAATATTAAACATACATTCATAACATGTTGGTACGTCTTGTTGGCAACAATAACAACTCATATTACTAATAGCATAATGCCAATTAATGAACGTTTGTTTAATAGCTGACAAGGTAAAGTACCAATGAGCCTAATTGTGTTCCGTCGTGTATACATGTGCAAAACAAAATATTCGAGTAAGAAAACAAAACAAGAAAGACAATGTGTATACAGGTGCCAATCAGCTTGGAATGTCATCCAACAGTGTACAATGACCTTCACCCAAAAAATAAAATATAAAAAAGTATTTTAATCCATAAACCTTAGAGTGCTTGCATTTGCTTCCAAAATATACGTAATCCTTTCTCCCAAACTACCGTAACCGGCGTTTCATCTCTGTCGCTTTCTCTGTTCTCATTATCTCAGAGATAACAGAACCTCAGCGTCTATGTAGGCCAGTCTCATCCTATATGCATCACAATTTTGTGACAAAAATTTAGGCACTAGTGATCTTTATAGCTAACATGTTAGTCTCAATGATTAGCATATCATGAATCAACTGATTCTTTTGGATTTTTAGTTTTCTCCTATACCTCAAAGTTATTAGAATTCATTGCTTACAATCATCTGTGAAAATATAAATAAGCCCCTATCAACTAATTATTATGCAGTTACATAATGTTTATTATCACACAAATGTGATGCTGGAAATATAAATATATTTTGCGTGATATATTACTAAAAATTTCTTATGAAATTCTTGCTCTGAGAAATACCAAATATGTGTGTGATTTGTTTTGAGGTATTAGTGGCTTCATAAAAACTATACTTTTTTTTTTTTGTCAAGCATGAGAACCACGCTTTCAAATTACACATACAGTTACCAGTTTTTAATCACAAATAGAGCTAATGATCTAAACAGAGATTAAGTCATATAAATCAAGATTTAGTGCGTGTAGTGTTTCCGTTCACTTTTATGGCGCGTTTAAGTAATGAAAATATAAGAAATTGAATTAAAGAGTTGGAATGAGGAGAAGTCAGAATTGGAT
This sequence comes from Cotoneaster glaucophyllus, assembly GCA_036320875.1. Classification (NCBI taxonomy): domain Eukaryota; kingdom Viridiplantae; phylum Streptophyta; class Magnoliopsida; order Rosales; family Rosaceae; genus Cotoneaster; species Cotoneaster glaucophyllus. Next base: position 175,356 of record JAVVNS010000030.1, on the reverse strand, counting down.
TCTTGTTGTAGCTGTTTACTTAAATGTTCTAGAATCGAAATAGAATTCTATAAAACTGTTTACTAATTCAGCATATTCGTAATATAAACCAGTATGATTACTAAAATGCCCTTGTCCCAAATCAAATATTTTATACTTTAATGGGTATATAAATGATAGTCTTGGAAATAAAAAAAAAAGTAAGTGAGGACATAAAGGGAACAAAAGTGTTATTCCGATTGCCCAAACAATCAGGAATTGGATTACCACCTATATCTAGGGAATCCAATTCCACCAATACAAGGAATTGAATTCCAAAATTTGTGTGGGCCCCACTGTTTTTTGATTCTCCATGTTTAGTAAACGCCGGAGTAATCCGTAATCGGAATTCAATTTCACATTCTCCTTCCGATTGCGGATACGTAAACGCGTCTTAGTGTTGATTAAAAGTTTGTAACCGGAATAGGTTATAGCACATTTGCCTTAAAAAATGCACCATAAAAAGTTACCTATAATTCTGCTGTATAACTTCATGAACTTTGAACAACTAAAACTTAGACGAGGTGATAAATTGTCTAACCTATATATCGTTCCTCAATAGTCTTGACTGATCCACTTTCATAGGTTTTGTTTATTTTCCACTGATTGAATCCATAAGTTTCAGATGGAAAATCATGAAGCATGGTAGTTTGTATTAATATGTAAACCTTCCCGTCACCATCATGACATTCAAATTTATAAAAGATGTGAAACCATTTGCCATCTTGGTGTTCCCGTTGCGCAAGTTCTTCTTGAGCTGATTGCTTTCAAATTTACTTTCGTTGTGATGACAGTGATGCCATAGAGATACTGTATCAATATTATAAGCATACGTTATAACATGTTGGTACGTCTTGTTAGCGACAAAAACATGAACATATTACTAATAGCATAATGTCAGTTAATGAACGCCTTTCAATAGCTAACTAGAAGGTAAAGTACCAACGAGTCTAATTGTGTTCGAAAATAGATCCTCTCCGGATCTCTTCCACCAAGACCATCGGATAAAGTGATTCGGGTCTTTGAAATTTTATCCAACGGTCCAAAATTATTATAGCTTTTAAAGAATCAAAACAGGTGGGCCGTTAGATGAAATTTCAAATGTTTGAATCACTTGATCCGGTGATCTTGGTGAAAGAGATCCAAACTCCATTGTGTTCGGCCAATATTCTTATTTTGCAAGGGTGCAAAATAAGAATTTTAAAATACTTATAACAATTCCCAACAAATAAAAAAAGGAAAATTAATGAAAAGTCCAAAAAAAAACTTCCCTTTTAACGAAAAGTCATTTTTTAAAGGTACAGTGAATAGTATTAGATAAAGGTAAAAATGTGATTTTTTCGTTAAAAGTGAACAGTACGGAAAGTGTTTCATTAAAACTCTTTAAAAAAAAAATTGGCAAAAGAGGAAAGATAATGTGTATTCAGGTGCAAGTGCAAAACAAAATATCAGACTACGAGGAAAGCAGCTAGCATTCGAGCGTCATCCAACGGTGTCAGAAAGCCTCACCTAAAAAATAAAATAAAAAATAAAATGTATTTAAAACCAGAAACCCTAGATTCTTCGTCCTTTCGCATTTCCTTCCAAAATATAAATACCATCCTTCCCAAAACTCCTGTCCTCCGCATATCGTCTCTCTAGTCTCTCTCTAGCTTCTCTCCTCTATCAGAGCGATCAGAACCAGCCATGTCGGACGAGGAGCACCACTTCGAATCCAAGGCCGACGCCGGAGCTTCCAAGACCTACCCTCAGCAGGCCGGCACTATCCGTAAGAACGGTTATATTGTCATCAAAGCCAGGCCATGCAAGGTTTGATCTCTCTCCTTTCTCCCTAATTTTCTTCCGATCTGCAAGTATTTTAGGGCTTTGATTTCAGATCTTCGCGCGATTTCATTCGATCGTTGATATTTGTTTGCATGCCGTATGGATTTGTTGATGAATTATCTCGCCTGTTTAAGATTATGATCGGTACTGTTATTGAGATCGGAATTGATTTTAATCGGTTTTAATTACGATTTTATTGTTTTTCTGATTTTGTTTCTTCTGACTGATTATGTATTGTTGAGATGATCAATTATGTATGACATTATTTGATTTTGATTGCTAATGTTACTGATTGCTGTTATCTACCTGTAACTGATAATAATTATGCACTTGGTGATGTGGGTGGTCTTGATCTGAACACTTTCAAGTTTAATTTGTATACAGAATCCTGTTATCTTAACGGGGAATGCCGTTACTTATATATATATATATATATATATGCGCACATACACAGAGCTGTTATCGCGAAACTTGTTCGAAGCTGAGCTCCTCTTATTGCATCTTCCATGCCTGAATAATGTTTGAATTTGTTTTCTTTTTCGATTTTTGTTCTTGTTTTGTAGCTGTCCATTGTGAGGGAGTGAATATATGTGCTGAATTGAGTGTTTAATGTCTTCTCGTAATGTTATTATATCAGTTTGGATTTATGTTGGTGGCTGTGATACAAACGTGAAACAACAACTAACTAATGGAATGTTGTCACAGGTTGTGGAAGTTTCCACCTCCAAGACTGGAAAGCACGGTCATGCTAAGTGCCACTTTGTCGGTATCGACATTTTCACCGCCAAGAAGCTTGAGGATATTGTTCCATCTTCCCACAATTGTGATGTATGAACCTCAAGTTTGTTTGGTTTATATTTAAGCACGTCTTTTGTTTCTTCGGTTGGGATATTAATGTTGGTACTTTTGTATTGCAGGTTCCACATGTCAACCGTACTGACTACCAGCTGATTGATATCTCTGAGGATGGATTTGTAAGATTGTACTTTCGTTTGTTGTTATAAAATTCATTGATTTTATTGTTGTGTTGCTTGTTACTTGGATGATCCCACGAGCTTACAATGCTTTGCCTGGCTTGAACCTTAATCTGTTGCTTACTGAAGGTGAGTCTGCTGACTGAGAATGGTAACACCAAGGATGACCTGAGGCTTCCAACCGATGACAGTCTGCTTACGCAGGTTAGTTTTGTAACATGGCCCCTGTAACATTCGTCTCTTCCACTTAGTTTCAATGGAATAGTGTGCTTGTACATGTCTGTTAGGGCTTCAATTGTCTTGGTGTTGTCTATGCTGCTAGTTCGTCTTTATTCCTGAAAGACTGTAGAATCCATGTGTGCTGGAGGCTTAACTTAAATTGTTTGACGCATTTTATAACTTTTTCCTTTGCTTAACCACTTCTATAACCATGTTTCCCGCTGGTTATCTTTGTAGAGTCTTGAATGGTTTTTGGTATCTTATGCAGATCAAGGATGGGTTTGCAGAAGGGAAGGATCTGGTTGTTTCTGTCATGTCTGCTATGGGAGAGGAGCAGATTTGCGCCCTCAAGGACATTGGTCCTAAATAGATGCACTTTGTTCTTCGGGAGCGCTAGTTTTCAGATTCAAAATGGAACGGTTAACAGTATCTTTCAGGTCACCCCTTTCAGGAGCAACTGTTCTTGATTAGAGGTGGCCTTGGGTTATAAGTTGATGTTGCCATTAATTAGCGTGTCGTTATCAATATTTTTGTTCTGTTACTTGTTCTGAACCAACCCCCCAATTTCATGGTATTGGCTTGAGTTATATTGAAGACTGTATAGTATCTTCACTTGTTCTTGACTTCAAAATTTCCATAGTCCTGGTTTTTCGTCACTTGACGGATTCTTCGTGTTGCATTGTGTTTGCCTGGTATTTGTGTGTTAAATTTCTCTCTTGCCAACTTGTACTGTGATTGTGGTTTTGCGCTAAGTTATTACGCCGCGGTTGATTGCTTTCCTTTGGTAACCAGATGGTCTGTTTGGTGTTTTGGAGCTCGTTTGGAATTGCTTCTCTGAAGTGCTTCTATTCTTTTAGCTCATTAAATTTTTCGATAAAAATGTCTGCGCTTTTATGAATGCAACACTACTTTTTGTGTCAAACTGAAACTAAGCGAGAGGGATTCTTTAAAATCCACGAATCTCGTGGTTGCCCGGTACCGGCAATTTTACCTATCCCAACCTATTAGAAGCCATAACTGGTCAATATCTCGCTCATAAACGACCGGAGTTCCATTGGCTATCGCAGGTCTGATATTGTATTAGGACAATTCACGGTCAGAAGTGGTTAACCATCTTGTGTTGGTCTCCAAATGTTGTTGTTTACCACCTCGATCGTTCATACAGCAAGAGCGATCGATCATTCATTCGAAAACCGGATTGGTTTTCCAAGCCAGTCATCCGCTCAATGCTCTCGAAGCGGGTGTTGTTGCTGCCTTCACAGTTGACAATGTACACATTGATTCCGAGTTTTGCAATCGCAGCAGCTTCCGGTATCTTGGTATCATTCATCCTGTTGTATCATGGGCTGCTGTTGCTGTCACATCCGGCCTGGGTCCCATCACATCCAGGGCTTGACTTCGTCATAGCACGATATTGTCCGCTTTGGGCCCCGGTTACGCCCTCACGTTTTGTTTCTGGGAACTCATACGAGAACTTCCCAGCGAGTCACCCATCATGGGATTGCTCTCGCGCGAACTCGTTTAACTTCGAAATTCCGATGGAATTCGAAGCCAGTGAGCTCCCAAAAGGCCTCGTGCTAAGTAAAGATGAGAATATACATATAAGGCTTATAGGATCCACAACCCTGGGCGATGTACAATCCACCCCCTTAGGGGTCCGACGTCCTCGTCGGCACACTTCCGCCCAGGGATTGGCTCCGATACCAAACTGTCACATCCCGGCCCGGGCCCCCACCACATCCCGGGCTCGACTCCGTCGTAGCACGATATTATCCGCTTTGGGCCCCGGCCACGCCCTCACGGTTTTGTTTATGGGAACTCACATGAGAACTTTCCAGTGAGTCACCCATCATGGGATTGTTTTTGCGCGAATTCGTTTAACTTCGGAATTCCGATGGAATCCGAAGCCAGTGAGCTCCCAAAATGCCTCGTGCTGGGTATAAATGAGAATATATATATAAGGCTTACATGATCCACAACCATGAGCGATGTGGATTCTTACAACTGATGTCTCAACAGTTGACATGACAACCATGAAAGATCAACGAAATAGACGAAAGCAAAGTCGATTGATGTGAGAGAGATTCAATGAACACAAAAGATTAACCTTGACAAGGGTTTGGTAGTAGGGGTGGCATTTTGAACCCGACCCGTTAACCCGACCCGACCCGACCCGTTAATATTAGTATTTGGGTGGGTGCTTAACGGGTCGGGTCGTTAACGGGTGAACCCGTTAACAACCCGTTAAACCCGTTAGACCCGTTAGCACCCGTTAGTGGAGGATATTTTAGTAATTTCAATAAAATCTTAACAACAAAAAATAGATTTTATGCAAAAAAAAAAAAATAATAATTGTTAACGGGTCTTAACGGGTGAAACGGGTGACCCGTTAGCTTAACGGGTCGGGTTCGGGTGACCCGTTAGCTTAACGGGTTGGGTTCGGGTGACCCGTTAACTTAACGGGTCGGATTGAACCCGACCCAAAACCCAATAAACCCGACCCGTTTACAGGTCTATTTGGTAGTACTAACCCACCTTTATTAATACAAACATGTATATGTATAATATATATGAGTCGGATATTATCAGAAACAAAGTCACATGGCATTGTCGTGGGGCTACCAAAAATTTACTTGCTTGGCTCCTCGTCGAAAGGAGCCATTATTCTTTTTTGCAAATCAAATTTGACACATCTACAACATAAATAACCTATGAAAATAAGAAAAAAAGTAAAAGAAATGTGCATATCAAACTGTAATGTTTAAACGTAAAACGTGCATATTATTAACATTCAATTTTGTGTTGATGTCCATTTGACCAAATACAAATAGCACCAAATCTCCGACAATCATTTTACAACTATTTTTTAGTCATTAAACCGTGTAAGAGATGTTTAGCATGACTAAGAATGTGCTTCTCACATCTAATTAAACGAAATTCAACCAAACATGATTAGTTAATGAAAAATAACATTTTATATCATTCATTGAAATAGGTATACTGTAAAAATAATTAGACCGGGCCCTCTATCTAAAGGGTCCCCATTTTTAATAGAAAGGGACACTAGTCGTGGGGTCCATTTTACACGGTACATTAACGTACATTAAGGATCTGAACTTTTTATTTTTTAAGTTGCACATCATAGATCATCCTTGTAAAATATTAGCTAAATCGAAAATGTTTGAGGTATCTAATTGAGTTAAAGAAAGTTGACAAATAGTATATTCTAAAAAAACATTGAAATTTCATCATTTAATCAAATGCGTAAATGTTTTCGGATTGAAATGATTTTTGCAATAATATCTATAAAATGCAACTTAAAAAAATAGACGATTCGGATAGTTAAAATTTAATGTAAAATGGACCCCACAACTAATTCTTATTTCTTTAAAATAATGACGATCCCTTCGGATAAATGCTCTGAACTGAATGTCACAATGCATAAAGAACTTGGTGAGCTAGTTAGGTCTACTAAGTTTTAAACTAGTGGTTAATACCACCTCTAATTAGGTTGTGCAAATGAACAATATCATGTTGTATTAAAAAAATTATTATGATTTAAAGAAATAGATCAACATAAATCACATAATATTGTAGTCGCACTCCAAAATCAACTGTCAATACACGAAGCAATTTAACTCTAAACATTTGTATGGAAGTTGTCTTTTATCACAGTGGTGAAAAAAAGTTCAGCCCTTACATGACGGCGTGAGTTCAGATCTCATCGGTGATTAATTAGGGGTGGTTCGGTATGGGATCCCATACCAAAACCCTTGTCCCGATTCCCAAACCGAAATTTTCGGGAATCCCAATTTCAATACCGATCCCAAACCAAATTTTCGGGAATCCCAATTTTCGGGAATCCCGAAATAGTTTTGGGATTTCGGGACAAATCGGGAATCCCGAAACGGTTTTGGGCTTTTGGGCTTTTGGGCTTTTGGACTAAAATAAGAGGATCCAATTCAAGTGCAATAACATTAACATATTCAATATGTGCAAAGTAAGAGGAAACAATTAAACAGAATTAAAGAGAATTCGTATTTATTCATAAAGAGGAAACATAATTAAAGAGTCATATCAATTTATAAAGAGAATTCATATTTATTCATATCTAACTAATGTTCATACGACATAAACAACACAAACATCTGAATGCAAAATGAAGATATAGTACTAACCTTGAAAAGCCTCAATTCAAACTGATCTCCTTAAGCTTCAATTCAAGCAGGTAATGGAGTGGCAAGTATATATAAAGAATTATACTATATCTATATGTGGCTCGTCTAGAAATAGCCTGTAAAAGTATAAAAGAAAACATGAACTGACATAACATATCTATACGTGGCTCGTCTAGAAATAGCTTGCTTAAACTTCGATCTGTTCCTGCTTAAAAATGCATTCAACCAATCGTCTTAACTAAATTCAAAAGGGGCGATAAACTATGCATTTTACCCTTCAAGTTCTTGATGGTAAGCTTAAACGAGAATATATACAAGGAATAGATGGACGACATAGATTAATTTGAAACAATCAAACGGTTCAAATTAATTCTAATTATAATTAAAAAAATAATATATATAATAATTAAAAATATATATTTTCGGTTCGGTATGGGAATACCGAAATATTGGAATGGCAATCCCGATTCCCATACCGAAATTTCGGTATTTTTTCGGTTTGGGAATACCGAAATTTTGGGAAAATCGGTTTGGGACATTTTTGGTTTGGGATCGGTATTTTTTTGGTTTGGTTTGGGAATTTTGGGAATTTTTTCCACCCCTATGATTAATCTAGCATATAATCTAACAAAATCTATTATTTGATAAAAATAAAAATAAAAACTAACATTTGTACGATTTCTTAACTTTTTGACGTACGATAATTATTTGTCGCTTGTCTTGTCTCATGTAACCGATACGTATAATAACACGTTCAGCTACTTGTACGGAGGTTCTTTATTTGGACAAGAATTCCCGGCACAATATGTGTGGACACCAACTCAACACGTCGCCTCGAAGGAGTAATATTCATACATATTATCCACTAATATAGAAATAGAAATAGAAGGCACGTTGTCCGCAAATTCACAAATTAATGTATTTATCTACCATATTTTTTGGATTTGTAAATTGTAGTCGTCGGAAAAGATCATATTCGAATCCCTTTCATTAAATTCACCAAATCTCTTAATCCGGATTCTTAAAATTTGATCAAACGGTTAAAAACAGGAGGCCTGTCACATCCTGGCCTGGGCCCTCACCACAATCCGGGCTCAACTCCGCAGTAGCACGATATTGTCCGCTTTAGGCCCCGGCCACGCCCTCACGGTTTTGTTTCTGGGAACTCACACGAGAACTTCCCAGTGGGTCACCCATCATGGGATTGCTCTCGCGCGAACTCGCTTAACTTCGGAGTTCCGATAGAATCCGAAGCCAATGAGCTCCCAAAAAGCCTTGTGCTAGGTAGAGATGAGAATATACATATAAGGCTTACATGATCCACAGCCCTGGACGACGTGGGATCTTACAAGGCCTCTATAAAAGTTATAATAACTTTAACCGTTTGATCAAACTTCAATGATCCGAATTTGGTGATTGGGTGGATTTGATGGAAGAGATCCGAAGAGAAACCCTTTCCGTAGTAGTTAACTCTTTCTTTCTAATAATTTAACAAAATACTATAATAATAATAATAATTTACTAATAGCACGTAATAAAAATATACACATAACATTGTATTATTAATCGTGTTACGATGGAGTTTGAAGATGAAGGGGATGAAGACAGACAAATAATTTTGTAAGGGGTCAAGTTGTAACATGTTACGTGTATTTATGTGCAGTTTGTGAGTGCGACAGTCCGTCCAGTGAGACAACATGTGACAGCTCTCATTTCCATGATTTAATTATACATGCCAAGTGCCAACACGTTTCTAACGCATTTGTTTTGTTTGGTGTATATATTTGGCTCTAACCATATTTTGCATCTCAAAGAATCTAAAAAAAAATCTTTTCATAATGTGTATTTGTCTTTTTATAAAGGGTTTATATCACAAATGGTCCCTGAAATTGACCCCATCAATTATGATGGTCCCTGAATTTTAACTCGCGAATCAATGTGGTCCTTCTGTTAGTGTTCCGTCCAAATTAACTTTAAAAAAAGGTTAAAGAACCAATTTTTCATGGTAAAATGATAAAAAATAACCATGTTACTTATAATTTTACTAACTACCTCTCTTTTCTTTTTTCCATCTTCACTTTTCTCTCCATTTTTTCGTGGATTTGGTGCTAAAACTAAAATAAAAACAAAAAAAAGTGGTTCTCTAACCTTTTTTTTGGTCATTTTACCATGAAAAATTGGTTCTCTAACCTTTTTTTAGTGTTAATTTGGACGGAACACTAACAGAAGGACCACATTGATTCCCGAGTTAAAATTCTGGGACTACATTGATCAATTTTCAATTTCATGGACCATCATGATTGATGGGGTCAATTTCAGGGACCATTTGTGATATAAACCCTTTTATAAATACACCTTATAAGTTATATCGATCATTCATATTAGAGCATCTCGAAGAGGCTAAATGTTTTCGCCCGAACATGTAAATAAAAATGTAAATTTACAATCTGTATTTTTTGGAACTGCATTTACATCTCCGAAAATGCAAATTGAGATGTGAAGGTGGCTTTTACATCTCAAAGTTGCATATCTCTGTTGAAATATGTAACAATGTTGCATGCAAAGGTGTAAAGGTGGTTTTCCAATTTTGTATGATGCAATAATGTTGCATGTTTGACTCGTTTGAAAGTGTTTTTAAAATAGCTGAAAGCAATTTTCCAATTATGTAACGGTGTTTTGATACCCATAAATTTCTCCTAATTAATTGTTGATTATATATGTAGCACACCATAATGCAAGTATAAGCTTTTTTTTTTAGGAAAACTAATGAAAAGTCCAAAAAAAAATTTCTTTTAACGAAAAATCCTTTTTAAAGGTATAGTGAATAGTATCAGGTAAAGGTAAAAAAGTGGTTTTTGGTTAAAAGTGAACAGTACCGGAACCTTTTCATTAAAGCTCCCTTTTTTTTTTTGGAAAAATAATGCAAGTATAATTTTGCCGGCATTAAACAGTAACTCAGTAAGCACCCGTCGGTGACCAAAACAAACCAAATAAAAGAGAGGAGAGATGTTTTAGTTCGATTTTCATCAAAGACGAATTTGAACTACATTATTACTGGCCTATTGTGAGGCTTAACTCACTATTCTGTCATCTTAATGTAGATAATATCGATTATTAAAAATAAAAAATAAAAAAAAGGAAAGAACTCATAAGGAAAATATCAACAAAATAAAAATTAATTATAAATTAATTTAATTAAAATATCCATTATTAACCTCATCGGCAGCACTAAGCAGTCCATAGATATCGTAGTACCATCCATAATTCGAATATCCAGTGAAACGACTCTATTTCTTCCCCTTCACTACCCCTCTATTTTCACACTTGGAAGATGGAAATTTTGTAGTTCCTAAAGGTCTCAGGGTCATTACCGTCATTTCAAGCAGAAGATGGATCGAGGGGGTGGAAGTAGTTAGCAACTTTAGCGCCACCGGCCCACCAACACCAAACAACCCAAAAGGTCATAAATAAAATAGGATAAACTATTATTTGATTTTCTAAACTATCATCCCAATTAAAATTCGATTTTAAATTAATTTTTCATAAGTTAAGAACCAAAGACATTTCAAAAATAGCCAATTTTCCTTGATCATTAATTTCAATCCAGTTTTCCGTTAAGTCACCAATACTAGCCAATAAAAACATGCCATTTACCAATAAAAATATGCCACTTTTATTGGTTAGTAGTAGCGACTTAACGGAAAACTGGATTGAGCTCAACAATGAGAAAGAATTGGCTACTTTTAAAATGTTTAGGTCTCGAATCAAGGATAATGAATAAAATTGAAACAAGATAAAATCGTATATCGAAATGACTGGTTCAGAGCCGACTGGTAATGGACCTACTTACCTGTAAACTAGCTATGGAGCTAACCCTTGCTCTATTAGTTTGGTGGTTGCTACCAGTTGAATGAGCCTCGTTCGATAAGTCCAATCCCTTCAACATGTTATCTTTGCTTAGTCGCGTATACACTTCCTTGCCCCATCATGTTGAGACCAGAGCGTGACTAGGGACGAGTTTTAATTTACCAAAAAGTGGTTCAACGGGTCAATTTCAACTGAGGTATTAATTCAAAAGTCAAACGATAGTTTATCTAATAAATAAATTTTACCAAAAATAATAATGAAAAATAAAAACAGTAGGGAGACTATATTTTAAAATCATATTTTGTAATCATATGATGTGAAGCGGTTAATAGTTGAATTTATTTTTATAATTTAAAGTAAACATTCAATAATCAACCAACGCATTATGTGATCTATAAGATATGGTCGAGAAAATAATCTCTCTAGCATCATCGATAGAGATCAAATCTTCTGCACCCAAAATGGGTGTGGCATTTCTGTGGCCCCAATAAGTGTTTGACACGTATTTATTATCTTAACTTTTCTTAATTTTGTTGTCATAAATTTAATAAGTGTCGAACACTTATTAGAGCCACAAGGAGGCCACACCCATTTTAGGTGCAGATGATTTGATCTCTCGGTAATAAATGAATACCTAAAAATTAAATAAAACCAATTTTTATTTTAAAGGAAAATCAGGAAAGGACATTCAGGTATGTGTGCGGCGTGGACTTTTTGCAGAATTTGAGATTCCCTAATCCGAAAAATACAAAAACAAAATAGAAAGCCAAACTTCCCGCAGAAAGAAAGAAAAAGAAAACGAGAGCTTAAAGAGTTAGTTGAAACACTTGGATTTTGATCCAATGACCGACAACCAAGAGCAGCCGCCGGGCCCCCCGCCGCCAGGATCATCGCAACCGTCGAAACCCGCAGCGACTCATCATCCTCCGCGCCCCACGATTACTCTCCCGCCGCGCACCTCTTTCGAATCAATCTTCAGCTCCGGCGCCGGCGGGAATACTGGCCCGGGTCTGGGCCTGGGCTTCAGCCCCGGGCCCATGACTCTCGTCTCCAACTTCTTCTCCGACGGTGACGACTGCAAGTCCTTCTCCCAGCTGCTCGCCGGAGCCATGACGTCTCCATCCCCGAGGGAGCCGGGGTTCCCGCAGCTAGAAAAGCGAAATTCCGGCGATAACGATGGCGGCTCGGAATTCCGGTTCAAGCAGAACAGACCGCCGCCGATGTTTTCGGTCCCGACGCCGTCCGGGTTTCTCGACTCGCCGGGTATCTTCTCACCCGGCCAGGTACTCCACTCGTCAATCACTTCTTCTATCTTCTGAAGTACCGTTACCATTGGCTGTTTGCTTATCAGGGAGCTGGGATTTTTCGAAAAGTTTCCTTTTTTATCCGATTTAGATTAATATCGCGTCTTTAGTTACTCCGAAAACCAAGGCAGAGGATTTGAGTTTCTAAATTTAGTAACTTTTCCCTTTTTGCTTCTTATGGCTGTGATTTCTGAATCGTTGTAGGGACCCTTTGGGATGTCACACCAGCAGGCGCTAGCGCAGGTCACGGCTCAGGCTGGTGCACTCTCACCATCCTTTTTCAATTTCTCAGCCGAGTATTCAACGTCTTTCTCGACAGCACCCGCCACATCGTTGACACAGCCTCCATCCCTTACTTCCGATACAATGCCACCTCAAGAGATACCGTCTGGAACACCTGACTGTGCCGTTGCCACAAAAGAATCATCCGACATTGCCCTTTCGGATCAGAGATCCCAACCGTCTTCATTTGCTGTCGATAAGCCTAATGACGATGGTTACAATTGGCGGAAGTATGGGCAAAAGCAGGTCAAGGGTAGCGAGTTTCCTCGAAGTTATTACAAGTGCACGCATCCAAATTGTCCGGTAAAGAAGAAGGTTGAACGCTCGGTTGATGGACAAATAACTGAAATTATTTACAAGGGCGAGCATAACCATGAACGTCCTCAGTCCAAGCGTGGAAAGGATCCGAATGCAAATAGTCAGGCGAATTCCGACTTGGCTTTGCAAGTTCATGGTGGGAATTTGAACAAACCAAATTCAATGTCTAACAAGCGTCAGGAATCCAGCCAAGCAACACATGATAATTTATCCGGGACAAGTGACAGTGAGGAAGTAGGAGATGCTGAAACCAGAGTAGATGAGAAAGATGAAGATCAACCGGACACCAAGAGAAGGTAGATCTTTTATGTTGATAAGCATATGCACATGTTCGTGGGAAGTTAATGTTCCTTGTTTGTCATGTATTCTTAACAAAATTAACTTTTATTTTCCAGAAATACAGAGGTCAGGTCAGAACCGGCACCAGCTTCTGCACATCGGACTGTGACAGAGCCTAGAATCATAGTGCAGACAACCAGTGAAGTCGACCTCTTAGACGATGGCTACAGGTGGCGAAAGTATGGGCAGAAAGTCGTTAAAGGCAATCCTTATCCACGGTAATACTGCTGAAACTACGAGCTATTGGACTCTAGGTCAATAGAATCATATCAGCAAATAATTAAGAATAGAATGTGAATTTTGATTAAGCCTGTCAAGATGACAGTCATTCAGTATGCATTGGCTGTGGAACTTATCTTTATCGTTCTTTGTTTTGATTCCGCAGCCACAGGGGTAACGTAATAGTATATGTTACTGAATATTAACAAATCTACCTCCGTAAAAATTTAAATCCTGGAAGAATAATTTGGAAATGTTGTCCTGTACTCTGAAAGCCGAACCTTCTAGTTTTATTCAATTGATGTCCCCATGTTTTCAATTTTATGTTGCCTAACGTATTCATTCAAAGGAGCAATTCCTTGTTGTATGGTTGGTTTAAAAATGTCCTGATTAGTCTTTGCTACATTTTGCAGGAGCTATTACAAATGCACATTCCCTGCATGCAATGTCCGTAAGCACATAGAGAGAGCCTCTACAGATCCTAAAGCTGTCATAACGACATATGAGGGAAAACATAATCATGATGTACCAGCTTCTAAAACAAGCAACCACTACACAGGCAACAACAACGCATCAAATCTAAGATCAGTCAATCCAGGAACTGGGAAGATGGACAAGATCGATCTTAGAAACAAGGACCAGCAACCTATAGCAAGTTTACGTTTAAAAGAAGAACAAATAACATAGTTTCTGTGAGTTTCAATCAGGAAAGCAAGCACGAGGAATCAGAGAATGTAAAATTTCCACGAAGCAGGCAAAAGTTGTAAGTGTTATGTTTGCCCGAATCTGTTTTTCACTACAGGCCGTAGTTTTGATCAAGGCCCAGTTACCGAATTGCTAATGTACAAAGGAAAGAGGTAAGTATGAAAAAGAATAAACGTTAAGGAAGAAATCAGGTCATATTTTTGTTGTACGTAAACTAGTTAACAAGCATACTCTGTTGAAATTTACAACTTCTGTGCATTCTTTTGTATATGGAAGCAGTGGTGTTGTTTTATATGATTATTTACACTTGTGTTTGATAATAATGTATCGATGTTTGCCTGAAACTCCAAGAAAATTACTTCCACTTTCGGGTTGCCTATTTCTATTTTGTACTTCTCCTTTTGTTCTTGCTTGGTACTCCGTTTGTTGCTGTGTCAGCACGCACCAATCTCTGCGCACATCTGACATTGTAGAACAAAACTTTGTGCTAATCATCGTTAATCGATGGCAAGTACAAGAAAAAGCACTAATCAGGTTCTTACGGCCTTTTATGTCCTCATTCTTATAAGCTTTATCGCCGTGATTAGATATGGGTTACAGGTTTAATGGCTGAGGACGGATAGCAAATGCATGGTGTTAACTGTTAACTATAAAGTGTTAACTATAAAATAAAGCATACGAGTACAGGTACTGATGACATTTTGTACAAGATCAATGGTAATGCATTTGCAGTTCATTTCTCTGTCTTCCTTTTCTTGCACCATTGGATTAGGTCAAAGCGCGGTCGAAGCCCCCGAATGTTTACAGACATTTGCTCGGTGTTTTGGCCGGAATTATAGAAACCCTCCAGGATCCAGGTTCGGTGCCTGTCCGATTTAATCGTCCATAGTTACGAGAGTCGGAATTTGACCGTGGTTCACAAAATCAATCTTGTTCAAGCGTAGGCAGCACAGGACTTGCTCGGGCAGTTCCTCTTGTTTTTGGGCCTGCCACCACCAACTCCGTCAAACAAAACTCAAAATTTACAGAAAAGCAGGATGCATATTTACTGTAACAGTGAATGGTAAGTTTGTGAATTTACTTGGATTGTCAATCCCAAATCAAGTACCCCATTCTTCAAACGGTCTCTGAATGATTCAAGTCCCTTCCTGGATATGTAGCTAAACCTATGTATATCTAGGTCAATCTCAAAGTAATTAGGTCCCTGTCAAATAAATTACATAAAAACAGTTAGGTTAGTGTAAAAACCTAGAAAAAAAACTCCGGTATGACAGCCTGACCATATGACCCGTCAGGCACTCTCACAATTAGTGGGAAATTATACCCATGTGAGGTCCGTTCCTTTATGAGAGCGGCCTGACCAGCCGCATGCTCAGGCTGCCCTATTGAAGTGTTTCTCGTAAAAACATCGAACTAGAGAGAATTTTTCGTATTCATTTTACCCTGAAGAAATTATGTTGGGGGCGTGAAAGCACCGGCTTATCGTTGTAAGCATGTATGAGCTTTCTTTCAGTAGAACTCAACTGGAGGTCATCTGGATTGACCAGTCCGGCCATGATCTTTAGCCTTTCCCTGAAAGGAACCACAGACTCCTTTGCAAACCCCTTCACCTTCTCGGTCTCATCCTCAATGAATTTCTGCGACAGAAAATCAAAGCTTCGTTAATAAGTCCGTCTTCTTTGCACCCGGATCAGAGATGTGGGAATTGAAAAAAATTCTCGACGAAACTTACCATGATGCTGTCTTGAAACTGAGATGATATCTCTTTTTCGAAGTTTTCATTCACTTTGAAATATAGCACAAGACTCATGCCTTCCCCATCTGAATCGCCGAGGAACATTGTTGTAGGATAAGTAGGCAACTACAACAACAAGAACACCAGAATCAGTATCACCAAAAACACAACGAAAACTGATCCTTCAGCGAAGTATTTTGAGAGAGAGAGAGAGAGGGGACCTGTATGTTAACAATGAGGAGGGAAGGAACTTTGTCATGTGGTTTTACAGAAGGAAGCTCAAGATGCTGAGCAATGTGATCTCTCTTTCGGGGACAGATGAACAAATCGACACCAATTGGTACGTACGAGCTGCAGTTTGCAGCAGGGTACTTCTGTTTATCCCTGCATGGAGGAAAAAATTTGAATTTTTAGACAGCCGAACTGAATGACAAAGACACAACAAAATTAGAAACAGGAAAACAAGTAGTGTACTTGAAATAATTCTCGCCGCGGAGCTTGAATACTGAAGGTGGAACTGGAGACCAGGATCCCGGAGCTGACTTCTCTTCGGTTGAGCAAGGGATTCGACGTCCTGCTCTTGGACGGAATACGTACTTCTGATCGGACGCACCTGTTTATCCATGGTTACCCGTTTAGTGTTGTAACACAGAGCACGTAGGCAATTCTTAGATTCTAACTTCAAATTTTGATCACATTTAGTACTCACCTTTCATTTCGCTGTCGTCAACAGACTTCCTCTTATACAGCATGATCACCGCCGGGTTCTTCTGACTCTTGTCGTTGAAACTCACTTGGGTTTTCTCGACAGAATGGCGTGCATTTCCATCTATTTTTAGATAACTTTCGTAGAACCCTTCGTACTTACATCCATTATCTACGATGCATGATGCACTTTCATACTGCAGCAATTGAGCATTTGGGATGTTCCCTGCCAAAGGAAACCCATCTGGCACCCGAAAACAAAGAACTAGTTTCAGCCACCGAAAATTCGCAATTGTCACAAAAAAGAAAAGAAAAGATTGAAATCAATTGGCGATATGAGTGCATTACCTCCATGCACACTGCAGAAATCATCTTCTGAATCAGATTCCAGAATGCTTAGTGAGTCAAACCATGCTTCCCCTGGGCCTTTCCCTACACAAAGTTGTAATCTTTATGGTCTGAAATCACTTAGCATGGAAAAAATTCGGGAAATACATAGAACATTTCGCAAATCTTCGATCAAAAATAATACTTTTTACCCTAAAAAGACCCTAAACTGGTTGTAAAACGTGTTAACTTTTCATGATGAAAACTAAAAACCAAAAAACGAAATGGTTATCAAATGGGCCTTAACGTTTGAAACATACCGCCATTTGCATCAATTTGACTGTGGTTCCACTGAAGCTGAGTGAGATGATATGTTCCATTAGAAACCTCAGATCTCTTGCAGGTGGTTGCAGCACCTTTCTCAAAGTCAAGATGCACAAACTCACTCACAGACCGTCTTTTGGGCGCATCAGGGATGGCGACGGAAGCAACCTTCTTCGTCTTCTTCCCCTTACTCCGGCGCTTGCCGTGTCTGTGGACCTTTTTCTGATGAGGGTTGATAGTTTCATGTGGTTTTGAGACACAGACGCCCATGGCAGCAAGTTTTTTCAAGTAATGTAGAGGACTCTCCTGATGTACTTAACCTGCAAGGCAAAAATAAAAGTCCGGTTTAGAAAACCACATAACCCTCGTTCGGTGCCTAGGATTGGATTGGATTGAATAAGATTATAATAAATAACTCAATCTAATACAGAAAATAGAAACAGAACATCACTAAAAAATACAGAACACTATTCTGCGTGACGGAAATTCTTCATGCATGACGTTCATTCTTATTATTTATACAAATATTTTCGAACATGTGTAGATAATGTGAATTATATTAAAACGGACGTTCTTTCCATAGCCGGACTATTACACATGATTGTAAATTACGAGGAAATGAAAATAATTGCATGCACAGAGAGAGAGAGAGAGAGAGAGAGAGAGAGAGAGAGAGAGAGAGAGAGAGAGGAAACCTGGTAAGGGGTTAGGAATTAATATTTCGACATGAAAAAAAGAAGAGGAAAACCGTCGTTCCCTGTTGAGGAACTCGGCCTCCTTCCCTTTGGAACTTGCTCTGTTCTCTCTGTTTTCGACCACCTTAAAGTTTTTGCTTTAATTTCCAAATGCAAAAACAGAGATTACAAGACAGAAAACACCTTGTCCAAACACAAGAGAGAGAAACAGAGGAAGGAAAGGAAGACAGGTTCCGTTGTACTCGGATCCTATTTTCCTTTTAACTCTCCTTCTCTCTCTGTCCCTCTCTGTTTCCTCTGCTTTCGTCCCCTCTTCTTTTGCTTTTCTTTTTTGGGGTTGCCTTTTTTTTTTTTTTTTCCTTTTAGGTTTTTTCTTTCTTGGATTAAGTTTTCAATTTCAACAAGAGTGGTGCTATCTATAAATTATGTTTTAGTTTTCGCACATTACTTTCAATTTTCAACCATTGGATCAAATGATAGAAATTAACAATGGTGTGTGAGGAGGTAAAAATCAATGTCTGGATACCACCCTTTCAACAAAATAAATGAATTTTACACACCGTATGTTTTTGGTTGTTTTCATTTGATTTTCTCAATTCAATCTAGCAGTCAAATATAAGTATCGAGCGTGTGTGAAGGAAGATAGTGTTGAAATCAGTTCTCTTTGAAAAGGGGGACAACTAGTGACGAACTACAGTTATCCACCTTTTTCGGATCCAAAGGAGGTTAGTTGGGAATTGCACCCTATCCATAGCCACGATCAAACAGATTCACAACTTGCAAAGTATCGAACCCAGAACTTCTTTTTTTCCTGTAAAAAACTATTGTTTGCGCTTTTCTATTGAACCACTTGTCGTGATTTTGAAACTACTTCTCTCTCAATAACCATAGACTTGGTTAAAGTTGAAAGAAGAAAAAAAAAAGAGAATTACCCAATTTGTGACCTAAATATGTGTGTATTCTAACTAATCATAGATTGAAGCATTTTGAATCAAAGTAAGTGATTGCAGGCAAGTATGCTTATGTGAGCAATAAATATTGCAATTGAAATCTTGATTTGACCGTACTCCAAAGTTTTGTTACACCAATTACGAAAGAAAAATAGAGCCTGATTGGGGAGGTGGCGATTGGTAATGGCAGACGCCGAGTTTTAATTTTTGTGCACGTCCGGATGCGAATCAGTCGGTTGAGACAAGTGACGAATGACCATTACTGTTGCTATATAAAAACAACTCTCCACCAACCTCTTATTCTTCTTTCAAATTATTGATAACTCAACCCCCCACTTCTTCAAAAATATGATAAATGTGATTGATTGGTAGCTAGCTACTACTTAGACGGCTACAAGTGTTGTGTTGTTAGTCCGAGGCGGAGCCATGAAGGGATTAAGATGGTCTTAGGTCCATTTTGATATATACATATATTTGTTTTTTTGGAAGAGTTAGCGTTATGTTTATGATTTTTAAGGTTTTTCTTTAGGCTTAGGACCTCAATCCGATGCTTTTCCTTTTATTTCTTATACCGGTTTTTATTTTTTTTTATTTTTTTTGTCAAAAGATAGACTTTATTTATAATCTAATCGAAATGTTTACACCCATAGCAAGAATGTTAAATAAAAACTTAGGACCTATCTCGTCCCAAACAAATGGACCATCATGTTTGGCAGTAAATGAGGCAACCGTGTGAACAGCCAGGTTGTACCCCGCGACAGAAACCTAATTTTGACATCTTCAATATGCTTCACCAAAGAATCAATATCAAACAGAAGACATTCCAAATCAGCATCCACTTCAATCTCCTTGTTAATCATTCGCAATAGCACCTGAGCATCCGATTCAATCTCTACCTTTGATTTGAGGTTGGTGGTTCCTATATGTGGAGTTTAGACAATTCGTTGTTTGTGAGCTTAAGAAAGAGGATGATGAGGACAATCTCATACCAGATCCAAATGACATGACATACTGATTTTTCTTAGATCAATTGAGTGTTTCGGGCTAAGACTTTTGTGACCCTCCTAGACTTCGCCATTCTTGTTACTAATCTACGTGTAATATTGGTGAAAACAATGAGTAAATTTTACGTAAAATCAAAATACTTGTGTATTGGAAGACATATGAGAAGTTTGTAACCACCCAAACCAAATTCAAAGTTAACTTTTAGATTCTTGAACCTTGCTTAAGTGCCATAGTTCTTTCCACCGTATTCCGGATTCAATGACAATGTGAGAATCTAGGACCAAATGTCCGCCTAGTAGCTCGGCAAAGCTCAGTTGCCTCTTTTCTACTCAAAAGTTCGGAACCAACCATCTTTTACTTTTGGGGCGTTTTCATACAGGTGCCTTGTTTTACCCAAATTCACCCACATTACTCAAAATTGTCCATCCTAAATTTTCAACTTCCTTCTTCAATCTCTCTAGTATCACCATTGACATGACCCGGCCACCGACAAGGAAACTTAGGCTAAAATACCACACGAAACTTTTATACTTCGCCCACCCAAAAAAAAAAAGTTTTGAATCTGTCACCGTGTGAAGTTATTTGAATTTATGTAAATTCGTCTTACATTGCCAGTTTCAAGTCCAAATAAAGGAGGAGAGCACGTCGAATCTTCGCTAAATGAAATATGGCTTTACTATTGTTGTTGGAAGACACTAAAATTTGTCGAACCCCTACCCAATATTTGAATGCACGAATAGGTTGTTTCACTGTATCTATGGAAACATCAATGATTGCTAAACTTTTGTTAGAAAACACGAGTATAGAACAAGTATAGTTTAACTATATAATAACTTAATAAGTGGGGCTTAATGGGATGCTTAAACAAGAAACCCATATTTTAAAATAATACATAATTATTGGCTTTGATTTGACTAGCTCAGACTAACCGTGTGCCGTGGGTAGAAATTCTGTGTGTAAGTTTGTTGTTCATTTGGTGGGTGTGATGGATGATGAAAACAAACCCTAATCTAAATTAATTATTTTTAGAAAAATGCTAAGAAGATTTTTTTATGGATTCTCGGTTAACTCATGTTTTTTATATATAATATTTTATAATATTGGTAAGAAAATTAACGTTAAACTGTGAAGTGACAAAAAGTTCATAAGAATTTCACTTTGAAACAGTCTCCTTGGCATTAATCTTTTTATTTGGCTCAACCATTCACATACACACTACTCTCGCTCCCGAAAAATCCCTATGTGTAAGTGGTTGAGCCATAAAAATAATTAATTTAGATTAAGGTTTGTTTTCATGATCTATCACACCCACCAGATGAACAACAAACAAATTATAAACTAGACTTTTTTTTATCAAAATTATTATTATTAAGGGGAGGAAGAAGGATTCAAAACTATTATAATAATTTATGAGAGGGAGAGTTTCGAACCTAGAACACACGTGTAAAAACTCAACACCTTAACCATTACGATATTGGACCACATGCAAATTATAAACCAGACTTTTTCCATGTCCAATAAAGAACTCGACTTAATGTTTGATAAGCCCTAATTGAACAAAAATTAGTTAACATTTAAAACGATGGGAATGATTGATGCTCGATCAGTCCCTTTCAAATTTATTTCAAGTTCAATGTTCGGCTCACCTGCACGAAGTAGTTCTTGTAGTTTATTCGGATTTCACTTTTATTGTTGTAATTTTCTTCGTTGCACGTTCATTCTTGTAATCTCATTACGTTAGCACTATTGGTCCAACTTTTATTTTTTTTTTCAAATGACAAGACTTGCATAAAAGTGAAGGAAAAAATTAACTTAGTTTCAGACTGGAATAAAATAAAAGCGAAAAAACAACACTAAGAACTACATTAATGAAAGTGAAAGACAACTTTTTTTTTTTTTGGAAACAAGACAACTTTCTTTTGCCCACAGATGAAGGCTAAGCTCCTTGATGCATTTTTCTATTTCTACTACACCTACAAGTTTATGTCACTATGTGATTATTCTATATATATTAAGAATTAATTAAGCAAATAATATCTTAGTTAGGTGCAAATCACACTCAAAAGACTAAAGAGGAGGACATAATATATAAATCAAACAACTACACCACAATATAATCTGATGATTATTAATAACTTTGTGGAGTTTTAGACCTGAGAGAATTTTCAGTGTGCCGAGAATATGGTTCGATACACTAACTATTATAATACAATTTGTTGAAAACTTAAAAGAAGAAAAAAATTCAACCAATTGTACTATAGCCTTGTTTTCGGCGTACTGAAAATTTCCTCTCTAAAGTTACCCAGTCCAAAGACTTCCTAATCATGTTTAATTAGATTAATCATAAATTACCTAGATTATTATTAAAAAGGAACAAAAAAGAAGCCAACGAAAGAGGTACAAGATATATATTTTTTATTTTTTTCCAAAATCACCAACCCAATTATTATGTTGTGGTAGACAGCTACAATGCACTTCAACTGAACCTGCTTGGTTTGTTCCCTGCTGCCGAAACCCACACCCACTTTTAACAACACTTTCTTTTTTAGTATGTGCTTATATGAATAGAGCTTCTTGAACCTGCCTAATGTATTGCGGACACATGTTTAAAGGCTGAGACTATATAAAATTAAGAGACACAACAACTTCATCGATGGCTGCAAAAGCATTAAAATTTCCATGTTCTTGAAATTTATATGATTTTGGATTATCCTCATGGGAGACACAGAATCGCACAGAGCAGCTATGAAACGGTAATTGCCCCATTTCCATTCCGGCCTATTATTGATAGGGATTTTACCGATACTAAAGGTAGCTACCGAGCTTCCCACTTGAGAAGTCAGTCGTTATAAAAGAAGCGACGAGGAAGCGAAGCTGTCTACGAAGGTTTGCTTCCTCCCTCGACTATAGTTGTAGTACTCGGCTCGTCGCCATTTTGGGTCAAAATGTAATCGGCTTTGCCTTCTAACCCAAAATTAGGAATTAAACTCGTTAAGTTTACGATATTAGATTCTTGATAAGAAATAATATTTGGATCTTGAAATTGGATGATGATTTTAGCTTTCAGCCCAGCCCAGACCGGCTAAATAATTACTCTTGGATTCTGATGGGCTCAGATCAGCCCAAAGTCACATTGGAAGATGGTAAGAAATCTGGGCCCTTCTTATTGGTGCCAGTTTTGGACCACATTTTTGAGCCCAAGTGGGGGATATAGGAGGTGTAGGACAATAAAGGATATAGAAAAGTGGGGACAATAGGTTAGCTAGGCCTAGGCATGATTAAATGCACCACAACGTTTGTCTAAAGTAATAATTGTAATATTTTGTCAAAAGCCAAAAGGACCAACACCCACCGGACACTTGCCATTCTTTAATTTCCCATCGAGTAAAGAGTGAAGAATGACCCTCAGCTTTTAATTCTATATGGTCCTACACTCCTACTACTTCTTAGCCTTATGATTTGAGGCACCACATAAATTTATGTAAGATTATTTTATTAGGGTAGCTCTCACGTCGAGTAGAATCAGTTTTTAAGTCATGTAAAACTAAAACGTAAAGGTCTTATGTTTACTTTGAGAGATGCCCAACGGATTTTTTCAAGAAGTTGTTCAGAACTCAAAATTCAAAAGCATTATCTTTTTGTGAAGAAGCGATGGTCGAACTCTTACTATCAAAATTCAAAAGCATCATCTTTTTGTGATAATGCGAATGAACCCATACTTTATCATAAATTTCTATCTACTTTGGAAAAAAGGAATGCCTTTGCAAGTTTGCAACAAAATGAAAGCAACTTCATATTGTTATGGTTGTTGATCAATGATCCTATTCATCATCCCAAATATTGAGTGTTTACTTGGATTTGAATGAGGGGTCCTTCGTGAGAAGTAATGGTATAGCACAAATACATTCAGTGACGGATTTAGAATTTGATTATTAGGGGTTTTAGTGTTAAAGGTCTAAGTTTTTTTTAATAGAAACAGAACGCGAAGCGTGCAAAAATTTCATTTGATTTATTGAGGCATCTTGTTGAAACAATCTGATGAGTGTTATTGAGAGAATTTGTCATGAAACATTTCGTGGGCACAAAAGGAACTCATATCAAACATTCAAATGGTCATCGAAAGACCCTCACATGTATATTTTCCAGACTTCAGGTGGTCTTGGGACCAACTTGGTCTCAATGTACATCTGTCATTGAGTACACCGTTACGGTGACATCACGTATCATGCAAATTCCTCTCCTCCTTCACATGTCTAGTTCTCGGTCCCCATTAGAATTTAGGTAAGGATAAATTGCAAAGGAAAATGGAACATCAGCAAGTTTGTCTCTCTAGTGAAAGCTACATTCTGCAACCCTTATCCTTGATTGTGAAAAAAAAGGAAGTTTATCTATTTATAAATGTGTTAATTTTTGACAGCTAACGTGGGATATCCAATAATCCAATAAATAATTTTTAGCACATCCTTATGGTCATAACCCTTGTTGTCTGTGAAACGTGGCCATGACTTTTACTCTTTTTGGGGCTTTTAAAACGATTTTAAACTATTAAATATGTGTCGATACTAAATATTAGCCGTTATTTAAGAAGGATGAGAAATGAATGTTGGAGTTTGGTGGCTTAGATTTGAGCCAAAAAATTTGAGTCCCCACCGGCTAGTGAGATGAGCATCTACTGGTTTATAAAGAATGGATCAGGATCCTTTCCTGATCATAAAAATCTAAGTCAACTGAGCAGGCAATTATGATCGTTGAAATTTAATCCAACAGCTACAAACTGGAGGGTCCTCTAAAAGTTATAATAATTGTAGTCGTTGAATTAAATTTCAACGGTCACGATTGTCTGCTCAGCAGACTCAGATTTTTATGATCAGGAGAGGATCTTGATCCATAAAGAATGGTACCACACACATTATTCCGGTCGGTAAAACCACACATCCGTTTTTCCCATGTGGCTAAAATGGAAGAAATGACAGCAATATCGGCTCGCGTATGTGGGATCAGTTGTTGTCTATGAACTTGAGATAGAAACTTACTCACAATATTCACACAATTTTAATTTTTTCACTCAATCATACGATAATTAACATGAAACGTCATTGTAACGATCAGACGTTGTACGAAACAAGTGGAAAGAATAGTGAGAGTAGTTTCATTTAGGTGAAAGAACAATTGAATAATTGAATATTCTCTTGGTTGGTTCCATGATTTCCATCCAAGTCCAACAGAGGGGAGGGAAGGGAAGCTACCGTCACGAGCATTGCGAATAAACAACTCAAAAGAAAAAGATGAGTGAGGATGGTCACGGGTCAAACGCTGTTGCTTCTTGTCTGGCACGAGATTCTGATTACAAATAATTAACCATAATTTATTATTTTAAACACAAAATTTCTGTCGTTCTTTTTGTTTTTACTTTCTTGTTCTCTTGTACTACCGTCGTATTCTTTTCGTAATTAATTAATTATCATCTTCTATAATATTTTATTTTTTACTGGAAATTATAATATTTTTTTATAAGTCGTCTTATTATATATTTAATTATTTCTTAGAAGTAAGTAAGCAAAGCAACAATTTCTTGGCAAATAGTTAGTTAGATTTTGACTTCTTTTCCCAGCTAATTTTTAAAATATTTTCTTATTTAGTTTAATTTTTTTGAAAAAAAATAAAAAAAAGTACTGAGATAAGGGAGTTTCGAGGCCGGATATGATTATGCAGACAGATAGAGATCCAAAGAATTTAATGCAGCCCAACTACAAAGTCAGTGACTATACGTAAACCTCCCTTTATTCAATTCACTTTCCATCTTTTACCCAAACAAACCAGTAAAACTTTTAAAGAAGTGTTATTAGCATTCAAAAAAAAATTTATTTGGAACGTAGAATGAGAAATTTTAGGTACCAATAACAATTTCTAACTTTTATATGCACACATGTGGGGATTTGACCACAAAAATACACTACCAATACTCGGCTACTCAAATGATAAATATAAGTTCTTACTTCAAATTGTTTGTTGTCGATTTATAAAATTTTGTATTTATAATCATAATCGT
This sequence comes from Cotoneaster glaucophyllus, assembly GCA_036320875.1. NCBI lineage: Eukaryota > Viridiplantae > Streptophyta > Magnoliopsida > Rosales > Rosaceae > Cotoneaster > Cotoneaster glaucophyllus. The sequence goes on along the minus strand of JAVVNS010000030.1, from coordinate 149,319 downwards.
TATAAATCACTGTGCAAAAAATTAATTCAAACTAAGGTTGTTTTGTTGTCCAATTGTATAAAATAAGATCCATCTACGTATTTGCTACTAAAGATTGACTAAACGATCTTAATTTTAATTCATTTTTCTGCAAAGATAATCTTTACAAAGTGATTCTTTATATGAACTGTTTTAATTTTAATTTATGTGTCATCTTGATTTGAGATGCATGTGTTGGTGTGGATTTGGGGGCTTATTATCCATACCTTAACTAAATTTTACCCTACTTTCTTTTAGTAGATTTTTATTTTAGGCGTTGGCTGAAGACGGATATTGCACAAATGCGGATTAAATTAGCCTATAGTCCTTAACTGAAGATGGCTTAAGCGTATGTAACAGGGTTATATGTAGTTTATGCGAACAACCGTAAATTTAAGAATTCATGTCAACCTGTTGCGGTGGTTCTCAACTCAATTTAGTCTATCATTAGACTTCGATTGAGTTCTTTGAAAATCGCCCATTCTGATGCTAATAACTCTACTTTACGGAAATGGAATATAACTATGAATAGTTAGTGCTTATTTTTGCTGCTTTGATGCAGCGTTGTTAGCTTTGTTGTTTGTTTTTCTTATAGCTGCAGCTCTTTGTTGCGTGTTTGTATTTTCAGCTATTCTTTACTGCTTGTATTTTTTTTTCTCTCATCAATACATTTGATTTATAAAAAATTTTTAAAAAAAAAAACAGGGTTATATGTATCACTTCACATACATACGGTATATATGGTAGTGGTTAATTGTGTTCTGCATATGCAGAGATTTTTTAGTGTGGTAAGAATAAAGGAAGGTACGTTATATGTCATAAACAATTAGAATAAGGTTATTTTTTCATGTATTTATCTAATTGTATAATGACAGATAATGTATCAATTCGTGTTCCGACCACACTAAAAAATCTCTCAAAGCTAAGATTTTTCTTTAATGCTGTCTCAATCTTCTTGGTTACCAACTTGTAGTATTTTTACTATTTGATCATTTTATTTTGAACGTTTCATCGATTCCAAAATCTGACAAGAAAATGCCAAATGCAAATTGACAAAAGGGTTTTAAAAACCCCAGAAACCAGTGCCCCTCCCTCCGATGCATGGACTTCGCAATCTGCACCATCCCCTTCGAATCCCCTTTCGACCCTATTCTCACTGTAATGTCACTCTCTTCCCTTCTGGCTCTTGCACGTAAAGTTAATGTCCATTCGAACCCCACACCATACACATGTTCTAGCCTTGCAATCTTTGTAACTCCGGATATTTTAACGGTTAGATTTTAATTTTAATTTTTCCAATCAAACATCTAATGGGTATAACATTTAGAGTACTATGATACTCAAAAACACATAAGAAAATCCTCTTCTAATCTGGCATGCATCTGAGAGACTCTTGGTAATTCTCAAATGTGAGAAAAACTTACTAGGATACTTAAATAGGTTACATTATTTGTTGAGCAATTCTCTTAAAAGCGAGAGTTCTATATTTTTGTCTCATTAGGCGCCACATTCGTCCAAATTGGTGTGAGAGCTATCATAGTAAGCTTTATTGAAATTTCTCTTCCAATTTTTAACCGATGAATTTAATTTTGTGTTTTTTGCGAAAAATTTAACCGCTAAAAAGTCTAAAATATCAATCGGTTACAAGATACATTCGCTCCTTGTATTTACTTGTATCTTTTTGGCAAATTGGTAGTTGTCTTCTTCATATTTGTCACTTCCTAAAACCCGTGAAACTGTAATTGCTTTGTAGCCTTGTGGAACATGAAAACATTCAAATTTGAACTTATGCATATATTTGTCAACTTGTAATTAGCATTAGACAAAGCATCAATTTTGCATTGTTTACCAAAACGATATACGAATACGAAGTTATTTTGATTATTATGGTTATATTATTGCGAAAATTAAAAGGTACGGGATAAGTGAGTACATTTATTAAAATAGACGAGCTCATATCATAAATCAGGTGAATGAATAATTATATCCACATAATCCAATTGTAATCTCAGTGCATACTATGTTTGAGTTCATATGAGAAAAACTTGTAAACAAATGAATTTCGTTCTATTAACGACCGTATACACTATTTGATGAGTCTAGATATCTGGTTGCTTAGATGAAAAACGATACACTCGTGTGAACTTACATGTAACTAATGTTAGAACAGATACTCCAAATGCAAAAGTACAAACACAGCCATGCGAATCACAATTTCTAGAGTCTTGAGTTTAATTAATTAGATTGTAACGCTTCCTAACTAATGACGTGCAAAAGAACAAACGTGAAACTTAAGCATTCATCAAGGCAAAGCAATAGAGGGATAGAGCGAGACAAAACAAAGTAGGACCATTCAACATCAACATACTTGTTGCACATTTTCTCTTTGCAAGAAATGCTGTCGGGAGACTCTTTTAAAAATGAAATTCTCCATGAATTCTTTGTTATCTTATGTTTTTGTCATAATGTTTTATAATATTAACACGAGAATTAATGTTAAATTGTGAGATAACAGAAAATTCATAAACAGTCTCACTTCGAGAAAGTCCCGAAACATTTCTCTTTGCAGAATTACTCAAAATTATAGAAGGTTTGATGGTGAGGCATAGCTAGATCCAGAATTGGTGTTGTTCTAGAGGGAATTGGATCCCCTCCTGAGCATTAGGTGGGGATCCTACTGACCAAGAAGTGTGGACCGTTGGATGAAAATCCAACGGTTATAATTATTATAACTTTAAAGGGACCCACTTGTTTGTAACCGTTGGATTTTCATCCAACGGTCCATACTTCTTGGTCAGGAGGATCCTCACCTAATGCTCAGGAGAGGATCCAATTCCGTTCTAGAGGCATCAATCCAACTACCCCTCCTTATAATTTTAGACAACACGATGAACAAAAAAACAGCATTTAATTTAAGTTGGTATTTGTCCAATTCCTAAAAGGAGTTATCACCAAAAGAAACAGAAAGCTTTAGATGGATATAAAGAACAAGTTCAGAAGTGCAAATTTTGACACAAAATTCATAATTCCCCCAATTGTCTTCCTTCCTTTCTACAAGAGGAAGATTCAATCCAATTCCACAAAATGAGGGGAGGGAGAAAGAGGATAGAAGCATAAGTAACTTACCTACACCTGATGCACCATTGTGATCAAAATGACTTATTTATATTAATTGTGCGATTGCAATGGCGTCTCGAATATAACACAGTGTCATGTATTCTAATTTTTTTTTACACAACTAGCGCTATTCTAAAATTGATTAGAAAGAATTTATACGTGACAATATATTTTTAGTTTTAAACACATTATGTAACAACGGTGTGCCTATTAATTTTAAATACCGCCACAATAACAAACGTACCGATTACGGAGGTACACACTTCTGTATGGGGGTTGAGGGCAATTGCAAAAAGGAGAAGGAAACAACTGTGAAGTACTGTCAGCTGGACTGGTTCGTCCAGAGGAAAAGGTAACGCCAACAACAAGAAAAAAAAAGAAAGCAAAAGGTGGGTTGTGGGTAATTATAATTTATAGGCAACGAAGGAAAACCAGAGACCCCTCTCTCTCTCTCTCCTTTCTCTCTCTCTCTCTCGTCACGTCTCATTTGTGTACAGTCAATCAGTCACAGATCTTTGCTCTAGTGAAAAAAAGCACTGCAGGAAGAAACAAGAGAAAACCCAGAACCCAAACAAAACCAGCAAAGGTCCTCTCCCTTTCTCTCACCTTCCATAACTCAAAGGTTATGATTGAGCGAACCAGGACAAACCTTCTCCATTGCTGTTTGTTGCTCATTCCTCTCGAAAACCCACTCTCTCTCTCCACCCTTTGAGCTACTTTTTCTCTCTGATTAGACACCCTCCTGGAAAATGTTAATCTCTGTTGGGTTGGTTCCACACTACCTCAATTATCTTTTATTTTCCAGGAAAATGAGGGAAAGTGGAGGAAAATAAGTAAAAGAGATAACCCAGCTCATTATTTTTCTTCCCCATACATTGTTTAATCCGCTTTTCAGTCTTGGGTTTTCAGCATTCCAGCTGAAAAATGAGGAAGCATGGATGGCAACTTCCTTACCATCCTCTCCAGGTATAAATCTTCGTCGCCATTGTTGTTTAAGCTCAGTGAACTGGAGTACTAATCTTGTTTTCTGGGTTTGTTTTTGCATCTCTGAAGGTGGTGGCTGTTGCTGTATTTCTGGCGCTGGCCTTTGCTTTCTATGTGTTCTTTGCTCCTTTTGTTGGAAGGAAGATTTTTCAGTATATTGTGATGGGACTCTACACTCCTCTTGTTAGCCATTTTCTCTTGAATCCCTTAACTTTTTGTACAATTGTCTGCTAATTTTTGTGGGTTGATAACTGAGATCCGTGCTTTCTCTTCTTGTTTCCATGTGATTTTTCGTTTCTTCTCAAAAAAAAAAAAAAAAAAAAAGCGTTTGGTTGTTTATTTATGTCTTAAATTTATTCTCCAATCTGGGTTCTTGCTCTTTCTAGGTTGTTTGATTAATTTTGGACTTTGGTACTTATCATTCACTTTAGCTTATAACGGAAATGGGTTGCTTGTCTTTTATCCTATGTGATTTCTGTTGCATGAAGTTTCCAAACATGAGATTTTGAAATGAGGTCGTTCGAAATTTTTGAAGTGATTTCTGCCGTTGTTGCAATGCCCTTTAGAGATTAACAAATAAGCTCGTTCGGAGAATATCTTTAGTCTGTGAAGTCATTTCTTTGGTAGCAATCCAGTTGTGTTGATTTTATGAATATCTAAGATGAGGTATGACCGTATGAGGGGTTAGTCCACCGTTCTTATTGCTCTCCGTTTTCATGGCCTTGAGAATCTGGACCACATTTAATTTCACTTTGCTCGGGGATTTTGATTCTGAGAAGTATGAAGAACAAAATGATGCTTAGCTCAAGAAAACTTAGGCAAACAATAGACTCGGCAGATAGTCTGTTTGAGTGAAAGGAACACCAAATTTGGAGCCCCAAGTAGCGTGTTTGATATGCCCGTAATGAAATAGATGTACATTTGTCTTGATTGCTTCCACTATAATATACTTCTACCTATGCCCTGTTTGTTAAGTTGTAACATCTATTTTCTTTTCAGATTACATGTGTCTTCGGCCTATATATATGGTGCGCAGCTGCTGATCCTGCAGATCCACGAGTTTTTAGGTCTAAAAAATATCTCAACATTCCAGCCGATGAAAAACATACAAGAACAAAAGATTCTAAACTATGTGGGGAATCAACATCATCAATGAATGATGCTAATGCAGCTGGAGGAAAACCTTTGGATAAGGATGTTCTGGGCAAAGACGGGACTTCTAAAATGTCCAGCAGTGATGGTGGAAAGAGTCCATCAGAACATACATCTTGCTTTCTACTAGCTTGCTCTCCATGTGCTTATGTGTGCAATTGCTCCGGTTCAAGTGAGGAATCTCTGCAACAAAGTGAAGATGGCATGTTCTATTGCAGTTTATGTGAAGTTGAGGTGTGTAAATGCACTTGAACTCTACGAAAATTCATTTCCCATACATTTCTTGAGTCGTGTTCTGTATTTGATAACAAGCAGCAGAAACTGAAAAGGACTAATTTGGGCTGTCAGGACAATAGTGTTGCATGTAGATATTTGGCATTCTAGTTTCGGTTTACATTTATGAGATATCCTACTGCAAAGTTGAATTGGTTGCGTTTCATGATTGCCCCAGCAACTTTTCCTATTTTATTTTTTGTTTTCTAAGAGAAAAGCTTAATTAAAATGTAACCTGTTGGCGATCATTTATTCCTAATATCTTCTCAAGCATCTCCTAGCCATTCTTGAAATATTCATGGCATTTGCTTTGATAGTGTACTTAGTAATGTAATTCAAATAATTCTTTGCATGCAGGTTTACAAGTACAGCAAGCACTGCAGAGTTTGTGACAAATGCGTAGACCGGTTTGATCATCACTGCAGGGTATACATGATCTTGGTTGGTTGAATATCCTTTTTGTGTGCCTTTTTAACTCCTCTAACTTCATTCAATTTTGATTTGTAGTGGCTTAACAACTGTATTGGCAAAAGGAATTACCGACAATTTTTCACCCTCATGGTTACTTCTCTCCTCTTGGTAAGCATGCCCCTCCATTCTTTGCCTTTTAAGATTCTTTAACAGCCCTTTGAGTTTGCTCCCGTTCCAGGTAACCCATGCCCTATAATCATCCCCCATGCACTCTAGCCTTTTCTTTAAAATCTTGATGAAGCTTTGCCAGCGATTCCATATGTCATCTATTACTTATGTAGTAGGACCTTTGCTTTAGAACTTTGTAGGACTCGTCCTTGGCAATATTGCTAATCAATTTTGTTTCGCCATTGGCTTTCCCCAACTGTTACCTCGACAGTCTTTCCTGGTTTCTTTATCCTATATTTTTTGTCATTAAGCCCAAAAGCAACAAGCCGGAACCTGAAGATCGCCTCAGAGTAAGCATTTTTATTTTCAAGTCGCTTTCATTCCAATTAGTTATTGACAGGTATGTACATGGTTTGTGCACCATGGTCTTGAGATTGCAGCTTATTTTACAATGGTCAACTGGAATCTTCGTGCTTATCTGCTGTATTATCGAGAGGAAGCAGTTCTCTGTGGATATTTCATCCAAGTTGGGAAGCAGTTTCACTTTGGTGCCTTTCATCATTGTGGTGGTGAGTCTTCAGCTATTGTCTTGATTTCTAATTTAGCTGCAAGTCCTAATCAACCTTCTGTAAATTCATGGCTTTTCTAGTCGAGCTGAACGATTCCTACATCATGAGAATTAATTTATCTGTTTTGTGCTTGTATTATACAACTCATGAAATTCTGAAACTTTGCAGGCAGTGTGCAGCCTTTTGGCTATGATTGCAACCCTTCCACTTGTACAGCTTTTCTTTTTTCATATCCTCCTTATAAAGAAGGTTAGCCTCGCAATTGCTTCATACATAGAATGAAGTCATTATAATCGTTTGGGTCATTTTTATCATTACAGTTTCTGGATCCGTTTACATGGCTTAGATGTCTTTTTTTCTTCTAGTAGTCATTAGTCACCTGTTTCACAGTTCAATAAAAGTTAGTTGTTATAGGACAATACTTTTCCATAGAATATCTGTCGGTTTCACCTCAATTTCTTGCGTAACAGTTTCCGTTGCAGAACCTCTCTTTTCCTTTTTCACGCAGCATATATGTTAGGTGAATACAATAAATTGTTAATTAGCTAACAATGGTAATCTGAAATTGTGCAGGGAATCAGCACATATGATTACATCATCGCTTTGAGGGAGCAGGAGCAAGAGCAACAAGGAGTTGGAGGTCAGCAGAGTGCTCAAATGTCTCCTGCTAGCTCACTTACTGGATTAAGTAGTGCAAGCTCCTTTAATACTTTCCACCGTGGCGCATGGTGTACACCTCCACGACTTTTCCTTGAAGATCAGGTAATCTGAACTGCAACCGTTTTGCTGCAGTAGAGAGTGCTTCCTAATCTGTGTTCATACTTGTTCCATCGGGTGGTTGTTTTCCAAGTTGTGAACTTTTCTAGAGTTTCTTCTCCTTAGCATCAGCATGAAAGAGAATACGTTGTGAGTTTTGGCCTGCATAATTTATGTATGAAAGCCTTTTATCTGGGGTCATTGCAGCTTGTGTGTATCTGTAGCATTTGGATGCGAAAATCGTATAATTGCTTTCTCTGTAGTTTTGTTAAATTTAGGGTACTTTATTTTCACATTATCTGCCAGAACGTATCCCTTTTCTTTTGTAATGAATGATGCATATATGGCCAACACTCCACCAGTTTTTAGATGGGCTGATTATTTGTTTTGCTGTTTTCCCTTTTCCAGTTTGATGTTGTACCCCCAGAGACCGGATCTGTTAGTTCATACGGAAAAAAGATGGTGGGAGAGGGACCAGTTAAGAAGAAGAATGCACCAGTAAAGATAAGTCCGTGGACTCTGGCAAGATTAAACGCCGAAGAGGTATCAAAAGCTGCAGCAGAGGCAAGAAAGAAGTCCAAGATCCTGCAGCCTGTGAGACGAGATGCTCCTTTTGTACTAGAAAGAGACAGCAGCTTTGGCAGTGGTGGGCGCAGAATGGTTCCACGCCCTGACAATAATAGAAGGCGGGCTACTAAGCGGGTGCGACTCCCAGCTGACCTTCCCATGGAGGCTATAACGAAGGGTTCAGCTAAAGCTGTTGACAAGGGCTTTACTGAGACATCGACTAGTTTGGCCCCCCTTCAGCTTGAAGCTCGGAGTGCTTTCCAAACAAGCCGAGCTATGTCAAGCTCCACAGGGATTGTTGCTTCTTCTCCCGATAGCAGTTTAGACTCACCTGACATCCATCCCTTCCGGGTGTCATCATCAGGAGCTGAAGAGGCAAGGCGGCTTACAGGTCTGCCTGGCGCTATTGCAGCTGGTCAGAGGGAAATACCACTATCAAGGTCAACCAGTGATGGTTACGAAGGGTATGAAGCATCGGGGGGAGAAGACAGCGACAGGGTTCCTACTAGAATCGTCCAAAGGTCAACAAACTGGAGTAACCTTCTCTTTGGCTCTGATCAGGACGAACGGATTGTCAAACTGAATGCCTCATCTTCCTCCGGCCCGGCTAACACAAGAAAGCTCTGATCGTCATCAACTGTGATTTTAATTTTAATTCTTTCATTTGTGAGGCCGGCAAGGAACCAGGCATGGCAGTGATGGCATTGGCATGCCATGTATAGAAATTTTTCTGAGAGTTTGGTTTCAAACTTTTAACTGAGATGCACATACTTTTGTATTGTCTGATCTGATGAGAGCTTAATTGCAGCCACAGCCCCTGCTGGATTAACTCCTCCAAAAGGTTTCCCAATTCATACAGAGCTTGTAGCCGGTAAGACGGTACCAGGATGGAATCGCTTTTGGAATGCCTAAAAACGCTTTCAGAAGAGCTTTGATTATATATTTAGCTTCCGGATTTAATGTTGTATTATATATTTTGCTTCCATGTTTTGTACCGACTGATGATTAATTTGATTCTTCATGTGTTTCTTAAATAAAAAGTGCTTCTTAATTAAAAGTGCTTCCCCAAATACTTGCATCTTACTTAATGGAATTAAACAGATACAACAGAAGCAGAAACTAACTCATCATCCCCCATATCCAATTTCACATAATCCACCGGATTAGAAACTTCCTCACCACCACCACCCGCTGCCTTGCAGTACACTATGGTGATCGCCACCGCATAGTAGAGCAGCACCACCATCTGCAAAATCGTAGTTACCGCCAACAGCACAGCAGTTGCCCAACTCTTCCAAGCCGCGGCCGCGGTCTCCGATGCCACTTCCAAAAGCCAGCTAAACAAACCCAAAATCGAACTCAAGGCCCCAGACAGCACCATCAAACACAACACGACGCCTCTGAGTCTCATTCCACAGACCAAACGCCAGCTTCGAATCAGGGCGCCAAATCCCCACTTGGATTCCACCACAACCACCGCAAATGCCAGGCTCCACATCACTTGAAGGTAGAGCAGCAGTGCAAACAGGCCCGCCGCGGAGACGGCCCTGAAATAGGCCGACCAAGACTCCTCCATCGCTCCAACCCCCAGAGACAGAAATACTCGAAACGAAATAAAAATCGACAAGACCACAATTTGCGAGACCACAAGAGTACCCAGAAGAGGAAAGAAGGAAGCCAGACCCGACTTGATCCCCGAGTACAGTGCCACGGGCCGATCATGGAGTCCGTGAAATGCGCTGTGGGTGATAGACCCGACAGCGCAGAGAGAGGAGATGAGGAGAAAGAGAAGGAAGGTGATGAAGGTCAAAACAGTCACGTCGGGGATGGTGGGAATTGTGAGACTTACTGAGAAGGGGTTGGGGTAGAAATCAAGGAAGGCTGGGTAGGCGATGGTGGACAGGAAGAAAGCGAGGGGGAGAAGGAAGATGGCCGAAAGGTCTAAGAAGCGGGCGGTGGAGGCGTTGATTAGGCTCAGCGATGTGCTCAGTACTTGGCTTGCCATGGCTGAGTAAGGAAGAAACGGACTGTCAGGGACAGTTTATGCAGTGACTACTCTCTTTGTTTCATACAAAGGCCAGAGGACCCGAAGGCCGGCACCGAGAGGTTGTGCATTTATCCGCGTTTCACTGCATCCAAATATAAGGCCAAAATGCCGCTTGTTAGACTCGCAATTTGGAAATTGGGTTTAAGGCTAAAGGCCAAAGCAATGTGTTTTTTAACCGTTAGTGCCTTTCACAGCATCCTAAACAAACAAACTACCAAAACCAGAGAACTCAAAGAAGCTCAAGCTTGGAGGACTAGCAACATCAAGTGAACCCAGATTCAGCAAGGCAAGTTATGCACCTCGTATCAACTTTATCATCGACGGAGCTAACTGCGCAGGCAGCTTCTCCATTGAAACAAATCGAGGGAAACATTACTTTCAGACATTACATATCACACATCAAATGAACCCACAATCATCAAAACACGAAAATCAAGCAACACCATTTGTATTTACAAGTCTATTTACAAATAAAGTTCGTCACTGATGAACTAAACTACACTAACAAGACATTCTGAATCAGAGCCATCACAAAGGTGAATGACTGACTGACCTCAAGCTCCTCGTCAAGCATATGCAACCGAAACAACATGAGGGACTTTTCCGTTGTCGAAGGGCAAGCTCACATACTCCCTTGCAAACTCCTCGGCAATTTCCATGGCAAGCTCGCCATTCACAGCCCTGCAATACATATACAACACCGTATTCGCAGCGGCATTGTAGAGCATCAGCAGCACGAGAGAAGTCGCAGTCACCACAATTTGCACCACAAACGCCCAGCTCTTCCACCCGTCAGTATCCCCCTTCAAATCCAATGCCGAAACCCAACTGCATAACCCCAAAACCCCCACAAAAAACCCGAAAAACATCAGCAAGCACAATGCCACCCCTCTCATTTCCTTGATCAAATTCGCACTGCGAGTCAAGGATTCAAACCCCCATTTCGATTCCAGCACAACAACCACACCAGCAAGTGTCCAATTTACTTGAAGATGGAGCAAAACCAGAAACAAAGCAGTCACAACAACTGCTACAAACCCAATGAAATAAGGCGAATAGTACTCCATTTCAAATCCCATAAGCTCAGCACTGCGAACCACCAAGAACACGAACAGCCCGAAAAGTATAAAAACCAATAAAACGAGGATCTGGGAAATTAGAGCAGTACCCAACAGGGGAAGGAAGGAGGAGACGACGGATTTGACGGCGGAGACGAGCTTGACCGGCCGGCCATAGAATCCGTGAAACACACTGTAAGTGATCGACCCCAGGGCGCAGAGAGAGAAGACGACGGCGAAGAGGAAGAAAGCGAGGGCGACGAGAAGGGTTTTGGCGGGGATGATGGGTTGGCGCTGTTGGGCGTCCAAAGCTGAGATTTCGAGGAATAGCTTGGGGTTGTCTGTGACTCGATCGGCGAGAAGGTTCTGGATGGTGGGGTAGACGGTGGAGGAGAAGGCGAGAGGGAGGAGGAAGAGGACTGAGAGGGCTAAGAAGTGGCCGGAGTGGGCGTTGACTATGCGCTTGGATTCGTTGAGGACCGTGAAGACGGTTAGAGGCGGAGATGGGGTTGCCATGGCGGATCGGAAGTGAAGAAGTTTGAAGGTTTTGGAATTGCAGGTGGAAGGAATCAAATGACGAAGAAGATGATGTTTTGTTTGTCCTTTTCAGTTTTCTTTGGAAGAAGGTGGTTCGGATAGGATTGGATTGGATTGGATTATTTCGATGAGTTTGGCGGGACCGGGATGGGCCTGGAAACGTGGCCTTATTTTTTTTGGGTTGGTCTTCGTCGGGACGCCCATACTTGGTGAAACAAATTGGGCTGCAACTCAGTCTATCTCATATCAATCAGGTGACGTTATGTGAATAAAGTTAAAAATTTGGATTGGGAGACATTTATTTTCTTTACACTTTGTTACGAATACGATTTTGCAGAGAAAAACTAAAATGAGTAACTTTAATCCAATGGTCGTATGATTTTGGATTTACGTGATTTTTTGTAAACATGGTTTTTGAAAGATGACTAAGAAATAGACGATTCGGATTGTTGAAAAAAGTTACAAAATGAGTGTCAAAATATATGTTAATAACTGTATACCCCTCGATCCTAACCAAAAGTTATAACAATGTGATAGACTTGAGATAGCATAATTAAAAGCATTTGTTGCGTGTGAATTTCACTCATATTTCAATTAGTTTTTTGTTTATTTTATCAAATATCCCTTGCAGAGTACTTCAAACATCACTTTACTCTTTCTTTTTTTATTCTCTTGACTTTCATTCTATGTGTCACATTCCGGCCCGGGCTCCCACCACATTCCGGGCTCGACTCCACCGTAGCACGATATTATTTGCTTTGGGCCCTAGCCACGCCCTCGTGGTTTTGTTTCTGGGAACTCACGTGAGAACTTCCCAGACGTGACCCATATGAGTGTTTAAATACAGTATTAGTTGATAGCAATGGAAAAGACTTTGATCTCTTGCTTAGTTGGTAGTTGCCCCAGATGAGTGTTTAATTGGAAACCCATTACCATGCTACTTATAAATAAAGGAATCTAGGATACCTTTCCATATGATTATTAAATCATTGATTCATAATGTATTAAGGAGACATGCATGCATTACCTAAGTGGTACTTGCCACATCTTTTAAAGGTCCACATATGCACATGCTTCATTAAATGCTAATGTTTGTTGCTAGGTGGGGAGACCACTTGTTTTGGCCATACCTACATGTTCCAAATCACGTGCTAACTCCTAGTTCGATTTTCGGCGATGTTGAATCACATATGTCGTCAATAAAAAGTTAAAATACCTATATGAGTTTTTTTGATTTTCAGAAGGGTGGTCTGTCATGGCGAAAGAACCATCTAATCCCTTTTTTAAAAAGAAAAAAAAAAATCAAGTCGTAACTAGTATATTTATGCACAAGTGACCGAATTATAGGCTCGTCTTATAGAATGAGGATCCTGAGGATCTTCCAATCACGTCCGTTCATCGTATATAATGCGGTAAAAAATAATTGTAAATATTTTTATTTAAAATTGAATATAAACAGTACCTAACGAAAACTAGCCGCACGATATACAATAAACAGATGTGATTAGAGAATTTTCAGGATCCCCACAAAGAAGATTAAGAGAAGACCCTCATTCCGTCCTATAAACGTTTTTGTCACTTTTGAAAATAGTCCCAAACGAAACCTTAATATCAAATTGCACACAATTAACTTTTTTTTTCCATTATATTTTTTCACTAAAACCAATTTTTCACAAATGCCTAGTATCCTCCGAGAATTAAACATTTTTGTCCCAAGCCATATAATAATCAACAACAAACCAAAGGTAATTCCAAACGTCGCCGTACAGAGTCGTCAGGTAGTGCAGCTGGCAGCTCCACCACAATCCGATATAAAAGCCCGACGAACAAGTTAAAGTCACCGACGTGCCCACTCGCAATTCCTTCTGTCATCGATTCATTGCTTTAATTCTTCTTCACGCCCAGAGTCAACACGCCTCGCACGATTCTCAATCAAATCCTCCATGATAGTCGGAGCTCCCTCCCCCTCCTCCTCCGCCTATCCCGCCGCAGAGCCTCCGCGAAACGCCTCTCCGTCGCCACCCCCAATGCTGCCTCCCAGCTTTCAAGGTACTGTACCGTCTGTATTCCGTGACTCCTCAGATCTGTAGTGCCGGTAAAGCTTTTCGTGTGAATCCGGCTTCTGGGTTTTGCGTTTTGAGTTGAATCTAGCTCCGTTTGATCTTTAATTACAATCACATTTATACAGATATAGATGTTAGATATATAGATATAGATATTGTAATTTTTGGTTGAATTGGTGTTGTGAGTGATTGATTTGAAGAAAAAAAATGGAAGCTGAAGGTTCACCCAGAATGAGATTGGATCACTCGAAAAAAGAGGGATCCGAAGAACCCCATTTGCGTAGATTCGAGTTAGAACTCCCCGTTAACGATCACAGGTTTCATTCGATGAGTGCTCTGGAAATTTTGAGAGAAACTGTTAGAATTCTCAGGTACAATTCGTGGGGGTTTTTGGCGATTGCCTTGTTGCTAATCTGCCCGGTTTCCGCCCTGCTTTTGTCGAATTTGGTAGTTGATCAGTCACTTGTAAAGAGACTAACCATTAGGATGTTGTTAATTGCAAAGTCCAGTGGACTCCCTTTGAGGGATTATATCAGTCACTCTTGCCAGAAGTTTGCTGAGATGGCTATTTCGTGTACGATGTGCTTCCCCTTGTACATCACATTGTCGTTGTTGTCAAAAGCCGCGGTGGTTTACTCTGTGTATTGTAGTTACTCCCTCAAGAAGTTTGATGCATCACAGTTTTACTTAGTTATTCGCAAGATATGGAGGCGGGTTGTTTCAACTTATGTGTGGATGTGTATGGTGGTTGCTGGTTGCGTCGTCTTGTTTTTGTTTCTTCTTCTTGCTGTGTGTAATGCATGTTCGATAGTAGGGTTGTCGCCAAATTATATTGTGTATGCTGCAATGGTGGTTGCGCTCGCCTTCTCGGTTGTTTTTGCCAATGCTGTTATTATTTGCAACATTGCTATTGTGATCTCTGTGTTGGAGGATGTCTCGGGACCAGAGGCACTGGTTCAGTCTGGGGTTCTGATCAAGGGCCAGACTCAGGTTGGTCTTCTGATATTTCTTGGGTCGAGTATTGGAATGGCATTCGTCGAGGGATTGTTTGAGCATAGGGTGAAGACTTTGAGCTACGGAGATGGGTCTTCGCGCATTTGGGAAGGGCCTCTTTTGGTGATCATGTATTCGTTTGTGGTGCTTATCGACTCCATGAACAGTGCGGTTTTCTATTTCAGTTGCAGATCTTTTAAGATGGAAACATCTTTGGATGGTGAATCTCGTTCCATTTTGGAAACGGTTAACTTTTCTTCTGAATCGGTCGGTATTCAATGACACCATCAACATAACATTTTAGTTACAATTATTTTGAAGATGGGAGCCGCTGCATGAAAAATTTGGATTTCGTTGCCAGTTTGTGGTCACTGGCTGTTAAACGGCGCAAACTTGTGCATCGTAGACCTTCCTGGCAAGGGTTCACGGCCAGAGGTAAGCTCAAGTGCCTTCAGCTAGTTAGAATTTACTTCATTTGAGTGCAAAGATCGACTTGTTGAGGGAGCTAGGAGGATGAAGGATGAGGAAAAGATTTCTGAAGGCCACAAAGGAAGTGATGGGAAGCGTCGTTTTCTTCAAGAATAAATTGATAAAATCCATAGTTCATATAGTTTTATTTTAAGATACATTATGCCAAATTAGTGTAGTTGATACATGTAAGTTACTTCAAATTTGTCCACAATTTATGTGTTGAACTTCTACCTGAATTTGCTGAAAATCCAAGGGAGAACAAAAGCTTGAATTGAATCGCACAAATTGAAATAAAGGTTCTATTTGGGAATGAATGCTTGTATATGCATCACTTGTGCCTGTAAACGATTTTGATAGAAGTGCTTTTATTAGAAGCACAATAAAAATTTACTACAAATTCAAGTGTTTATCCAAAAGCATTTTTGGCCATCTGAAGAGCGTCCCGAATGTTTATCCCATTGGTTGGGGATCAAATCCAGGCCTGTATTTTACACGAAACGTTTTGGGTTCGATTCCTGACGCTAGTGAATCTCACGATGCTAGCCAAAGGATGCTGAAATGCATCTGTGAGTCTTTCCAGTTCCAGGAAGGGTATGCTGAGAACATTGCTTGGTAAATAATCCACCGTTTATCTATGTGCACGTATTTTTGGGATGAGCCGGTAGATATAATCCTGTCCATCCAATTTGGTCCGAGTCCCCCCCCCCCCACACAAGATGCCTTTATACGACATCGTTAGTTTGTAACTTTTCATTCCCTCCTTCTGCATCGTCGTTCACCTCCAGAGACCGACTTTGTGTGTGCAAAGAAGCAAGCGAGCTCTGCTAATCCAGTCGGATCCAGGGATCATGGACATCTCCCGCCAAAACAAAATTCAGAAATTCGAGGATTTCGTGGACCAACGCCTCAAACCGGACCTCGTTCGCGCCATTGCTCAACGGTACCGTTCCATACACCCTCTCCCCACTACTTTATTGTAACCCATTTTCTAGGGTTTTCTTTGCGGACATTACCAAGCCCAAGCAGTAAATACACATGCTTGCGCTCCATTAGGGTTTCATGTTTGCTTATCAATTTTTTTTTTTTTTTTTGGGGTGTGATTCTTGTTTTGCAGGGACAAGGTGTTCGAGCAACAAAAAGTTTTGTATCCTTTTCGATTTTCCCTCTTTTGATGAATTGAATTTTACCCGAATGGGATTTTTCGGAAATTCGACGTTGGTAATCTGCAACCCATTTGGTAATTTTGGTTGTTGAAGGTGTTTTCTTGACTTTTGTTTAATTGAAAGCTCGGATTTGCGGAAGAACATAGAGAATTTGGAGAAAAATAGTGTGACCAGTCTTAGGACTTTGGTTAATCTTGGCTCTGAAGTGTATATGCAAGCTGATGTGTGAGTCTTGGCATCTATCTTCTCTTTTGATGCTCACACTAATTCATCTTATGTTTTGTGTGCTGTCTTCGTGGTAGATACGCACAAATAGAACTGGTTGCAAACTTTTGATGAAAAAAATGTGCCTCGTTATTGAGTTCTTAGCGTCTCTTGAGTTCGTTTTTTGATTAAAAGTTTGTAACCGGTTAGAGTTGTGGGTAAATTTATATTCACTATGTTGCTCATAGTCTATATCAAGCTGATTACTACTAATCTGCACTGAAAATTTTCAGCAGCGGTAAATATGTTCCGATTTTCTGTTTACTAGTATTGGAATTGATATTGTTGCAGTATCGACAGATTTAAACCTGTTCTATGTTACGGATGTGGGATGGGGCTTATTCACCTTAACTTTTTCTGAGTGTTTGCAGGCCAGATACACGACGCATATTTGTGGATATTGGACTAGGATTCCATGTGGAGTTCACCTGGTCCGAAGCTTTGAATTACATATCTCAAAGAGAAGAAAAGTTGGCCAGGTACAACCTTTTGCCTATTGTTGCACAAGTTGGTTTTTCTCGACTGATTTTATCATTTGAAATATACTAGATATTAGTGAAACGTATCCTACTAGTTTCGTTGAAATACCCCCTCTCCCCTGTTTTCAAATTTAATGCGCTCAGTCGATATCTGTAGGCAAGTTGAAGAGTGTACGAACCTTATTGCGTCAATTAAAGCTCAGATAAAGCTGGTATGTAAACTTCCGAACATGCTTTCTATCTGCTTATCACATTTTGTTTCTCGGATATGTGTTGCAGAAGTTGAAATTGTTTGGTGGTCTCCCATTTATGTCATTTCGATAGGGTATATTTGCATTTCTTTGTAGTATGTGATCTTGTCAACTCAACAATATTTCTGCCCAAAATTGAAAGTAGAAGACCGAAACACTAGAAAAGGCAAATATGAAATTGTGATCAATGATTCAGCCTTCTATTTTTCCTCCTTTTGCACCTCTGATTATCATATTCTTTGCAGGTATGCGAAGGGATTCGAGAATTACTCCAGCTTCCAGCAGAGAAGAAACCTGCCTCAGAGCGCATTTTTTGACACCGACAACTTAGTAATTTTGCCATCTCATGACGACCAAGTAAATAACACTTGTTTGCAACTACATCTTTAACTTTTTGATTAGTTGTTGGCATGCTTCTGTGCTGTTTCATATTTTAAAGCTTAAAAGCACGAGTCCTCTTCGACCTCCATACGACTCTTGTTTTTCGATTCAGAACTTGCGGAAGTGTGCTTGGCCATCAAGTATGTAAAAACAGATAAATGTTATGGTAAAATGTGCGCATTTAAGCTTCCGCAGTTTCTTGAGCTTGAATTCACTTGGAAATATGTCCATTTTCTCATGATCACTCTCATCCAACCCGCCTCCCTCCAAAGACCGAAAACACACTGACCCGGAGGAGACATTGTTGGGGTGAGTGTATGGGTGTGACACGAACACGGTCCACCCATAGGGAGAGGCACACCGCCCCCCCCCCCCCCCCCCCCCAAATTGCAGGTTAAAGGTCAGAGACTTGAGGTTCCTCTCCCGAGCTCAGGATGGAAATCCTCCTGAGTAGCCCATCCGGGCCGCTGAAATTTTATTCAACAGCTTCAAATATGAAGTTCTTAAAAGTTATAATAATTGCAGCCGTTAGATCAAGTTTGAACGATTTTGATGGACTGCTCATGAAAATTCCCGTCCTGAGCTTAAGAGAGGATCCAGTTCCGCTATGTGGAATGCGACCTGAATACGGTTTGTGCCCAACAAACAAAATAAACGGAGATGCCTTCTTCTGTCACCTCACCTCCAACTAAATTGATTTGATTTGATTTGGCGTGGAAAACTGTGATCAATTGTTATTTCAAAGTGACAGCAAATTGACACTGGATTTGCGGACGGATTGATCAATTTGCACTACTTGTTGTTTTGTGTCATCGGGCAAAACGTGAATGGAGTGTCCGATCAAGTCATACGATTTTTACGGTTAAAGTTTTATTAAAGTTTTCTGTCTATACTAATTTTAGGGGTGGCATTTTGAACCCGACCCGTTAATATTAGTATTTGGGTGGGTGATTAACGGGTCGGGTCGCTAACGGGTGAACCCGTTAACAACCCGTTAAATAACGGGTCACTTTGGGTCAACCCGTTAAACCCGTTAGACCCGTTAGCACCCGTTAGTGGAGGATATTTTAGTAATTTCAATAAAATCTTAACAACAAAAAATAGATTTTATGCAAAAAAAAAAAATAATAATAATTGTTAACGGGTCTTAACGGGTGAAACGGGTGAACCGTTAGCTTAACGGGTCGGGTTCGGGTGATCCGTTAGCTTAACGGGTCGGGTTCGGGTGACCCGTTAACTTAACGGGTCGGATTGAACCTGACCCAAAACCCAATAAACCCGACCCGTTTACAGGTCTAGGTGTATTCAATTGGGATTTTGAGGGATTTTAATTCTTTTAATGAATCTAGGGGTATTCAATCAGAATTTTAAGTGATTCTCTGAGATTCAAGTTGTATTTAATCAGGATTTTAAGATACTTTATTAAAATCCTTATAAATTCGGGTGTATTCAATTAGGATTTTAAAAAAGTTTATAACATTCCAGTGTATTCAATTAGAAATTGATTTTAAAGAATTTGAAAAAGTTGAGGAATTAGAGGGAATTTGAGAGATTTCGTAGTGTATTTTAAGTATCCATAAATCTCACATCTTCCCATGAGATTTCGAGGGAATTGAATCAAAATTTTATATGGGGAATCTCTATAAATCAATTAAACTTCATAAAAATCCATGAATTTATAATTTCACTAAAGTCTCTCAAATTCCTGATTGATTACTAGTGTCGATCGTATGATAAAATATTTGAGAGGAGTTCAAGAAATAAACCGTTTATTCAATAAACATTTATTACGTCATAAGTTAATAACGGTAGAATATATATATATATATATATAATATGAAGGACCGTTGCTGTAAAACCTGCAAAATTGGGTTGAGGTGGTAAAGCCTTGCCTATGAAAGCTTCCATCACCGACAACAGAAACCCTACCTAGCCCTACATGCTAAAACTGTAGTACAGCATCCATACGGCTCTAGACAGATCACATCTCAAAGATGGACGTAAATTCTACCATTATTGTAGAGCACATGCAGGTTTGCTCTCATTTTGCTAGGGTTTTGTTAGTATAAAATTCACTTGCGCGTGACCGATTGAGTTTAGTATAATCTACGTGCACCAAAAACAAAATCGATACAACTGAATTGATCAAATGCGGGGTCACATACTTATCAGGAATGGCAAGATTTTGTAAGAAACGTTGAACATATGACGTGGTTAGGCATTTATATCTAATATATTTACTATCTAGACTTATAGAGCTTTGATGAGAGTCGGGAGAGGTATAGAGAAGGGGCTGGGCTGGGCTGCCAAAACTGACGCAACGTTGTGTCCCAATCTATCTGTTTCTTCTCGTGGCAGTGCAGCACCTAAAAGTATTTGTCTCGCTCGTACATAAAACGAGTTCACCGTTTATCTGACGTTTTGGTTCAATAATGATGATAAACCCGTCATACTTCTTTGCATAAGAACGAGAGGCAAGCAGAGAGTAGAAGAGAGAAATTAATGGTGGAAAAAAAGAAGTAGGATTATCTACCCTCTTATTCTCATCTTCTCTCACACATTGTTTTTTGTCTTATTATCTTTATAAAAAAATTAATATAAAATGTTGTCGTGATTTAACCGTGACCGTTCAAATAGGTGTGGATGAAAGGGTAAAGAGATTAGGAGTGTAAAAAATCCCACTCCGAAAAAAAGCCAGGGTTTTGCAAAGCTGAAGAGACAGAAGGGGAAGTCCAAAGTCAGACTTTCTTGGCTCTTCGTTGTCTTCTTCCTCCATCTCTCTCTCTCTCTCTCTCTCTCTCTCTCTCTAGAATTATTCATGGGTGGCAATGGCATTGCTTTTGCTTCAGATTCTGACTGAAAGATACCATTCATTGGGGGGACCATAAATATATATACATACATAAATATATATATATATATATATATATATATATATATATATATATATATATATATATATATATATATGAAAGTGCTTCCTTCTTTCGTTTAAGTGCTTTTTCACTTTTGCTTTCTATTCTTCTTGCCGTCTGCATAGTTTTGAATAGTTTGCATGCATGGTAATGTAAATTAGTAATTACACTGAAAAGGCCATGTCACAAGTGCTAGTCACTACCCTCAATTTATATTCACATCTCTCTCTTCCACTCCCCTTTAGTTTTGGCCCCAATCTTAATCCGAGATTCTCTCTCTTTCGTCATCTCTTATGCCTCTCTCCTCTCTCACGCACGAAATATAGTTTTGTAACAATGCTAACGATTCTGCTCTGTCCTTTGTATATTGCCCGTGGGCAGTTGCACACAAGATTTATTCACGATAATGAACTAATTAATGAAAAAATAGATGAGATCCCAATATATTTTGGTTCAATTACTTAAGTTGTCTTTTTCGCTAAACCAATATTCTTTTTTAAAGTACTCTAATTTGCAGAGAGGAGAATTCAAACTCTTGTACTAGTCAAGTGATCTAACCCACATTTACCGCTTAAATCTGATAATTTTGGTTGATGTTTGTAGCTAAAATGTTTACATTTGTATGTTGAGAACTGCATATGAAATTCATCTAGGAGAACCATATTTGCCATGAGTTTGGCATGCAGATTAATCATGATTCGTAGTTTACTTGGCATAAGAAACTCAGCTGTTCTTCTATTACATTGGCCTAACCATCTCTGTGGCCTTAACTATAATTAACCTAATGAATTAACTGCCATGTTAAGGAGGTTAATTAAATGGATTAAAACTCAGCAGTAAAACATGAGTTTCTTAACATTCTCACTAAGTTTTGGTAGAGCCATTTCCTTCGGAGGGCCGGCTCTGGAGAGCGTACAACCACTTCTGGTATAAGTTGTGGATTCTGATCTCTCAAGGTAAAGCCTGCCTCGATACGCCGCCAAGTGAGCGTAGTAAGCTGGGGGCACCAGCGAAACCGGCTTCGTGCACCTTGCGTACGTGTAGCACAGAATGTTAACCAGCTTCTGCAGTTCATCTGAGGTGAACTCGTTTTCATCCCGCAAAATGTGGTAATGAGTTGGCCTGCTTGTTCCCTTAACTCCCCAATGACTGCAAAGATAGAAGTCGAATTCTTTCGGGTGAGTGATCACGGTATCCACAACGGTTCCAGGGGGAATGTTTTCGTCGAGTAATTGGTTCTGCTTCGAAGACGGATCAATTTTGAAAGGGAACAACCTTGTGTGATGCCTCTTCTGAACCACTGCAAATGTTATCGGAGGCGCATAACCGGGAAGCTTAGAACATGCCCTTTTTATGGATTGCAGCTCCTCTTGAAGCACTTTGTAGAATTGCGTTTCGCTTACCCCGTCTCTGAAGAAAATGATTCTCTTGGGGAGTTTGCCAACTTCCTGGCAAAACTCATTCAATAATTCTTCCACCATTGCGTCGAGATCCTGGATGATTTCTTGTCGATGTGTCTGAGATCTCATTCTTGAAACATACTTGTTTGCCGCTGGCCAATTCATGCTACCAACCACAGCAGCAACAGAAGGACTAAAGTCATCGAGTGGATGCGGATGGGTCACATCTGCGCCCATGAAGATCACTGGCTCATCGGCAAGAAGCAGCCGTGGGATTTGAGATGGTAATGAATTGTACAAGGAAACCGTGCACCCTCCAACTTTAGCATTGATCTTGAGAGCTAGGTTTGCCAAAAACTGCGAACCCAACTTCCCGAGGTTTGAGTACAAGCAGCATTGGCTTAAAACCCCAATGCTTGTGTCCGCAATTCGCTTGAGATCTGCGTAGCCTTTGTGCTTTCTTTCCATTACACATATAAGCAGTTGGAGATTGTTTGATGAAGCTTTTTGGATTCTTTTGAGCTTAGATTCTAACAGCGACACATTGTTGAGCACTTGGGATGGTTCGAATTGGGGGCTAACAATCGTGTTCTTGTTGAGGAAGATTCCCAGTTGTTCACATCTTTGAGATAGCTGGCGTATGAATTTCGGGATGCTGTTCTTCTGATCAGGGGTGCCACCGAAACTAATCAATGCCCACCTCTCGATTCGAGTACCTTCAAACACATGGCTGTCCATAAGATTCCACTGCCGGTCAAGACGAGAGGGAATTAGGTCTCTTACATGACCACCATCACCAAGCCTTAGCTTTGGAGGTTGAAGAACTCTTCCTTTTAATCGCGTCATGTCTCTCGAAACATGGAGCTTGAATTCTCTTTCCTGAATGCCACTGCAAGGAGGACAAAAAAATGAAATGAACATCGACAAATAATCAGACAGCAGACTGAAACACTTCTTAGAATTTGAGAGATTACCTTGTTGGCCCAACAGGACCTCTCATAACTCCATCTATAATGGCTTTTCGTTCTTTCGGTCGTTGGCAGCCCATCTTAAGTATTCTTGCAGTCTGATCATCAGACAGCTTCCCGAGGAACTTCTGGCCTTCACAGATCATACATAGCTCCATCGGAAGATAGCACGGTTTACTCCTACTAATCTGCAAACAAGGCAAATTCCTGAATTGTATATCATAGTTATAGTGATCCTTAAAGTAAGTCAACAGCCTCAAATTCTTCCCATCCCTGTCTGCAAACCAAAGATTTTCAGTGGCTTCCTCGGTTAAGCCAAAAACGCGGTATCTCTGAACAGTTTCTCGGTGGCAAACAAAGACCCTGATGTTCTTCAATGCCTTCTCCACTTCATTCCTTTCTTTCTCAGTTAAACCCCTTGTCTTCCTTTGAGGAAGGTCTTGAAGAAACTCGAGGCGCTTCTGTAAGTATGGGATCACTCCAACGCTTTCGTGGAATGCAGTCACGGAGAAATCAACATTGAGAGCTAGTCCTTGTTGCGTTGGTCGAAGGCTCTGGAAGAACCCTCTCAATCCAACAGCTCCTCCTCCAATTTCTTTACTTCCACCCATTGAACTCGAGTAGAGTGATCTTCCCACAGGTACACACTTCTCCAATGGCGCCTCCCTCAAGATGACATCCAAGGCGTGGAGATAATCCTGAGGAAGCGGCTTCCATTCAACACCCTCATTGTTCAAGTAACTACTCAATTCCTTCGCATCTAGCTTTGACACAAGTTTGATATTGACCCGAAAAAGTTTATGTTCTTGATGCTTCTCTTGTAAGTCATTGAATGCCCCATATGGCAATGTTGGCTTGCTTGTGGGGATGGGGAGGCTTACATAGAATTCAAGCCTATCGTCTCGGAATTCAACGGCGCTGTAAAGATTCCTCCGGCCATCATAAGCCGGAATTGCGCCGGATAGCACAGCCGAGTTATCCTCCATCAGCTTCTGTTTGATCATTCTAGCAACTTCCTTCGAGGGGTTAGGGGAAATGTCGACATTGTAATGGAAAATTCGCTGCAATGAATCGAATTGGACAAGAAAATGGTTAGCCAAGAGGGAGATTACAGTCCCTTCCACACCACCAGAATCTGGCCTCCTTGCAGTCACTATTGCTTTTCCTGTTCTTGCAGCTGTGAGCAACTTCCTTCCATCTTCTCCTATAAATGGTGAACTGGTTTGCTTCTGATACCCCTCTGTAGCTTCTGATTAATAGTAAATAACAAGATTACTAAAAAAATTAAGGAATTTAAAGCCTAAAATCAACCATTTTTATTGAAATTAATGCTTTTGAACTGGTAACAAATATCATATTTTCAACAATTACACTTCTCAATGCAGATAAATTTCTAACCATCTCTATAGCAGAAAGTAAATTACTGGGAGAACAAGAACCAAATATGTAAAACTGAAGGTAAAATATAAAAACCAGAACTTTGAAACACAGAGAGAGAAAAAATGACATGCAACGAAAGGGGAAATAGCAAAGAAAAGCAGAGGGCTTTGAGGCTTACTTGGTGAAATTGTGAGTTGGGGCACCTGGGTTTCGGAGGAGGCGGCAAAAGGAGGAGTATTGAGCCTGCATGAAGGTTTCCGGAGGTGGGTTTTTGATCGGAACTGGTGGTTTGGAGGCAGCGGTGGAGTTAGAGCGAGTTGCAGAGGGAGGAGAGGAGGGAGAGGAAGAAGAGCCGGGTAGGAGGAGGAGTATCTCTGATAATACCGGTTCTGGTTGCAGAAACCGAACTGGTTTGCGTGGTGGATTAGTTGTTGGTGGTGGTGGTGGTTCTGAGGATTGGCTCTGGTGCCGTTCCTCAGGGTTCTGGTCTTGGGGTGGCATTTCTGGTTGCCATTGGAGTTTTCTGTGTCTTCCATGGCTTGATTGAGTGAGAAAACAGGAGTGAGGAAGGAGTGGAGGCTGTGAGCATGAGAGAGAGGATGGCTTCTGTGTTGTGATATGAGTGAGACGGAAGATGCCTGAGCAGAAAGCAGGAGTGTGTAGTTATAGCAGACAGAGAGAGAGAAAGAGGAAAGAGAGTTTGGGTTTTAGTTCCGGAGTCTTGTAAGGTTCTTTATGTCGAGAGGGTTTTGATTCCGGCAAGTTTAGTTTGAAGGGAAAAGTGGACTGATGCCTAAGAAAAGGTAAAAAGACTTGTCAATCTATTTGGACTTATTAAAGCAGTCTCTGTAGATAGAGAGAGAGAGAGAGAGAGAGAGAGAGAGAGAGAGAGAACATTAGGGTAAGAGTAAAAATTGGGTAGGGCTGGTTTGGTATTGTTGTGCTTTGAAAAAAAACTGCTTCTGCTGTGCTGTGAGAATAAACAGTTGTGAAATAAAGCAGCAGAGTGTTTGTTAAACTTTTTTGTAAAAGTGCTTTTAAAAAACAAAAGCAGTATTATATTGTTTGATAAACTTTTATGTAAAACAAATGTGAAAAAAAACTGGTTTTTCAAAGCTAGGTTTTGCAGCTTTGTGTTTTTGGCTTTTTTTCACCCAAAACTGTGAAAAAAACTGAAGCTGAATGTTTACCAAACATGAAAAAGGTCCCAGCTTTTTTTGATAACCACTTTTTTCAGAATCACCTCAATACCAAACCAGGGCTTAATTGGTTAGGGCAACTTTCAATCTCGAAATGAAAAATTGAAAAGTAAGTTCAGTATCTTATTACGAATAACGTGATAAGACTGTTCTATTAAAGATTTTATCATATTTGAAGAAAAAAACTTTGGTGGTTGAATTACTTCATTAAACGTTCGTACGTTACATATACTGATATACGACATTATTTAGTTTTTTTTGTAAAAGATGCTTCAAGAATAATGTGATCTGATTTTTCACTCATTTTTTTTATACATATGTACCTCGTCATCGTGCCAATAATATAGTATTATACTTTAAATTCTTATTACACTACATTATATAACTGAAGTCAAAAACATGGGTTCTTCTACCTTAGACTTTTTCCTTGAAAATGTTTGGAAGTCAAATGAGGAGGGAAGGGTTTGGCCTTTTAAACAAAATTATAATTGTTGGTGGTAGTTATTTGGGTTCTTCTTAAGGAAAACTAATGAAAAGTTCAAAAAAACTTCTCTTTTTAACGAAAAGTTTTTTTTAAAGGTATAGTGAATAGTATCAGGTAAAGGCAAAAATGTGATTTTTCGTTAAAAATGAACAGTACCGAAAGTGTTTCGTTAAAACTCTCTTCTTCTTATCCTTTTACACTATTTTTTTAATTCATCTTTTGTACTTTGCTAATCCTATTTCCACAAATTCATAATGTTTGACTGGCTATTTTCTCCTTTTGTTTAAGGCATCATTGTCTTTGAAAACGGTTAATTGGATCTTCTGGGGCCATTTTTATGCGACCTTCAAGTGTCAGTCAAGGTTGAAAAGTTATGAGAACGAATAAAATACATAGACTCTCAGAGGATTGTCCACATAAGATTGATGACATCTTAGATTAAGGGGAAAAAAAAAAACCTAAAACACTTATTTTATTTTATCGCTCTTTTGAACATTGATTTTGCTTTTTTTTAAGATTAGTTTGAAATTGCTGTGTGTTTTTTTTTTTTTTCAAAACTGCTTTTATTTTTTGTTATTTTAAACCCATGATTTTGAGGAAAAAAAAACATTTTTTTTTTAGCATTTACCAAACTCAATCTTGCCCCAACTTTTTGAAAAGCTTTTTTTTTGAAAAAAAAATTAAATAATGCAGAACCAACTCTTAATTATTTGTGCAATAAACTGATTAAAAAATTCACTCGAAAAATTAAAAGAGTATAAGAGATTGAAAAAGAAGCCTTTAGATCATCAATTTTCTTTTATTTTCAATACCCACATGATGAAGGGCTTAAACAAATTTGAATTTCTTTGTCCATTTAACATTATTGAACATTTTTTCATTTGTATTTCCACTTTTATTACTACTTGCAGCTCCCCTTTTGCAGCATCTTTTGTAAACATGATTAGTGCTATTGTGATGATAAGATCATAAGAAGGGGAGAGATGTTTTAATGAGCGGTCAACATGGTTTGGTAAGCAGAGTGTCACAATACAAATGGTTGAATTTTTTTTTTAAGAATCCAACCGTAAAAAATGTTAAGGAAACTTTCTCAAAAGTAAGACTTTATAGAGTCTCTACTATCTCATGTTTTTACCACAATGTTTTATAATGTTAACATGAGAATATGAGGTGGCAGAGTCTATGGAGAGTCTCACTTTGAAAGAATCCCCTTAGCATTTCTCATCCCAACCATTTGTATTATAACACTTTATGTATCAGACCGTATTCTCAACCACTGTTCTAAAAATCTCCATCTAGCACCGCCTAGGCGCTAGGCGGTTGGCTACCGCCCCGATTAATGCCTAGGCGTTTAAAAATTAAGAAAGGGCGCCTAGACCTGCTGAGGTGCCCGCCTAGACCGCCCAAACCCGCCTAGGTTACGACTCACTTAGATAGAAAATAGATAACTTTCACTTTGCATTTTATTTTTTCCAATAAATTGTAAGAGACTTGTTGAATACTTAAATGAATACATAATGTATGCATGTTCTCCATGTTTTCATTATGTTCTAATACCTCCTAATATATATGTCATTCTATTTTGTAGTTTATTATGAAATTATATATATATTAAGTATAAATAGACACTTATTTTCACGAAATATAATAGATTTACTTAAACCCGCCAAGTCCCCGCCTAGTTGCCTAGGCTCTAGGCCCCAGCTCGCCGCCCGACTAGCGCCTAACGTCTTTTAGAACCTTGTTCTCAACCCATTGAACAATTTCTCTAATAAAGGATCCATTGATGCACTTAGGAAAGTGGGCTCCTTTGTATTTTAAGGATAAACATAGTTGGAATGCGGTGACGGGACAATATAATTAGTGTGGAGCCTATAAAGATTTAACTGTTATAAATATGTAAAAGTTAGGGAGATAACCTTTACTAGTGATGAGAGCGAAGCAGGTGTAAAATATTACACTGAAACTAGAGCACAAGGGAATGACAATTTAAGAGAGAGAGGAATAGATACGAATGTATTGCTTTTCTATCTGTTTCTTCTTGTATTCTTTCTGTCATTTGATAACAATTGAATTGCTCTATTTATAGAGCAATCCCACACTAACAGATTTCTTACACTTTGACATTTACATTGCCTGACTTTGAAAATGTAATTCTTTGCTTCCAAAGTCTACATCATTTGCATGGGCATTGAAAATGCTTGTTTCCAGAATCTGTTTCATTTTCATGGATGTTGAAAATGTGTGTGTGTGGGTGGGCATTCATAACATGCCAATATTTTCAACACTCCTCCTTGGATGCCCACATATCAACATCAGTTGCCTCGTTAAAACCTTGCTTGGAAAAACCCAGTGGGAAAAACCATAGCGAAGGAAAAAGAGTACAACTTTACCTGGATTGTTGATATAGTGTGAAGTATGCTTATGTTGCCTCGTTAAAACTTTGATAGGAAAAACCCAGTGGGAAAAATCCTAATCGAAGGAAAAAGAGTACAACATGCATGTATCATGGATGCTCCATCTGATTTGTATCTCCCCCTGATTCCGCATTCTCCAAACTTAGCTGTTTGGTAAGTCGACGTAATCCGATGCTTTGCACTAGCTTCTGAAACGTGCACTTTGGTAGAGACTTGGTGAACAAGTCTGCCAAATTTTCATTGGAACGGATTTGTCTGACTTCAATAACTTTAGCCTTCTGAAGCTCATGTGCACTGAAAAACTTTGGAGATATGTGTTTAGTCTTATCGCCCTTGATGAATCCTTCCTTCATTTGGGCAACACAAGCTGCATTATCTTCATGGATGACAGTTGGATTGTCTGTCTTCGAAGTTAGACCACATGAATTCCGGATATGATGGATCATTGATCTTAACCAAGAACATTCACGACTTGCTTCATGTAAAGCAAGTATTTCTGAATGATTTGAAGATGTAGCAACTAATGTTTGCTTTGTTGAGCGCCATGAGATTGTTGTATCTCCATTCTTAAACACATATCCAGTTTGTGAACGGGCTTTATGCGGATCAGAGAGAAAACCAGCATCTGCATATCCAACAAGAACCTGGTCATCTGTGGAGTTCTTAGAGTAGAAGAGACCCATGTCTGTTGTTCCACGAAGGTATCTCAATACATCTTTGACTCCCTTCCAATGACGAATTGTTGGAGCAGAGCTATACCTTGCTAACAAATTGACTGAAAAAGCTATATTTGGTCTAGTACATTGTGCTAAATACAATAAAGCACCTATTGCACTCAAATATGGTACTTCTGGACCAAGGACCAGTTCATCATCTTCTTTTGGACGGAATAGATCTTTCTTTATGTCCAAAGAACGAATGACCATTGGTGTGCTGAGTGGATAAGCCTTGTCCATACCAAATCGCTTCAGGATTTTTTCAATGTAAGCTGATTGGTGGACCAAAATTCCACTAACACAATGCTCGATCTGCAGGCCGAGACAAAATTTTGTTTTTCCAAGGTCTTTCATTTCAAACTCGCTTTTCAGATATTCAGCAGTTTTATTGAGCTCTTCAGGGGTTCCAACTAGGTTCATATCATCAACATATACTGCCACTATAGCAAATCCAAAATTGGATTTCTTAATGAACACACAAGGGCAAATGACATTGTTGATATACCCTTCTTTGATCAAATACTCACTGAGACGATTATACCACATTCGTCCAGATTGTTTCAGCCCATACAAGGATCGCCTCAATTTGATTGAGAGCATACCTCGTGGTTTGTTAGTTGTTTCAGGCAACTTAAGTCCTTCTGGGACTTTCATGTATATGTCAGTATCTAATTCTCCATATAGATACGCAGTGATGACATCCATAAGTCGCATATCAAGTTTCTCTGAAACCACTAAACTTATCAAGTAACGGAACGTAATTGCGTCCATTACAGGAGAGTATGTCTCCTCATAATCAATTCCAGGTCTTTGTGAAAAACCTTGTGCAACGAGTCGTGCTTTATATCTTGCAATCTCGTTTTTCTCGTTGCGTTTCCTTGTGAATACCCATTTGTAACCCACAGGGTTTACACCAGGCGGGGTTTGGACTACTGGTCCAAAAACACTTCGCCTTTCCAAGGAATTTAATTCTGCCTGGATTGCATCTTTCCACTTAGGCCAATCCTGTCTCTGTTTGCATTCATCAACAGAGCGGGGCTCAATATCATCACTTAATATGATTTCAGTGGCTACAGCGAATGCGAACATATCGTCAATGATTGTCTCATTGCGATCCCACAACTCATTAGTACATGCATAATTTATAGAGATTTCTTTGCTTTCATGTACTTCTGTCTCTTCAGGGACATGTGTCTCATCAAGGACATTTTCTTCTTCTGGAAATACAGAATCATGAATTGGGGATTTGTCATGCATTCTCTCTTCTTGAATGATTTCATTTGGATTCAGTTGTGCCCTCGTTTTTCTCTTTCGAGGGGCTGAATCTTTTGAACCTGGAGGTATACCACACTTCAGGCGTGCACCAGATAAATCATTCGCTGCCACTTTATTCTGTCCAACAGGGACATCAATTCTTGCAGGTGCATTTGCAGCTGGTATATGTGATTTTGTCACTTTCATAACATCATTAAATGCATCTGCCATTTGATTGGCAATGCCTTGAAGATGAACGATCCTTTTCACTTCAATTTCACATTGAGTGCTACGTGGATCAAAATGAGACAAGGTGGGAACAACCCATGTCAGTTCTTTCCGTTCTTCTGGAACGGTCTTTTCTCCCCCTAACAGTGGGAAGACTGTCTCATCAAAGTGACAATCAGCAAAACGAGCTGTAAACATATCACCTGTTAAGGGTTCCAAATATCTAATGATAGATGGTGAATCAAAACCCATATAAATTCCCAGTCTGCGCTGAGGTCCCATTTTAGTTCGCTGTGGTGGTGCAATAGGCACATAAACAGCACAACCAAAAACTCGTAAATGTGAAATGTTTGGCTGATGCCCAAACACGAGTTATATTGATGAGTATTGGTGGTTGGCTATAGGTCTCAATCGAACCAATATCAAATAAGGCCGAGGTTCTGAAAGAAAGCGTATCAACGACAATAGCATGAAATACATAACCCTATATATGTCATTATTATGTATAGTAGGCCAAGACAAGAATAAAACGTAGTAAAGGAGAATTCCCTTATCCTTTTCCGGCACGAATTCTCTATCTCTTTCTTCGCAGTGAAACAAGAAAACCCCTCTTCTGCCTGCCTTGCAGTGAATGAATGAGCCTCAGGCCTCTTATACCACTTTTGGACAGCAAACAAGTAACAACACTTTAACGGAAGAAATAGAGGTTTTTCTCGAGAAGGTTCTGAAAGAACGACTGCCTGGTAAAATAGACTTCTTTTCTTTGATGCATCATGTAAAATTGCATGTCCCCATACAGACATTGGTAATTTTGTTTTCATAAGCAGAGTGCGAGCTATTAACTGAAGCCGCTTAATCAATGCTTCTGCTAAACCATTTTGATGGACATGAGGAACAGGGTGTTCAACATCAATGCCCAATGTCATGCAGTAATCATCAAAGGTTTGAGACGTAAATTCACCAGCATTATCAAGTCTGATAGACTTAATGGGATAATCTGGGAACTGTGCTCGTAATTTAATTATATAAGCAAGAAGTCTCGCAAAAGCTACATTCTGAGTAGACAAGAGACAAACATGTGACCATCGGGTAGATGCATCAACCAAAACCATAAAATATCGAAATGGTCCACAAGATGGTTGAATAGGCCCACAAATATCCCCTTGAATTCTGTGCAGAAATGATGGGGATTCTGCATCAACCTTTAGTTGTGATGGTCTAATTACCAACTTCCCTTAAGAACAAGCCTTGCAAGGGTTATCATTCGAGACAGCAATATGTCTGCTCAATAATGGATGTCCATTAGAATTGGTAATGATTCTACGCATCATGGTAGATCCTGGGTGACCCAGACGATCATGCCAGAGTATGTAGACCTTTGAATCAATGAACTTCTAGTTCATGACAGTATGTGATTCAACTGTCCTTATGTATGTACAATACAATCCACTCGACAAACCACGCAACTTCTCCAATATACGCTTCTGGGTATCATTGGAGGTAATGCATAGATACTCCACATTTTCTGCACTTTTCGTTGCAATGTGGTATCCATTTAAACGTATGTCTTTGAAACTCAACAGATTTCGAGTAGATCGAGTGGCGTACAACGCATTCTGTATGGACAATATTGTTCCATTTGGTAACATAATCTGGGCTTTCCCTGAGCCTTCAATCACATCTGAAGGGCCTGATATTGTTGTTACCCCTATTCTTGTGAGCATTAAGCTGGAGAAATACTTTCAATCACAAAGTATTGTATGCGTGGTTGCGCTGTCTGCAATACAAATATCTCCGCCATTGCTCTTGTTTTGAGAATGACCACAATTCTTATCCATGCTTTCTGAGTAAGGGAATCACAGTTAAAAGCATGTTATAACAAGAAATTCAACTGCCACTTTTTTTGAATTTTGAAATGCAAGTTTATGAACTACAAGTTCAATACATCAAACATAAACTTATTCAATCGGACCGATAAACTTCATTCCCCCTTTCCATAATGAAGTCCGAGACATCTAGGTGGGTGGTGTCCAACTGCCCTGATAAGCCGGACACTGGATCAGGTATGTCCATTGGTTTAGCCTGGTCGAGAAAATTAGTCTCGACACCCTTCTCCTTGAGGGAGGCTTGATACAGATCCACCAGATGTTTTGGGGTACGACAAGTACGCGACTAATGCCCATTGCCACCACATCTATGGCATGCTCCTTCAGAGTTTCTGGGAGCATTGTTCATGTGAGCCTTGCCTTTGTGGCGATTCACATTTTTAAAGCTTGGGCCTGAATTATGCCTCGGGAACCTGGTTGTGAAACTGACCACCATGGTTCTTGCCTTTCCTATTCCACCGACCTCGCTTGTGACCACGTCCTCGTTTATGATTATCACCACCAGAGGATGTGGCGTTCATTTCGAGGGAAGCAACATTCATTTCTGGGAATGGTGCAGATCCAGTGGGTCGGGAATGATGGTTTCTCATTAGTAACTCATTATTCTGTTCAGCTACCAAGAGCACATATATCAGCTGATTGTACTCAGTGAAGCCTCGCGCTCTATACTGCTGCTGCATGAGCACGTTAGAGGCATGAAATGTGCTGAAAGTCTTTTCCAGCAAATTTTCCTCAGTGATAGTATCCCCACAGAGCTTCATCTGAGAGGTAATTCTGAACAACGCAGAATTGTACTCAGCCACTGATTTGAAATCCTGGATCCTCAGATGAGTCCATTCATAGCGAGCTCTAGGAAGAATCACCGTTGTCTGGTGATTGTATCTGTTTCTCAAGGCATTCCAAAGAGCTAACGGATCTTCAACCGTTAAGTACTCGCTCTTTAGTCCCTCATCAAGATGGCGGCGAATAAAGATCATAGCCTTTGCCCGATCTTGAGAGGATAATTCCCTGCTTCCAGATGAATCTTGGTATCCAGTACCCAGGTCAGGTAATTCTTCCCAGTAATGTCCAGGGCAGCATACTCAAGCTTTGCCAAGTTCGCCATTTTCTTTTCTGAAAGAAAATGAGATGTGTAAGAACTTGCAATAATATGTATTCCTGGAGGAATATAATGTTAGAACTTCTGGTTCTTACAAATTTTTCATTTTGATCTTCAAGCCAAAATGATAAGCACTCGAAACTTCTGGCTCGAGATTTTCAAGATGAATGAGGAGGGCGATTGTACCGCACCATTCTCATTGAAATAATATAACATAGAATGGGCGATTATTCCGCACCACTCAAGTAGCAGAAAATTTAAATACGCAGAGTAGGATGGGCGATTATACCGTTCCACCTAAAATTGCAGTAAAATTAAACAGCAAGCAAATTTAAATATGCAGGGTAGGATGGGCGATTATACCGCTCCACCTAAAATTTGCAGTAAAATTAAATCTGCAGTCCAAGATAAGCGATGATACCGCACCATCTTGGATCGCAGTAAGATTAAATTTGCAGTTCAAGATGGGCGATTGTACCGCACCATCTTGGATTGCAGTAAAATTAACAAAAATAAATACTGGGTTAGTAATCAATATCTAAACCAAACAAGAAATCAAAGATGTATGTAACCGTCAGGTTGAGAACTAGGAGCAGGCATGGAGCAAATAGTTCGTCGCGAGGGTATATCGCGCAGTTGAGGCAGAGGAAGAAGATGAACAGTAAAATCCTCAGAGGAAACTTTTTTTTTTTTCTTTCTTTCTTTCGTTCGGTGAAGAGGAATGAGAGAATGATTTCTTTACTAGTTATATTTAGAGACTCGTGCTGATAACGTGTTATAAATATGTAAAAGTAAGGGAGATAACCTTTACTAGTGATGAGAGCGAAGCAGGTGTAAAATATTACACTGAAACTAGAGCACAAGGGAATGACAATTTAAGAGAGAGGAATAGATACGAATGTATTGCTTTTCTATCTGTTTCTTCTTGTATTCTTTCTGTCATTTGATAACAATCGAATTGCTCTATTTATAGAGCAATCCCACACTAACAGATTTCTTACACTTTGACATTTACATTGCCTGACTTTGAAAATGTAATTCTTTGCTTCCAAAGTCTACATCATTTGCATGGGCATTGAAAATGCTTGTTTCCAGAATCTGTTTCATTTTCATGGATGTTGAAAATGTGTGTGTGTGGGTGGGCATTCATAACATGCCAATATTTTCAACATTAACTTACTTTTCAAGATTTAGGACCACATAATATCCATTGTCCATAGCTTCTTCTATTTTTCTATTTTTTTTGCCATATAGTCTCCATTGTTTTGGTTTGTACAATATGAATGATATTTACATGGGCTTTTAAGTCAGAAAATCTTGCGGACAACTGAAATTTCTTGTAACACTCATCACGTGAAAAGAATGATAGCATGTCGAGCGTCTTGAGTTACTCAAGTTTTTCTTCTTACGACGTTTCTTTAGCGGTGTCAATATCATCGATGCCTATGATGACACCTTGGAAAAGAAAAGGAAGAAAACAAGGAGGAAACAGAAAATGGAGACAAAAGATAAAATCCCCCCCCCCCCCCCCCCCCCCCCAACAAGACTATGTAGTTGACTTAGTCTGATTGAAGCTGATTAGCAGACTCTAACGACTCTTAAGCTTGATTAGCAGAAACTATTAACTCTTAAGTTTGATTAGCGGAAACTAATGTCTATGTTTTATAATTCATGTGCTCATTATTGCGTCATATAAGATTATATATTACCAGCACTCCAATATTATATAGATTTTTTTTTTGGGACAAGTAATCCAATATTATATAGATGAATATTATGAAAGTTGTGGAGAAGAAATATGAATTCAAGAGACTTCACTTTGATCTCCATCCGTTGCTTTTGCTTTCATCATGATGTCTTTGAGATTCATAAAAATATGACTCTCGATTAATCAATTCATCGGGAATGATAAAATTATTTACCTTGGCTGGTAAAATATGACTCTTGATTTGTTAAAATGATCATTCTATTAAAAATATAAGAATTAGCAGTAATGATCATTTTTTTGTTGCAAAAATAATTAGGTGCGTTTAATATTGTTAGGTCGTCGTGTATCATTAATATGTTATCGCTATTAAAAAAATGATCATTTCTAAAATCAAAATGTCAAAAAGTGAGTGTTCCTACTAAGTGCCCAACAAACAATTAATGCTTTTTAGCCAAAATAATTTATAAGATTGACATAACTTCTCACTTTGGGTCATGAGGTTTGAAATCGATAGAAGTAGTAATTCTTGTATTTCAGTGAATTTTTTTTGTTAAATAAAAACAAAAAATTTGACAAAAATTGTGTCGTTTTTTTCCTCACCCAACATATAATTTTCACAGGATGACCAAAATAATTGACAGTGGACAAACTCAATGATTACTTCTATCGATTTCAAATCTCAGTTATGCCAAGCTCGAAGACTTTTGGCTAAAGAGCCAACAATTAATTTGAATTAAGCCACTTAATCAGAACAGAGTGTTCGTCTTTTGAACCTATATTCAATTCTTACTTTTACAGTTTAAAAAAATTTAGAATATCGGCATGTAAAATACGAGTAACAATGGAAAAAAAGCTCAAAATCTTAAACATTTAAATGTAAGATTTTAGAAACTTTGGTGCAAAATTTTAAAATTTTCAACACGTTTTTGTTGTACCAAGTTAAAAGTATGAAAGTTGTAATATATTGCAGTCAAACACAATTATGAAGACACCACGTTTCAGTGGGCGGCAAGAAGACCTGTTCAGTGATGTCAAATTATGCACTTCAACACATACATGCAAATGGGAAGAGGCCACCAGTATAGTTTAAGACCAAATTAGAAAACTAATTTTTTTTAAATAATAAATTATTGTTCAATTTCGTATACTTGAAGACAACATAGAATTTGTCAAATGTGCGACTAATCTTACGGGATAGTTACGAGATGCGAGTAGCCAGTCAACTGACGGTATTGTGCCAAGCATCTGCTACTCACATTTTGTAACTATCCCGCATTCGACAAACCCCCTATTTGTATAACCAACTGTATTCTATTATAACTTAAAATAATGAAATGCATATTCTGTGAAGTCAAACTAATTTGAAATGAATCCATCACTGCATATGTAGTATATTGAAATTAAAATTTGAATAAAAACTTTTGACAATCTGCTATCAAAAGGGGAAGAATCAGACTTTTTAATCGAAAAGTTGATGAGGAAACATTTCTTTTTTCCTAAATTTTAGCTCAGGAGCATGACTTAGACCAAAGAAAGACACTAATGATGATTACCTTTGTGAATGGTTTAAACCATGAGGTATATTGCAGCATTCGACACTGTGTTTGTCAACTCTCCGGGATAACTAATCTCGATTAGAGCGGACAGTTTGACATGTCTAGTTTGGGAGAAAAGTTAAGAGATTACGGAGCAATAAGACGAAGGAAAACCAATCTGAGGCACGTTTATAGAAACTGGTATCAAGAACACATGTATAAATAGCTCAGATCGTTGTACACGCCAATTCACAGATGGATATGCATGGATACACAAGAGGAGAGCAAACACATTGATCGGGATGGAAGAGATCTTTTCGGGACATTTTGTATTGCAGAGGGAAAAGAATCAAGCTATCAAATGAAATGAAAATGAGAGGAAGATAACGCGTAGAGGATTGTACTACTATAACACCATTGTACATCGTAAAGACATTCACGAGCATACCTTACACCTATGCTTGATGAGCAGAAGATAAAAGAGGACTGCGGAGTCTGTCATTGCTCCCAGAATAGTTGATAGGCATCAAAGCAGGGTCCTGATAGACCGTGACCAATTTATCGAAAAATTCAGGCATTGTAGGATCGTTCTCATCTTGCCTGTCCTTTCGTATCAAACTCTGGAACAAAAAGGATAGTAGGTCAAGCCAAATATTATAAGTGAGAAGTTGTGTGGAAGTGTAGTAATTGTGTGACATTAAACATACCTCGGCAGGGTAAGCAACGAAATTTGGAAGGAAGCGCTTCCGGCAGTATTCATTGAAGAGAAGTGTGAATACAGGAAGAGGAAAAGTTAATGTCGATGCTAGATCGACCTTCTTGATTGTAAAGATTCCAACTGCAATAGCGTGCATAAGTACCAGAGAGAAGATCATTGAATTATGCACAATCGGCCAAAACTTCCCTGCAGTTTCGAACCTAGGAGCATATACGTTTATGAACTGCACAGAGATTTTTACAGAGTATCAATACGCTACATTCAAATCAAATCCTCTAACTTGTTAATTGAAATCTACTGACCTGGTTGCGAAAGATGATGAATCCAAGACAGAGGTAAACTAAGAGGAAGGGAAGAATCAGCGGAGCTAGAAAGAAGTATGTGATGCCGAGAAGTACAAAGAAAAGAACTCTTGGCATGTGATTATGGTAATTCATTGCTGGAACTTCAAATTCATCTTCTTTACTGTCGGTAAAAGGTCTTTTTAACAGACTCCATATCAGAGGAATTATGCGAAAGAGTTCTGATGAAGTACTCGTCCATCCTGACGTGACCACATAAGCAATGAAAAAAGACGACTGCATCACCCAAAGTAAATGATGTTAGAAAACTGAAAATAGTAAACCTGATGCAAATGACAAGGCAGTTAAAGATAAAGTGTACACGCATCATTTTTATCGCATGCTTAAACTGAAGGGAACGTAATTCAGATTCAGATTTGTATTGTAAAAACAAATATTTGTTTTGAGAAGTGCCTGACACTAAATATGTCTGAGCATATAGATTGCAGCCGTCTCCCTGAAATGAGCAGCTGTGATCACTTGCAACAGTTGCAGAAATAACTTAAAACTTGCTTGTACAAGATACTATTCAAAAGCAAAAAAGTTTGAAGATTTTAGCTCATCAATTAAAAAGGATTCATAAACATTTTTGGTGAGATTGTGATTAAGTACGGTTATAGACAACCAAATGGAGGGCAATTGCGCAATAAAAGATGTACCAAATTACACTGTGAAATCGATTAGAGAAGCAGGAATTTGGTACTCAAAATGCAGACAAAAGCCTACAGGTTAGATGCGTTGACAATTAACACATAACATATAAGCAGTTAACAATTTTGCGATTCCCCGAGTCCTACTAATTTTAAATCGTAGAGGAAACATTTTCTCACCTGTGCTGGAACAGAAATGCCTAGCTTTGAAGGAATATTCTTGGGGTCAAGAAAGAGAGAAACCTTAGAGAGAACTGATCCAGAAAATACAGTAGCAAAAAAAATGTTCCATATCGTGAACCAAAGTACTTTTGTACACGCACTCTTTTGTATATCACTGAGAGAAACATATCCTTGAATGGATGAAAAGAACTCCATGGCGGGGGGCACTATTTTCAGAAATAATAGAAGAATAAGACTGGGAAGGTATCCTGTAACGACTTGACTAACAAATGTTCTGCAGGAAGAAACAGAAAGTTAGAAATTTGCATCACCAAGCAATCCAAAAGATAAAAAATTGTTAAGAAATTACTGTCGGTTAATTTTTTGAACTGTATAAAACCACAACGGTCATTTAAAGCAAGAGCAAAAGATTGTAATCTTCAGAATTCCATAATAATTTTAGTACATATAGATTTCCCAGAACCTTGCTTAAGATCAAGTATTTCACAAATGTTGCAGAAGTATTCATGAATTTAATCGATCATATTTACTCACATGGTTAGAACACTTTCGAGAAAGGGAAGCCAAGTTTCCAGCTGGTTTAGGTTAGTAAGACCTTGGACAAGTACAACAGGAATAAGGAACAAGATTGTTAGGACAATGCAGAACAATATAACCACCAGCTTAGATAACCATCTTCGGATGAAAGATGACGAAAAGAACGGCCAGTAAACATCACGAGGTTCAGGAGCTTGCTCTGTGACCCAGTTGGTAGGATTGGTTGATTGTTGCAAGTGGTGAGCAATTGCAGCACCATACCGAGACTTGAAGGAAACAAAAGCAGATCGAACTTCCTTAAACATAAAAGAGAAAAAAAAATAAAGATTGAATTTATAGCATGCCCTGAG
Source organism: Cotoneaster glaucophyllus (assembly GCA_036320875.1). Taxonomy (NCBI): domain Eukaryota; kingdom Viridiplantae; phylum Streptophyta; class Magnoliopsida; order Rosales; family Rosaceae; genus Cotoneaster; species Cotoneaster glaucophyllus. The sequence continues at coordinate 109,629 of JAVVNS010000030.1, read as the reverse complement.
AACCACAATTACATACAACAAACAGTGAAAATATCATCTGGAATGCAGAAAAGAGGAGGGGAGAATGTCAGCACATACTTCTCCTCCTAATGAAGCCTCTGATTGCTCCAATCTCACATTCTCCTCTGCGTCTTCAAGCTTCTTTTCACACTGTTCCACAAGATTAACCTTGCGTCCAAACAATCCAAAACAACAGGATCGTGTATACTTTTGCTGGTTTGGATCCGACTGCAAGTGAAGGAGCCTGGTATATAGTTTTTTCGCATCGTTCTAAAGATTGATAAAATCAGATAGTGTTAAGAACAAAGTATAAAACATAGAAAAACATGTTGAAGCATGCAGACAGACAGAAAAACAAAACTTAACAACACCAAAACAGTATAGAGACATCAGAAACAATGCTTACAAGGAGTTTTTTAACTTTGTTTGTTCGACGAACAACAATATGTGACAAATATGTTGAAGGGTGATACTCCCTAAAGAAGCTGTCAACTTTTTCGCTGACGCTGCTACCAGAAGGAACGGGAATGCTGCGAACTAAGATTGTGAACTGATGTGGTTGAGGCTTGGACGACTGAAAATAGTCAAGCCGTCTTTGAGAAATATATTTAAATTCCTGCACAAAGAAGGATCATTCAGTAACCACTTCAACTCTTCACTCTTTCGTAGATCATGAGCTGCTAACCAGTGACAACAGAATTCGAATCTCGCGGGCGTAGTTTGCTTTCCAAGGAAAAAGTAACATCACAACTAGCAACATAACATATATCTAAAACACATTACGACGGTCTTAAGCATATCAAATTCGGTTTAGCAAAGTTTAACTATATAACTGACCAAAGATTTTACTTACATAATAAAGTAGACAGCAGACAAAGATGGTGACAAGGTACACAGCAGCAAAGTGAATCCATAACCTGTCGAAAACGTCTGCATTAGTAAGTTTAAGTTTTGCACCTCATATTGCTATAATATATGCATACGTAGGTTAGGCCACTTGGTCAGAGGAGTGTTTCCGCCCCTTAACTCGAGTTCAAATCCCCCTCACCGTAAACTAAAGTAGTTCAAATCCCCGCTCACCGTAAATTAAAGTAGTTTAAAATACGCAAGGAAGACTAACTGTAAATTTTTCCTACTAATTTTAGAATTTAAGAGATTAATTAGAATCAAAATAATTATAAATCAGAGATTTAAATCTAATCACTCACTTGCTTGAGCCACTGTTCACATTCGAAATCGTAAACACGTCGAGAGAGTTATTCGACAGATCGGCGAAGTCAACATACTCGAGCTGGTCGCCGGAGCAGTTGACCGGAAGCAGGACGAAGATCCCGATAACTCCGGCGAACAGAAACACTCTGAGACTAAAGTTGATGAGCCGCATGAAAACGACGGCGTCGAGGCCGGAGGACGACAGCAAGTCGTCCTCCGTGAGCTGCCAGGCCCTCTTGACCCAGTACGGCGACGGAATCAGCCGCTCGAGGTTGAAACGACTCGACTTGTCGGACTCCCCCTCGGCGAGCAGCCGCGGTATGTACACCTCATAGTTGCTCGGCTGCTTGCGGAGGATCGAGTAGAGCGTGAAGAAGAGGACGCAGAGGCCGGAGTTGATGGCGAGTGACGTCAGCAGGGCGGAGACAAGCATTTCTCGATTTCTGTGAGACCCTAGAAATTCTGGAGGTTTGGAGAAGCGATGAAGCTTTCGATCCGACTGTTGACATTCAAATGATTAGCAGCTCAAAACGGAGTGAGCTAACTGTTTGGATGCTTGGGACTTTTGTGGTGCCGAAAATACCCCTACGTTTTGCTTGCTTATTTCTCACGGCAGGGGGGGGGGAAGCTTCCGTGAGATGATGGATGGGATTTTACCGTTACTGTGATAAAAGCGGTGGTGCTTTGTACTTGGATTTCGAGGCGATTTTGGGGATTTCGGTACGGAGGAGGAAAGGAAGGTGGCCGTGATCTGCTCCTCCAACAACCAGTCAAATTCCCGCCATCGCCAGTTTTTTTTTTTTTTTTTTTTTTTTTGACACTCTTGGCTCCATGGTCACGTGATTTAGTGGATAGTTTTGGTAGTGGATTTATAATTGGGTTTTTTTTTTATCACCTGAAATTGATTCAGCCAATCAAGATGGTCTTTGAAATTGATGTAGTCTCTGAAAATAGATGTCGCAAATCAATGTAATCATTTCGTCTTAATTTCGTTAAAAATTCTATTAAGTGCTGATGTGGCACATAAATGGGTCCCATAAATTTAATTAAATATTATTATGTGAATAAAAATTAATTAATTTAATTTTTTTTTTTTTATAATTAAAATCTTCAAAAATAAAAAAATTTAAAGGAGATGATTGAACACTATTCATCTTCTTCCCCTCCCACTACAGCCCCCACCCTACCCCTCCCTTTCTCCTAGTGTGTATCTTTGGAGTGTTGCCGTCGAACTTGCCGCCGTCGTGAGGGAAGGCGGTAGCGGACTATTCAAGCTCCAAGATCCGCAAAACATGTTTGGTTACGGTCACTATCGTCTCCCTTGTTTTTTCACACATCAGAAGAAACATAGCAACTGGGTTATTTTGTACTGCTGAAAATCTGTACACTTCCATACATTTCAAGACTTTTATGTTTTTTTCCCACAACCCATTTCTCATATGCCTTAAACCAAAAACCCAGAAGAAGAAGAAATATAAACAGTAAACAAATGAGAGAAGGAGAAAGAGACCTGAAATAGAAGGGCAACTAGGTTTGTTGAAGCTGCTTTGAAGCTCTCCATTTTTTATTGATTGGGTGGTGATTCTTTTTTTTATATTATTATTATTTTTTAATTCACATAATAATATTTATTTAAATATGTGGGACCCATATATGTGCCACATCAGCACATAACATAATTTTTTATGAAATTATGACGAAAAGACTACATTTATTTGCGACATCCAATTTCAAGGACTACATTGATCGATTTTCAATTTCAGGGACCATCTTGTTGGAGTGGGTCAATTTCAGGGACTATTTGTGATAAAAACCCTTTATAAATTAATTAATGGTAGCAATTTGCAACATACAAGAAAAATATCTGTCACATCAATTCTTGTAAACTAAGTTGTTACAAGATTAAACTTGAAAAAGTTGGGCAACCCAAGTAAACCCTAACCTAATTAAACCCAAGCCCAAATGAATCCGAATGAAACCCAACCTGAACCCGAGCCTGAATTGTAAAAGTTGGGTTAGGATTGGGTTGACTTTCCAACCCGCCCGAGTTGCACCCCTAGTTTGTACTAAGTTAGTTAATGAAAACGATACCACATAAACAGAAATTTGAATTTTGAGCGTCGTCTTATGTTAGAAAAGAAAAAGAATATTACTAAATTAAATGCGAGCCGGATAAAATTTGAACAATTATAAATTAATATACATCAAAATTATGCTCTATCATTCGAGATATTTTCCTTCTATTGAGGAGACGAATTTTGGTGAAAGAGAAGGAGATGAGAACCTTACATTCAACTTTTATTTTGGATCTACACTTCCTCTATATTAATTTTCTTTTCTTTGGTCAATATTTCTTCTTTTGGTCGGTTCAAAATAATGAAGAGCCTAAAAAATATTATAGCCCAGCCCAAGATCAAACTTGGCCGCAATCTCACACGACAATCGTTTGGGGCTTTTAGCCAGCAATTAGCCCAAAAAGTAGGAGAGACTCCTCTGACTCTTTGGAGCCATTGTAACGTTTCAGTCTAATGATACATTGTTATAAATAAAAATAAATAAAAAAATAAGTTAGTTGACACTGTACCATTAGTCCGAGACGCTACCATATTCCTGTTGCATTTTAATTTTTCTACACTTTTTTTCGCATTATTTCTATATTTTATATTTTATATTCTGTTTATTTTAAGCCCTATTTTTTTTTGTTATTTAACTTTTACCCCTGCATTTATTTAAAAAGTAGGAGAGACTCCTCTGACTCTTTGGAGCCATTGTAACGTTTCAGTCTAATGATACATTGTTATAAATAAAAAAAAATAAAAAAATAAGTTAGTTGACACCGTACCATTAGTCCGAGACGCTACCATATTCATGTTGCATTTTAATTTTTCTACACTTTTTTCCGCATTATTTCTATATTTTATATTTTATATTCTGTTTATTTTAAGCCCTATTTTTTTTTGTTATTTAACTTTTACCCCTGCATTTATTTAATTTTGATATTTTATTTCTTTCTTGAGAAAAAAGAAAAGGGCAAATTTTTTGGTGGGCAGGAGGTTTTATTCCATACGGCTGTAGTCCACCAGATAAATTACACCTCCAATAAGAAATAAACAGCACACCACTGAAAAAAAAAAATTAAAAAAAAAGCCACCTTGTACTACGGTCTAATGTTTTTCCTCTTCATTGATAGGTCTTAAGTTCTCGCAAAAGTGAGTTTGAACCAAATTATTACTAGCTCATTGTGAGGTTAAGCTCATTCCCTCTACCTTAATATATATAATATCGTATGTTTAAAAAAAAAAAAAAAACCACAAACGAGAGGAGAGATTTTTTAATATGACGTGTTATTGTACAAATTGTGGGATATGTGTGCTAAAAAATTAATAAATTAAAAAATAAAATTTCTGATCACTTCTATTAAAACACGTGATGTACCATTTGTATCCCGTCACAATTAAAAATTTATCAAACAAGAGAGGGAGAAAAGAGACTCCCACTCGCAAGACTTCACAAATTGGGCTTCTCCCAAACCGTCATCCTCTCCGCATCGCCTTCGCAATTTCTTCAAGCTCGTCAAAATCCCTAGGTTAACTGGGTAATCTCTCTTTCCTGTGATCTCATTTACTTGAAATTCTCTGAATTTAGGTTTAATTTTTTGTATTTTTCTAATTAGGGATACGTTCTACTTTTAGGGCTTTTCTCAATTTCAAATATTTGATGTTCATATCTGCTTTCTGCTAGAATTTTAGGGGTTTTCTCGTCTCCGACTTGCGTTGCGTTTATATCTGTGGGTAGAATGTTTTTACTCTATTTTCATCCGATTTTGCTCGATTGTTGATGTGTTACTGAATTTGTACCATCTTTAATCATCACTCTCCCTGATTTTGTTCCATTTTTATTGTTATGTTTGTTCGTTGGCGTTCGAGTTTGATTTTTTTTCTTTTCGGTTTGAATTTTGTTTATTAATGGGTGTCTGAGTACTTGAAGCAAAGTTGAACCTTGAAAACTGCAGGATGCCATTATTGTTAGCTCACGAAGTTATATTGTAGATTACCAAATGTTATTAAAAACCCAGTTTGTGATGTTGACTAAGCGATATACTAAGTATGGTTTTGTGGTGCTAGATATCGATTATCTTTGGTGCGTCACAGTGAAAGATATAAACAAGCAGATGAACAAGAAACTATAGACTATCCATGTAGATCTTACTTGATTAAAGATTTCATGGGTTCTCGAAAGTTTAACTGGGTCAGCTAGATGAATTTGTGGTGCCGTAGAATTTGAGTTTACGTAGCATTTTTCTTTGCGTGTTATATTAAAAGGAAATGCACCCAGCACGTCAGAGTCCTTAAGAGATTCGTAACCGCTTGGGATCCTAACTGATCCCACTTTAATTTTGATATGTGTTGCCTGATGTAATTTGCTATATGATTTTTAATATTTTGGTCTGTTCCATTTCTGCAGGACTTATATAGTTCAAAGCATTGAGAATGTCTTCATCATATCTCCCAGCAACTACTGATTCGATTGCTCAGGCTTTAGAGGCCAAATCTCCATCTGAATCCATCTCTATTCTTTATCGCGTTCTTGAAAACCCATCAGCATCTCCTGAAGCTATACGGATAAAGGAGCAGGCCATCACAAATCTTTCGGATCTTCTAAGACAAGAAAATCGGGCAGATGATCTTCGTAACCTCCTCACTCAGTTGAGGCCTTTTTTTAACTTGATTCCCACCAAGGCGAAAACTGCAAAAATTGTCCGCATTATTATTGATGCACTTGCTAAGATACCAGACACGTCGGAACTTCAGATTTCCCTTTGCAAAGAAATGGTGCAGTGGACCCGTGCTGAGAAGCGAACTTTCCTTAGACAGCGAGTGGAGGCCAGGCTTGCATCTCTTTTGATGGAAAGCAAAGAGTACTCGGAAGCACTAACTCTCCTATCAGGCTTGATCAAGGAAGTGAGAAGGCTAGATGACAAGCTTCTCCTTGTGGACATAGATTTGTTGGAGAGTAAGCTCCACTTTTCTTTGAGAAATCTCCCTAAAGCCAAGGCTTCACTCACAGCTGCAAGAACAGCAGCCAATTCTATATATGTGCCTCCAGCTCAGCAAGGAACTATTGATTTGCAGAGCGGGATCCTTCACGCAGAAGAGAAGGACTACAAGACTGCTTACAGTTATTTCTTTGAAGCATTTGAAGCCTTCAATGCTCTTGAAGATCCTCGGGCTGTATTTAGCCTCAAGTATATGTTGCTGTGCAAAATTATGGTGAGCCAGGCTGATGATGTGGCAGGTATAATATCATCAAAAGCGGGCCTGCAGTACTTGGGACCTGAGCTGGATGCTATGAAAGCGGTTGCTGATGCTCACTCAAAGCGTTCTTTGAAGCTTTTTGAGACTGCTCTTCGTGATTTCAAGGCCCAGCTAGAGGAAGACCCTATTGTCCACAGGCACCTCTCCTCCCTGTACGACACTCTGTTGGAACAGAATCTCTGCAGGTTGATCGAGCCTTTCTCAAGGGTGGAGATTACTCACATTGCAGAACTGATTGAACTGCCAATCGACCATGTGGAGAAGAAACTGTCTCAGATGATTTTGGACAAGAAGTTTGCAGGGACTTTGGACCAGGGCGCTGGATGCCTCATCATCTTTGACGATCCCAAGACAGACGCAATATACCCTGCAACGTTGGAGACCATATCCAACATCGGCAAGGTCGTGGACAGCCTCTACGTGAGGTCTGCGAAGATAATGGCGTGAGGTTGTACGGTCAAGGAGGCTGTTTCCCGCCCGTCGCTTTGTTTCTTTTGGTTATACTTTTGAGTCGATCCTGTGATATCCCAGCAGCAGTCCTTTATTTTCGTTGTTTTAGACTTGTGAGTTTGGAAGGTTCTACCATTTGGAGAATTTCATTTAACACAAAAGGAACTTGTATTGAGACTACTTTTACTGTGGTTTGTTGTGTTGTCCAAATGATCAAAACGCAGCGTCGCATAGGCAAAAATGGCATAAAGACATTGAAACTAGACCTGGAAACGGGTTGGATTCGTTAAGCTAACGGGTCATCCGAATTTAATCCGTTAATCTAATACGTTATCCGTTTTATCCGTTAACATTTTTTTATTGCATAGAGTTTAGTTTTTGTTGTTAAGACTTTACTGAAATCACTCAAACATCCTCAACTAACGGGTGCTAACGAGTCTAACAGGTTAACTCAAAATGACCTGTTATTTAACAGGTTCACCCGTTAGCGACCTGATCCGTTAAACATCCATCCAAATACTACTATTAACTGGTTGAGTTGGATTAACGGATCGGGTTCAAAATGCCAGGTTTAATTGAAACTCCAGTATCTAACGGACGTCTTTTAACTATCAACGGGGAGAGGGAGAGAGAGAGAGAGAGAGAGAGAGAGAGAGAGAGAGAGAGAGAGAGAGAGAGAGAGAGAGAGAGAGAGAGAGGTAGACGTCTGTTTATTTTTCACGGAGCCTTTCCAAGTCCAATCTGGATTTCCGTAAAGACCAAAATCTGAACATCGACGTTGAGGACAACCCCGGTCCTCCAACGCCCTGATCGTTGCCTTCCCGATTCCCAAATTCCCAATTGAATTACTAGATTTCTGCGCCGCGCAGTAAAAGCAGTAACCGAGATGAGTGAGGTATTCGAAGGCTACGAGCGTCAGTACTGCGAGCTCTCCGCAAACCTCTCGCGAAAATCCAACTCCGCCGCCCTTCTTCCCGACTATGGTACTGTTCTGTTATTCCGTTTTCTGCCGATTTAGTGACATGGGTTTGTGAGATGAGCTCCTAATCTTCTTAATTATGTGTTTTATTAATCAATTAGTAATTTAGTAACATTAATTAAGGGATTTCTTTTGGGGGTTTATTGGGTAGTTTTTTGTTCAAGTGTTTGTTGCGTTGCTTTGTGCAATTCCGGTCCTTTAAGCCACCGTGTGTTTGATCTGATCGTTTTTGGGTAGTTCTGATCATTTTATGAAATGGGTTTGTTTTGATCAATGTGAATTGCAGAGCAGAAGAAGCAGAAATTTTCTGAGATTAAAATTGGACTGGATGATGCCGAAGCTTTGGTAATATGCTGCACAACATACAAATTTCACTTGTTTTTGCTTTTTCTGGAAAGCTACTGGGGCTTATATACGTTCCTTGTTTGTTTATGCGAACGAGTGATGTGATTTGTTTTCTCAGATTCGGAAAATGGACCTCGAAGCCAGAAGCTTGCAGCCGAGCGTGAAGGCGGTGCTTCTTGCTAAGCTAAGGGAGTATAAATCTGATCTCAATAAGTTGAAAAGGGAAATCAAAAGAGTGGCATCGCCTGATGCCAGTCAGGCTGCTCGGGATGAACTGCTGGAGGCAGGAATGGCTGATGCACATGCGGTAAGTATGGACGCTGTTTGGTTGGATCATTCCACTTTCATTGGACGTTGTACGCTTCCTTGTTTGAGAAGCTTTTACCAAAGCATATTTGATTCGATGAATTTTACACATTTATGCTTGACATGCTGTAATTGAAATCTAATTCCCAACTACCTAGGGTGCCCGTTCTTGCATACCTTTCGTCTTGATTTATGACAACAGCTTCTACTAGGCGAATACAATAAATTTTCTTGATGATTTATGGACAATGAAACAGGTTTCTTCTGATCAAAGAGAGAGAATGACAATGTCTGTTGAGAGATTAAATGAATCAAGTGATAGAATCACACAGAGTAGAAGAACGATATTGGAAACCGAAGAGCTTGGTGTCTCAATTCTCCAAGATTTGCATCAACAGCGGGAAACTCTCCTGCATTCCCATCAAAAAGTAAGTTTTAACTTTTTAATCACGTTTCTGCTTAACTTAAGGTTCATTGTCACGTGGACTTCTGTTTGACTTTCCTGATGTCGAATTCATGGAGTTTCTCGTAGATGTCATTCTCACATTTCAAAACCAGATTCATTCCTAAACTTTTTTAAAGACCTTACACATGAAGTGGAGTTCACGGTAGTGCACCAAAAACCCAAGATAATGTGGGTGTCTCACCCTATATCATCCCAGGCCATAGTCCTCCTTTGAAATCCGACATACAATGTGAACAAGGCAGCTGCATTAGTGAATTTGTTAATCCGTGCGTGTTTTTTCTTATTCTTTTGCAGCTTAATGCAGTAGATGACGCCATTGACAAGAGTAAAAGAGTTTTAACTGCCATGTCGCGGAGGATGACCAAGCATAAATGGATCATTGGCTCAGTTATCGGAGCTCTTATCGTTGCAATCCTCCTCATTCTATACTTTAAGCTTTCTCATTAACGGATACCTGATACGGATACCATATCTGGTACTGGTAACTTTATCTCTATTCAAAATGTTGTATCTGTATATGCTTTGTTGCCTGAATTATGAATCACATTCTTATCATATTCTCCCCGTATTCTACTCTGTCATTAGTCTCTTTTTATATTTACTCGAAAATGTTTCGATTAATACGTACTTAACGTTGCGCAATTGAATATCTGTTTACAATTAATCAAAGTATAAATCACCCTTTTAATTAGTGAACATTTAATTAAAACGAAGAAAGAAAGAAAGAAAAACGTATAGATTATGAAGCAAACGAGAGTATTGAAAAACTGTTTAAATCAAAATTAGTAGCAACGGATTAGTAGTTGACGAATGTTTTACTCAATTTAAACCGTTCACTCGAGCAGATTAATGAGCGTACCTCTTCCTCATAGCATGTTAATAAACAAAGCATGCTCGCATCAACAACTCTATTGCATCGGATTTTGTCGGACTGAATACGATGGAGAATAACAATATAACGCCGCGTTTGGTATGCCTGATGATTTCCTCGTCGGTAATGTTACTCCCGGACACCGTAGGCCTCGTTTGGTATGTCTGATGATTTTCTCGTCGGTAATGTTACCCCCGGACACCGTAGGCGGCACGTGGAGTTGCCCTGGAGCCCAAGAATACCACTTTTCCCTAAAAAGCTACGGGGTATATAGATATTTACTGTGAACCAACGGAACTCGATCCTTTCCCGTTTCCTACCCTTTCAAGTGAGGGGCATCAAAAGAAAAACATGTCATTTTTTGTATCAGCTGATTTTGATATGTGTGCGGGATGGTTCCAAGATGTTCCGCCGTATAATTGCGGTGCTGCCTTTCTCCCAACCGGCAGCCTCTTGACGCCCCGTCCCAGCCGGTGGAGTACCGGAAAATTTCCGGTACTTCGTCAGGAGTATGATTGTGCCAAGAAGAATAAATATTGTGAGGTCCAGTTGCATGACGATCATGTACTTGTCAACTCGTCACCCGAAAAAAAAAACATCTGGATTCGTTACGATCTTGATATCTAAATATCGGAGTTTGATTTGGCCAGGACCAAGCAATACTCCCAGTTCTGCATGCATGGAGATGGCGATAGAAAACACATCGAGTTATTTTAATTATGTTTAGTTGTTCTTAATATGGGTTAGTTGAATTTTAATTAATAAAGAATTGTGATTAACGTTTAAGTATGTAGTTAGCATACATTCTTAGTCAACTGACATAACTTACGAATGCAATTGTCAGGGAATGATTTTTTTGTCATAATGCAAGTGTTTTTGTTGAATTGTTTTTAGTAAGATCTTGTATAATTTTACGATTACACGTTGACACGTTTGTTGGTAAATAAGTTGAATAATTTTTTATTTTATTTTCAATTAATCACGAACAAATAGGTGCCCAAACATGCATAGTTCTTCTTGTGTCTCTGTATTCGAAATTCAAAGATCAGGTAATTCAGGCCACGCAAATAAAATCTGCAAGTCTTCATTAACTCATTTCGCTTACACAAGTTAAGTGCTCATTCTCTCTTTCATAGGAATTAAGGTCTCAAATTTTCTAATCCTTAAGCTCAAAGCACTGTACTAAAAATCCCCACCTAGCGCCGCATAGGCGCTAGTCAGCTGGCCACCCTTCCGATTAATGCCTAGAAGTTTGAAATTTAAGAAAGGGCGCCCGCCTAGCCCGTCCAAACCTGCCTAAACACCTGCCTAGGTTGCAACTCATTTAGATAGAAGATATATAACTTTCCTTTTGCATTTTATTGTTTCCAATAAATTGTAAGAGACTTATTGAACACTTAAATGAACACACACATTATATGTTTGTTTCTCATGTTTTCATTATGTTACAATACTTCATAATATATATGTCATTCTATTTTCTAGTTTATGATAAAATTATATATATTTTAGGTATAAACATACACTTATTTACACGAAATACAATAAATTTACTTGAATCTGCTTAATTCACTTAACCGTCTAGCCACTTAAATATTAGGCTTCAGCCCACCGTCCGACTAGAAGCTAACGTCTTTTAGAATCTTGACTCAAAGAGATTCGAATTCCGCAAACATGGTCCCGTTTCAACCAAGGAACCAAGTCTCCTGGACCCACCAACACAGACAGAGAGCTCCAAAGACTGGACCGGAGAGAAAAAAAATATCCCTCAGGCAGATTCATTCAGATTCACAACCCAAATTTCCCTTCCTTTCCTTGTCTCACCTTCTAAGCTCCACCGCCTACCACCCACCGAACCGGACCAACCCAGAGAGAGAGGGAGAGGGACTGGACCCATACATAATTGCAATTTTGAACCAGATTTTATTTTCAATTTTATTATTTCACAGCCCAAACTAGCATCATCCATGGATTCCTTCTCATCGGTAAAAGTGCTGCCCTCCGTAGTCACCAACCCTCTCTGTCCACGGCGCCGCCGGATGCCTCCCCCTTCTTCTTCTTCGCTCACCAGCTTACACAATCGAAGTCTCTGCCGATTCTCCTCCTCCTCCTCTGTATTCGGTGTGCCGTGCTCTCCCTATTCCAGAAGGAGGTTCGTGTGCCGGTCCGCCGGCGGCGGCGGCGCTGCGCAGGAGGACGAGGAGGATGGCGATGACGACGACGACGGAAGTGAGCAGGTGGAGAGAGCGCTTCACCTCGACGGTAATATCCCTTCCACGTCCGACGAGTTCGTGAAACGCGTCTCGTCTCGTGCTTACGACATGCGCCGCCACCTCCAGCAGACCTTCGATTCCAGCAGCTACGATGGTACGAATTAAGTTCATAGCTGCCTCCTGCTTTTATTCAGTCGTTTGAGAATTGAGATTTTGGTGATTGTGAGTTTTTTGAGCGATTAATAAGTTAATTAACTATTAATCGTGATTGATTTGTTTGTTAATTCGTGATTCGTTTGCTTAAATTAGTGTTATATGATATAGAAACTTAACTTGATTCACACATGATCTATACTCTGTTTTTTCTTATTTCCAAAAATTGAATACACATGCAATGCAAATCAAAGAGTTGCGAAAACTCATGTATGACGGTGCATGATTGGCTTTGAGATTCTATCTTAGTGCATAATTGGCGTGGAGAGATTTTTTAATGTGCCCAAAACACGGACGGTATTGCCATATCCATATGTCATTAAACAAGTAGAAGGAACTTGTTTTTCATGTGTCCCCCACTTGTATTATGACATGTGTGTCCATGTTTGAGGCACACTGAAGAATCTCTTGGGATACTAGCGTAGTGCACGATACTGTAACTGTAGCATCCCGAGTTACGGTGCTTTTTTCTCACCACCTTGAGTGCTGATGAGCGTTACCATCATATTAGTTGTCTGTTGGATGAATGTGATTTAATTTCTGTGTACACAAATCTTGGTTCAGTATTGGAGGCCAACCCTTGGAGAGGACGTTCCAAGCCTGTGTATGTACTAACCCAAAGGGAAAACCAGTTGTGCACCATGAAAACCCGAAGAAATCGCAGGTCTCCTTCCTCTGCTCACTCTCTCTACTGTGTGTGTCTGTTACTTTTCTCTTTGGTAGGCTTTAATTCTTGTTATTTGTGGCCTCAATGAGTCACTAGGTGTGGTGAAATATTGGTGGTTTATATGTGACAGTGAAGTTGAAACGGAGCTTGGGAAACTGTTCTCGAAAAGAGGGAAGTGGAATCAAAAGAAACAGCCGACGAACGAGACAAAGTTCCAGATGCTTGTGGAGGATATTAGAGATGGAGTGCTTGTAAGTATTTTTCTCTCTTCTTCTTGCCAATTGTGTAAATGTTTGGATTGTTGGTGTCGTGTGAAGTTTTCATCTCGTAGGGATTAATAAATCTCTCTTGTTGTATCTACGGTTGCATATTTTTTGAAATTTCAACGGAATTTGTAGGTTTTTGAGGATGAGAACGAAGCTGTTAGGTATTGTGACTTGTTGCAAGGAGGAGGTAAAGGTTGTGAAGGTGTTGCAGAAATAGAGGCCTCATCAGTAAGAAATATAGACCCGTCTTTAAATTTGGCTTCTTTAGCATCGCGAAATTGTAATTGAACGATGATGGATGCACTTTTTGCTGAATTCTAACAACAATTGTTTCGTTGTGTTATAACTTTAGGTATTCGATCTCTGCCAGAAAATGCGAGCTTTAGCAGTTCTATTCCGTCGCGGAATAAGCCCTCCTCTGCCTCAAAGCCTGGAGCTCAACCTTAGGGCTCGAAAGCGCTCGCTTGAAGACGAACAAGACCCATAAAGAGTACTCGATTCCTGCCTGAAACTGAATGTTTGTCTAAGAAAGCATTCTTCTATACAACTCGTATACATACCCTGGATCTATACAACTATATATTCATTGTAAGTTCTGGGGTTTTTCAACGCTCATTGTCTCGATTGCATTTCGCATACTGAATTATTGTATGGGTCGGTCGTGTATAACTTTGAGTCTTCGATCTTGTAACATTAATTCCCTTCATCGGGTTTGATTTGAGGTTTGGTAGCTCCTGTGGAGTTCATGCAAGAGGCTTGGTTATAGGTTTAAGGAAGAGGATGATGGGAACGGCATTATACCATATTTAAACGATGGTGTTTAGTTGCTCACCACGCAACAAAGTAATTTTGTGAAACCAGAAGAGCGTTTTAGATTTAAACTTTTGGAGCTTTTCTAGGTTAAAATTCTGGTTCCGTCATTTACCCTGAAATTGTAAATATCAACTATGTTGACTATTAATACAATGTGCGATGTAACATCTAAATTTCTCACCCAGTTCCCACCCATCCGGCGGCGGAGTTAATTCAATGAATGTAATCCCAAATTGGAAACATTAGCAATAACATGATTCACGTGGTGGCACACCAACGCAACGCCAAGAGATAAAAACAAAGTGAGAAAGGAATGCGATTCCGTTGAAAAAGTAAAGCCATAAAGCCAAGTCACCTTTTTTGTCTATCTTCTTTACTTGCTTGTTTAGATCTCAATGACATAAAAAGAATCACACACAAACTTTGCACCATATTGTCAACGCAACTGCGTACACATATTATTATGATTAAAGTATTGTCGATTCTTCCTACAAACTTGTAAGAAGCTGTCAGTTTCTCTCACAAACTTTAATTTAGCCAATTAGTCATTTGAACTTTTACAATTGACTAATTTTTTCGTTAAACTTCAATTTTAGCCGATAATTTACTGAACTTTTATAATTAGCCAATTTCTCTTGTAACTTTAATTTTATAATTGCAAAAAGGTGTGGACAACATATTGGTTTTCTTCTTCTTCTTCTTCTCCTCCTCTTCCGCTATTTTACCCGTACACTTTTTTGTTTGAATTTTAGGGTTTAGGGGAGAAATTAAAATTCAAGGGGAAATTGGTCAAATTATAAAAGTTTAGGGGGAATTTCAAATTAAGGGGAAAATTAATTAATTGTAAAAGATTAGGGGAGTAACGGGTTAAAATTTAAGTTCAAAGGGTAAATTGACAACTCCTTACCTATACACTTTTTCCCTTTTCTTTGAATATACGATATTATCGACACTAAGGCGGAAAGGTGACCTTAGCCACACAATGAGCTAACAATAATGTGGTTCAAATTCGCCTTTGACAATAATCGAACAGTGTAGTGAGAGGTTTTATTTTTTTTCCCTTTTAGATTAGCTATTTGTTTTTTTACTATAATACCCTTGTGTCAAAGGAAATGTTTCTATTGTGTTGTCCCTTTTTTAAGGAGCCACGTAAGGGATACAACCATCTAGCATTGCAGACATCAAGTAAGAAAAAATGGCAAGCTTGTAAAAAATAGCAAAATCTATGGATATTATTGTAGATAATGTGGTTAGTGTTCTATAAGGAGGATCTAATTCAGAATTATAAAACTACTCAGGTTATAATGTAAGAATAATCTTATTTAAGCCCGTCTAAAAGCCTCATAGGTTTTAAATATTAATTAAAAATGAATGGTGTCATTTATGACACGTAATATATTAAACTTCTTTTATCACAGTTGGGTAGACAATTAAGTCTCACTAAAGTGCATCTTTTAAGTCAAACTACAGTAAATAAAAAGGCCAGCATAAAGAAGTTTAATTAAAAGTAGTGGTTTTTGTTCAAAAATGCTAGTATAAATAAAAGGGAGACCAAAACGTAGTCCACAACCTAAATACAAGCCTAACAGTAGAAAGAAAATACAAAAAAAAAAAGGCTTATATCACAAATGGTCCTTAAAATTGACCCCATCAATCATGATGGTCTCTGAAATTGAAAATCGATCAATGTAGTCCTTGAATTTTAACTCGCGAGTCAATGTGGTCATTCTGTTAGTGTTCCGTCCAAATTAACACTAAAAAAAAATTAGAACCAATTTTTCATGGTAAAATGACCAAAAAAGGGTTAGAGAACCACTTTTTTTTTGTTTTTATTTTAGTTTTAGCACCAAATCCATGAAAAAATGGAGAGAAAAGTGAAGATGGAAAAAAGAAAAGTTATTTTTGATCATTTTACCATGAAAAATTGGTTCTCTAACCTTTTTTTAAAGTTAATTTGGACGGAACACTAACAGAAGGACCACATTGATTCGCGAGTTAAAATTCAGGGACTACATTGATCGATTTTCAATTTCAGGGACCATCATGATTGATGGGGTCAATTTCAGGGACCATTTGTGATATAAATCAAAAAAAAAAAAAAAAGCCCAAAAAGTGACAGTTGAAAAACAACAAAAGAAAACCCTAAATTTGGAGAGGAAACCACCAGCCACCACAAAAGACAGATGTGTCTCCATCGTAGGACCGCCCCCACCAAGAGAACGAACTAACGAAACAACTGGATTAACAGAAAATGCAGGTGAGCAAGCCACCCGCGCAGTGAGCCCTCCTATAATCCCACTAAATAGTGCTAATAACATTTTAATAGCCACCCAAAACCCAAGCTCGCTGTCGAGAAGAAGCACCCAGGCTGAGTAGCAGTGGTTGGTGGTTGAGGACACGCGACAAAAAGTAGCATCATAGAAAAAGAGTACATGAAGGCCCAAATGTGAGATAAGCTCAGAAGAATTGAGACAAAGCTCAAGAAAATCCGAAACAAAAGGCCAAAAGTAAAGCAACACATAAACTAAAAGGGAAACAGAGGAGGAGGAAAAGTTGAATTTGGAAATGAAGGCTGGATAAGGGAAGAAAAGAGAGGCTGGGATGTGGTAAAAGGAGATGGAAAAGGAGGAGGAGGACTAGAAAGAAGGGGGTAGCGAGCTACCCCCGACACCAAACAAGAGCAAGGAGTGGCGGCTGAAAATTAGATCTAAGGTTTGTAGTATGGGAGAGGAAAGCTAGAAAGAGAGCCTCCTGGTGGAGAGCATCTAACTATTGTGTTGTATATCAGTATCTTAAATGTCATAATACAATTAACAGAATTTTTTCGTTCAAGTGTCCAACTAATAGTATACTATATTTATTATACCGTATTTCCGATCCACTGAAAACTTTTTTTGTTATATTTGTATATACAATAGTTTCCCACATATTTGCGCTCCCTACCCAACAAGTGAACATGAGCAACAAAACCAACCGACTATCCTCAAAAGTCACCCCCTATGATGCACAGATACTTCTGTTTGGTCCCGTATTCCGTATCCGATACTTGATCGGATACGATACTTGCCCGATACTCTTGGATACTCGTCCGACACGTATCCTGGTTGATGGACATGAATTTGACATGATGGATACGCATATCCTACATTTAGGATACACGTATCCAGCTTTTAGGATATATTTACACTTTCAAAAAGGTAATGAAGAGGATAAAATTAATATGAGACATCTATAATTGAAAGTTGTTGAATACAAAGAACTTCGCTCTAATTAAAACCATGAATACGACTCTCACACTTCTTCTATTGTATAAAGAGAATTAGATTTCGAACTTTTCTTCTCTAACAACTCAAATGCACTTGAATTGGAATGATGAATTATGTTTTAAAATGTATATTTTTGTTGCTATATACATTTTTATTTGCCGTATCCATAGCGTATCGTATCTTAATTTTTAGAGATTTTTCGTGTCACCGTGTCGTGTCGTATCGTATCACCGTATCCGTATCCGTATCCATGCTTCACAGGTCACCCCACCTTCCCGTTTACAGCAAAACAACAAATAACAGATAATAAATTAAAATTAACTAAAATACGAGCATTTGCCGATCCATATTCAACATTCCAAACTCCAAACTCCGATCCGCTCTTCACTGATGAGCTCCGACGCTTCCGACTCGTCCGGTGGCGGGTGTGCTTTCACGGCCGACAAGGACAAGCAGAAGGAGAAGGCCCGAGTCAGCCGCACCTCCCTCATACTCTGGCACGCTCACCACAACGACGTCGTCGCCGTCCGCAAGCTCCTCGAGGAGGACCAAACCCTCGTCCACGCCCGCGACTACGACAACCGCACTCCGCTCCACGTCGCCTCGCTCCACGGCTGGATCGACGTCGCCAAGTGCCTTATTGAGTATGGCGCCGATGTCAACGCCCAAGATCGCTGGAAGAACACTGTACTTCTTCCTAATATTCTGTTAATTATTCAATTAATTTATTAATCAAAATAAACGCAATGCTTATTGTGTGTAATTACGATTATATGTGTTAATCAGGTCTTAATTTTGTTAATGTTGATGGCAGCCTCTGGCTGATGCAGAAGGAGCTAAGAAGCATAAGATGATTGAGCTTCTGAAATCGTACGGTGGCTTGTCGTATGTAAGTTCAAACTCCATAGCTATAATTCGTTTCATAGAGTGAAGTTGTTTCAATTTCGTTTGGTTTGATTGCCTCTGATTCTCTGTTTTGATTGTTATTGATGCTTGATGCTGCAGGGCCAAAATGGGAGCCATTTCGAACCGAAGCCCGTGCCGCCCCCTCTGCCCAACAAGTGTGATTGGGAGATTGAACCGTCCGAGCTCGACTTCTCCAGCTCACTTACCATTGGGAAGGTCTGAATTTCTTATCATCTACGAGTTTTAGAATGGCCAAATCTTGCAATATATGTTCAAAGAATATTGTTCTGCTTAAGTTTTCGGTTTGCTTTGTAAATTTGTAATGCACTGCTATGTAAATCTTGTTGCTTGGATTTTCACGTCTGTAGATTTTAAGATGTTGCGTTGTTTCAATTATTCCATAATGTTAATCGAGTTGTCATGCTGTATATTTACCCACAACCCACCATAATCTGTAGTTACTGTTCAACATTTGCAGGCTACAAAGCGTAGGTTCCTCGTTTGAGCTAAGATAACCCATTAAGTCGGACCCTATTTTCCCGAATGTAGTTTCTTGCTGATTTATGCCAATGATCTTTTGGATTTATTCTTTGTTTAGCTAGCTGAAGTAGTTTTGGTCTGTCCATGATTTAGTGTTATCGCACTGGTTCCTTCTGTATTTCCATAATCTCGCTGTGTTTGGCAAGATATGGCCTCACCCTGATGTGTGGTGCTTGTAGGGCTCTTTTGGCGAAATTTTAAAAGCACATTGGCGTGGGACACCAGTAGCTGTCAAACGCATTCTTCCATCTCTTTCCGGTGATAGATTGGTGATGTAAGTTCCACCTTAACTTTTATGTGCGAGATAAAAAAAATGGTTACAACCTAGTTACTGTGGAACTTTTTTCTTTTGAAAGAATACTTCGTTCTTTTTAATATATTTTAGGAACTGTGTTTGATTGACAAATGAACAAAATTTTGGTTCGCCGAGAGAGGGCTCTTTAAACAATTTATGCATCTTTCTTTCCTAGAAATTGACAACTTTATTCAATCAATTCCATATATCAAGTTTTATGGAGCTCGGGAGGTGGGCTTCCTTAATGTAATGCTTAAAATTGAAATCACAATCAGCATATTTTCTTTACCCCACATTTCCATTATATTAAAAGGTAAATTTCTGACTTGCTCTTTGCTTTCCTGATACAGTCAAGACTTCCGGCATGAAGTTAATTTGCTAGTGAAGCTTCGTCATCCTAATATCGTCCAATTTCTTGGAGCTGTGACTGAGAAGAAGCCCCTTATGCTAATAACGGAGTATTTAAGAGGGGTATACTTATCCATATTTGATTTATGTTTGGAATTCCGTCAGAGTTCTTGATAGTGGTTTTTAAAATGTGTCTTGCAAAGACGCTGCTTCTTAATTAATGTATAGTGTACTGTTTTAGGGTGATCTTCATCAGTACCTCAAGGACAAGGGTGCACTTAGTCCTACAACGGCAATTAACTTTGCTTTGGATATTGCCAGGTACTTGAATAAAAACTTCAATCAACTTATTGCCTTAGTTTAAGCAACCCTTTCGGACATGAAAGAGGTTTCTCATGCAGAGATATATGGCTGATGTTGTCATTCCATTGAAGGAATGCAAGGCTATAAAATTAGTAGATTCTCCAATTTCAGTTTTCAGTACATCTGCTGTTTGGAAAATGCAGAGACTGGAATCATACTAGCACATGAAAATGTGTGCTTTTCTTAATCTAAAAAGAATGGTTACTTTTTACTATTATGAACATGTAGAAATAAGTCGTCTTTGACAATTTTGCTAATGTTTCTAAATTTCAACATGGCCAGAGGCATGGCTTATCTTCACAACGAGCCAAATGTTATAATTCACCGAGACCTAAAACCAAGGTAAGTTGATTTTTTTATGCTAGAATGTCTTTAATTAATACAATGGCCTAGATGATGTGTCTGCACAGGATGAAAGAAACTTTGGATTTGTACAATTTTACGAGTTTCCATTTCTATTTCTCTGGTCTGTTTCCATCACTGGGAAAATGTGGCTTGCTTGCAGTATTTTCTATTTGTACTTCTGAATTTTGTTTATTTATCTCAGGAATGTTCTCTTAGTAAATTCTAGTGCCGATCATTTAAAAGTTGGAGATTTTGGATTAAGCAAGCTCATCAAGGTTCAGAATTCTCATGATGTATACAAGATGACTGGCGAAACTGGAAGTTGTGAGTGGCTTCTGAAAAGTTCAATATTGAGTACAAGTTACTATTGAATAAAACAAATTATTGCAATAAAACTCGTTCTTTGTGTTTTGCATCGGAACAAACAAAAGACCGCTATATGGCTCCTGAAGTTTTTAAGCACCGGAGATATGATAAGAAGGTTGACGTGTTCTCTTTTGCAATGATACTATACGAGGTAATGTTGGTTTCTGCTAGATATCAATTTCAGATTCACCCTTAAAGGAAAAGATGCCAAATTGTTCAATTCCAGTCCCGATTTATAACTCTCAACTGATGCAGATGCTAGAAGGGGACCCACCACTTTCGAATTACGAGCCTTATGAAGCAGCCAAATATGTGGCGGAAGGACACAGGCCTTTGTTTCATGGAAAAGGTCACACCCTGGAACTGAAAGAGTAAGTCGATTCTGTAATTTCTCAGCCAACCAAAATGTTCCCTTCTTTCGTGTTATTCCACTTGCATTGCCCATCTTTGAATTAAATCCAAAACTACGTCCACATGTTCAACAAAATTTTGCATTTTGTATCTCTTACCTCACATCATTCCGAAAGAGTGGCATTCAGTTGCTAATTAAATTAAAGATCCTTATGCTTTTAATATATCCACTAAAACTCAAAATCCGGGTTGCTTACTTCTTTCCGTCGATTGTTTTACAGGTTAATAGAGCAGTGTTGGTCTGCCGACATGAACCAGAGGCCTTCTTTCTTGGACATTCTCAAAAGGCTTGAGAAGGTAAAGGAAAAAGTTCTACAAGCAGACCATCACTGGAACATATTCAATGCATAAATTTGAAAGTGGCGACGTTGCCAGGTACACAAGTGAAAGTGATCCTCTGCCACTCACTTGTAGTCCCAGATCTGCACTGGGATTGTGAATAGGCTAAACCGCGAAATCTTCCCGGAGTAATTGTTGCGACTAGCGTTCTACTATTCTGTTTCAGATTCTTATTGTGAACGGCATTTTTCCTTTCTCTTTTTTCTGCATAACAGTACGTCGTCGTCTTACAAACTTGTCCAAATTAACGTGTAAGAATTTTCATGTTTTGACTTGACAATCTCCTTATCATCTTTCAACCGTAATTTGTTTTAGTCTTCAAGTAACGATGAGAAGAGATGTATATTAGTCGGGACTCGTGATTATATGTTTTCTTCTCTCTTCTTTCTTTGATGGTTGAAGAAACAGTTCTCGGCTTTGAAACTGTGTCGGAACTTGGAAGAATTTGCTGATCGTGCAAAATTGGAGATTCCGTTCCTAAGGCCAGGTACGTCTAATCTCGCGTTTCTGATCAAGATCGATTTACTAGTGTACTCTCACCCAAAGCAGAGGATCGAGAAATCCGGTTAACATTTTATGTAAAAAGTCTTTAAAACGAAGGACAAACGAAACATAACATGTTGTGGTGAACATTTGGTTGTCCTACTTCATCCAACAACGTGATCCGATAATCGTCGTATCCCAACATACAATGTTCTGTAAACTATGTTACAAAACAAGCATTGAAAGACGGAACTACAGAACTCCCCCGAAATAAATTAGATCAGCTTCTTCTTCTCGAAGAAGGTCTTCAGGTGCCACAGCTGCATACCTGCGACTGCTAAGCAAACAAAAAGCGAAAGAAGACTCAACGACGCCATCCTCGAGTTCGTTGTTCTGTTGAGGTCCTGCATCTCTTCTTCCCTGAAACAAACATTGGGCATACAAAATGTAAAACGACGAAATGGGAAATATACTTCCGCCATGAAATATTCGAACTTTCGAAGGACGGAGAATGGTCGCTTACCTTCCACGGAGATAGAACATCTCCTCGTGAATGGACGTAACCGTATCTAACAACTTCTTAAGCTCTAATTCCATTCCCTGGCATGTAAGAAAAAGGCATAACAATGTTTCAATACCTCAATTTCCGTATTTTATTCACCCGAATCAATCGAGATCCTCCGGATCTTGCAGTCTAGACCAGACAGACCGAAAAATCCGGACCACTCATTTTAAAATCCTACAGCCCCCATTAGACCCTTCTCACACAAATCAAGAGTCCGGATTTCTCCTTCTCCCTCTCTTGAATGGTCCGAATTTCTCGGTCCAGTCCGAATTTCTCGGTCCGTCGGCTCCAGACTGCGAGATCCGGAGAGGATCTGAATTTGAAGAGAAGCACCATCCTTTTTGCTCTATTCAGAAAAGTACGAGGGAAAGCTTGTTGATTTAATAAAATCAGTTTTATTGACAATTGCATTAGCAGATAAGCATCAATTACTAGTAATGGTTAAACATAAATCCTTTGTATTAACAATCTGTTTTAGATAAAAATTAAACAACATTACTACACAGTTAACAGTATTTAAATCCATAACAATATCGTAATAAAAACAAGCTAAATTCAGCTGAAAATTGACACAAAATTCAAAAAATAAGAAAGGGTAGGAAGATGCTTACGTCGACGGTGCCTTTCTTAGCGACATTGGACCAGTCCTTGGCGGCGACGCCGGTTTTCCAGTCGAATTCAATGGTCAACGTCGTCTGGGGCTTGTGATCCGGCGCCCAGAAGCAAGCCATGTAATCTCCCTCCTCCGCCGCCACAAACGCATACTGCCCCGATTCCACCAGCTCCGAGTAGTGATAGTTGTTCCCGTGGTGTGACGTCACCTATACATATATACAAATACAATTAAACCCGATAATTATACCCAAAATAAATAAAACTCTTAGAAATTCATCTTTTGGTATAAAAAATTGAAGAAATCAAGGCGTACCCGGACGGTCAATTTGTGGGAATCGGGCATGGGCTGACCTTCGTCGGGGTTGACGACGCTGTATTTTCCGACGGTCATGGCGTTGTTTTTGATGTCTTCGACGATGCATTTCGTGTGACCGGATTGCAGCTCGAACCGCAGAGATTCGGATGTAGATAATAAGAACCCTGCGATTACGGCAGCAAGTAGAAGGCGCAATCCGACCATTTCTCTGACTGAGGGATGACTCCGGTGGGAAAAATGCGGCGACTCGGAGAGAAATCGAGAGGAAAGGAGGTGGGGGTTGTCCTTCGTTCTCTTCGGAGGTGAGTCAGAGAATCTGGAATCCTTTGTTTGTGTAGATTTTACGGTTTGGGCCGTTTGGGCCTGCTTTGATTTAGGCCAGGCCATGTCAGCTTTTTGAACACGTGTTTGTTCGTCATTCGTTGACACACGTAAATTGCAAGGGTTGCTGTGTTGCCATGGACTTCTTTTTTTCTTTTTTAAATAATTTTTTTGTCAATTTTTTTAATAAATTTAATTGGCCGGCTTTGGAATTTAACCATGAGTGGTTTCGTTGTGTCAAGTTTCATTTCTCTGAATTAGGTACTTTTGTTTTTAATTATAGAAAGTTTAGAGTGTAATACAGCAAAGAGTTTATTGATTTCTTAAGAATTTTTTTCTTTTTTGGACATTTTTAGGATTGCAAACAAACAACGTGGTAACCAAGCGGCTAATGAATTTTGTGATTGTTGAATTTTACTTTACTGTGCTTATCTAAACTTCATAGATGTTCATCATATTGCATTTGGTTATGGTGCAAATTTTGCTTCATGAAATTGTTGGGGTCCAAAAATTGCACAGGAAAGCCTTTGGTACTCCCAAGTAGGCTAAAGACTCCATTATCTCGTTTGCTTACCTGGCGTGAGACCACTACACAACATTCTGTGAAATTTTTGGGTCTCACGTCAGGTAAGCAAACGAGATAATTTCCAACACCTTATTTTAGTTGTGCAATGTCCATAACAATAACCTAAAGACGTATATTTTTTCTTTTCATGCGCCAAGACATATGTTTCACGTGAGCCTATTCATGTTACAACTCGTCTCACCTTTTGTCCATACGTTATTGAGAATATTTCATTCTACTATTTTATCCGTTGAAAATAAGTTATCACTTATATTCATAATATCAAGCCGTATAGCCTTATTATACGGCGTCAAGACATAGTCAAATAACGGAACTCGTTCAATAGATATTTATCACTTTTTCAAAATGACGTAACTCGTTCAATAAATATTTTAGGCGGAGTAAAGTGGTTAAGAAGAATGTATATGTCCGGAAATGGCCTGCTTAGCCTGCATATCCACTAGCTAGTCTGACAGTGTTAATATTACAGATCACATTCATACGTGATACGTCTCCATCGATCTGGAAGTGTAAGTAAGATCATTTTCAGAATTGAATGCACATATATTAAGTAATAGCAGTACCAAAGAAAGTAATTATATATTCGTGGATCTTTGGGAGGATGTGTAGATCTTTAGCTCGGGTGTTCACACAACCACCCCTTGTTGACCGTTGTTGGTCCTTCCCGTAGTTCGCCCTTGCCGACGTTGTTGCTCGTGGGTTCTGCTTGTGTGCTTCCTTGTTCTCCTGGCGGTGGTTTCTGCTGGTACTTTGAGGAAGTTGTGGCTTTTGTCTTCATCATTTCTAGGGTTTTTGGTGGTGTGATCTTAAGTGATCGTGATTGGAGGCTGATCGTGACGTTTGTTGGGTGGCTTTCCGGTGTCGGTTTCGGCGTCTCCAGCTTCTGGAAGACTGGATTTTTAGGTTTTTTCTGTGTTTTTGTTTGGGAACCAAATCTTCTGCACCCAAATTTGGTGTGGTCTCTCTGTGACCCTAATAAGTGATTGACATGTATTTATTATCTTTACTTTTCTAAATTTTGTTGTTATTAATTTAATATGTGTCATACATTTATTGGGGCAACAGAGAAACCACACCAAATTTAGGTGCAGAAGATTTGGTCTCGTTTGTTTGTGTGTGTTGTACTCCAAGGTTGGGCTTGGGGCTTTCCCTTTTGTTTGTGTGTGGCCCATTTTTGTTTTTGTATAACTTGTTTTGTGCCTTTGTTGTACTTGTGTTTGTTGGTAATGAATTTTACCCTTTGTAAAAAAAAAAAAAAAAAAAAAAAAATAGAAAAAGAAAAGTAATTATACATGTGAGAATTGTACAGAAATGCTCAGCATCTTATATCAATTTGGAATTTATTTTATAAAATTATAGGTAAATTACCATGATTTCATGGTTCATGACATTTTTGGCCTTTGCTTTGCTTCACACTGTTTTTTGCCCGCTTCACTCATTCAATAAAGGAGAAGGATTCTCAACCTTCTTTTCTTCCCTCCTATTCCATGTCCTCTTATTTGAACGGTCACGATTAAGCCACGTCAACATTTTATATTAATTTTTTATAAAAAGAGAAAGACAAAATAAAGAATGTGAGAAGAGGGGGTGGAAGGGGAGAGAATCCTAATCCAAAAGGGGGGGGGTGTTAAAGAGACTTGACGTGAGAGTGAATTGAGATATCCAAAAATACGGAAAGGATCCTCTCCGGATCCCTTCCTCCTAATCCACCAAATTAGGGAATCCGTGTCGTTGAAATTTGATCAAACGACTGAAGTTATTATAACTTTTAAAGTGAATCCTTGTTTGTAGTTGTTGGATCAATTTTCAACGGCACGGATTCCCTGATTTGAAGGATTACGAGAAAGAGATCCGAAAAGGATCCCTTTTCCAAAAATACGATAGATAAATTATCTTATAAAATTATAGGTATAATTCTTTTTGTAATAAACAATTTAATAGATAAATTATTTCACTAAAAAAAGTATGTTTAAATTTGAAAAATATTGTTGAGATTAAGAAAACTTTCTTAATTAATTCCTATATCAATTTTATTTTTTATTTTTTATTTTTGAGTAAATCAATATTTTTACATTAAGGGATGTGAGAGTTCGGCTAAGCCAATTCCTATGTCAATTAGAAGTAGATTTTCTGGAGTGAGGTTAACATGAATGCACGCGATCAATTACAACCAAATTAATTACAAAACATGAAAATCATAAACTCTCATGTAACATGCAATGAATTTAGAATATTAGTGTTTTTTTTCCTTTTTTTCTTTTTCGTACTGTTTAAAATCCGCATAGAATTAATTGTGCACATTGAACATGCAACTAGGGGTATTCATGGTAACCAAGTAACTCATAAACTTTATGATTGTTGAATTTTACTTTCCCGTGCTTCTCTGAAGTTCACATATGTTCATCATATATGATGCAAATTTTGCTTCATGAAATTGTAGGGGTCCAAAAATTGCACAGGAAAGCCCAAGTGGATTGAAGACCCATTGCTATATGCGTTTGTATGACCCCATGCTTGTCCAGATTACATTATACGTATTTATTCGAAAAATAAAATAAAATTAGTAGTTAAGTAAGGTTTTACAAAAAATTTAATTAATTATCATGCCACGCCAAATAAGGAAATATATCATGTCATTCCGAACACATTCGTTTAAACCCAACATCTACCAAGCTCACATGACCCAATACATGTGGGTTTCATGGAGCTTGCTAGAGGGGTTGAGGTGTGGAAGGTTATAGATATACACTAGGCCATACTCTTCGATAATGGAGTCTTTAGCTTATTTGGGAGTACCAAAGTCCAAGCCCATTACATGGAGTGGTCTCACGCCAGGTAAGCAAACGAGATAATTTCTAACACCTTATTTTAGTTGTGCAATGTCCAAAACAATAACCTAAAGACATATACCTTCTCTTTTCATGCGCCAAGACATATGTTTCACATGAGCCTATTCATTTTGCAACTTGTCTCACCATTTGTCCATATGTAATTGAGTAGATTTCGTTCTACTCTTTTATCCGTTGGAAATAAGTTATCACCTATATTCATAATATCAAGATGTATAGCCTTATTATAAGGCGTCAAAACATAGTCAAATGTCGTAACTCGTTCAATAGATATTTATTATTTTTTCAAATGACGTAACTCATTCAATAAATATTTTACGCAGAGTAAAGTGGTTAAGAAGAATGTATATGTCCGGAAATTACCATCTTAGCCTGCATATCCACTAGCCAGTCTGATAGTGTTAATATTGCAGATTGTATTCATATGTGCTCTCTCCATCGATCTGGAAAATGTAAGATCATTTTCAGAATTGAATGCACATATATTAAATATAGTAGTATCAAAGAAAATAATTATATATGTGAGAATTATACAGAAATGCTCAGCATCTTACATCAATTTGGAATTTATTTTATAAAATTATAGGTACATTACCATGATTTCATGATTTATTTTATAAAATTATAGGTACATTACCATGATTTCATGGTTCATGACATTTTTGCCGTTCACTTACAAATATAATTGCTTTGCTTTCACACTGCTTTTCGCCCACTCATTAAAAAATGGAGGTAAAGAGACTTGAAGTGAGAGGGAATTGAGATATCCAAAAATACGGTAAATAAACTTATAAAATTATAGGTACATTAGCTTTGTAATAAACAATTTAATAGATAAGCTATTTCACTAAAAATAAAGTATGTTTAAATTGAAAAATATTGTTGAGATTTGATAAGCAGCCAAAATCTTTCCTATGTAACATAATGATACATGAGGATAAATCCAAACTATGTTACCGAATTTGCTATATATTTATTTTATATATAAAGTCCAAATTATCATAAAAATAAAACATTAATGGTGTTTAAAACATGCATGTCTTTGAAATACATGAGAAAAAATTAGAGTAATAATCTATGAATTTTAGCTCAATTGGAATTTTGGCCGTTAAATTAAAAATATGTGTATATTAATTAATTCCTATATCAATTAGAAGTAGATTTTATGGAGTGAGTGAAACATGAATGTACTTGATCAATTATAACCAAATCAATTACAAAACATGAAAATCATAAACTCTCATGTTAATTAATTTTTTTTTTTTATGGTGTGAACGCCAGACTTGTGGCCAGGGAGAGGCTGAAATGTCTATGTGAGTCCTCCCGGCCCCCGAAAGGATGGATAATCATGATTTGCCACTAATTGTCCCTCTTTAAAAAAAAAAAACCTCTCATGTAACATGCAATGAATTTAGAATATTATTGTTTTTTTTTTTTTCATTTTTCTTTTCATACCGCTTAAAATCCACATAAAATTAATTGTGCACCTAGGGGTACTTTAGGTGTTTGAAAAACATAAAATGTGTAAAGTTAAATGTAATTAATGAATTTGCTTATGTGGAGTCTAGAAATATAATTAATGAATTTGCTTATGTACAGTCTAGTCAAATAAAAAAGTTATATCGGGTTTTATATAAAGAAAATTAAGTTTTAGAGTTTTTTTTTTTTTTTGGTCAAACGATAGATTTTGTTAGATTAGCCACCGACGACAAGATTCGAACCCACACCATCATGCAAGATTTCAACTCTTTCCCACTACTGTGGTAAAGTCATATTTTCAATCACAATTAAGACCACCCACAAGGTTTGTTTCCTCAAAATACTAAAGTGCCTGAACACTTTTGCATCTGTAATAATATATTTTACTTTCACCATTTTTGTTCCTTTAAATTCTTTATTTTAGATAGACATTTTAACAAAGTTAGCTACAAAGGTCATTGTTCTACGGTATAACAAGTTCATGAACTAATATACACATATTTTTAATTTAGAGACCAAAATTCCTATTGAGCTAAAATTCAGAGATTATTACTCTAATTTTCTTATGTATTTCAAAAACATGCATGCTTTAAACACCATTAAATTTTTATTTTTATGATAATTTGGACTTTATATATAAAATAAATATATAGCAAATTTGGTAACATAGTTTGGATTTATGTTCATGTATCATTATGTTACATAGGAAAGATTTGGGCTGCTTATCAAATCTCAAAATAATATAATTTATACCCATCTAATTTTGTTTTATTTCTTAATTTAGAAGAACGAGAATCTGCTAATAAAAGGTGCATCTTGGTTTTTCCACTGCAATTTACTGTCTACTTTAATAAACCAAATAAAAAATAATGACGTCTTCCCAAAAAAATAAAAAAATATTGACAGCTAAAATTCAAAAAATTAATAGTAAAAATTGACAGCACTTATCAGACGAGTAAGTAAAACTGTAAAAAGTAAAAAACTGCTGTTAAAATTTGCAACTTAGGACGAAACCTGAATCTAAGCGGAACCGGATCCCAAAAAACTGAGCACACTGGACAATAAAACAGAACCGTTAAAATTTGATCGAACGACTAAAATTATTATAATTTTAAAGAAATCTTCTGTTTGTAATTGTTAGATTAAATTTCAACGGTCCATAATCATTACTCAGTAGGCTCAGTTTTTGGGATCCGGTTCCTACAACCAAATATTCCTCAATTATTTTCTTCATTTTTTTTATTTTTACTAAAAAGAGTTCATAGCACGTTGCTGAGAAAATCGGAAGATTTTCCCGGAAAAAGGAAGAAGCAAAAGGAAAATAAAAAAGTGCCTAGCGGTTGGATTTGGTCGTTGAAATTTTTATCGGGTCATACATTTTACTCGTGAAATTTCAACCTCCTGCCTCTCCGCATCGATTCTTCACACAAAGTTTCGAACTCTTTCCCGTTTCAAAATCTGGGCTTTTTACGGCTCCCAAGTGTGTTTGATTAGGAAATGCGGGATTGAAATTGGGGATTTCATGAGCTGAATTTGAATTGTTTTTTTTTCTTTTTTTGTTTTTTGGGATTTTCGGAGACGATCGATGAAGTGGCGATGTGGTGTGTGAAAGAGGAATGGAGGTTAGATCTGAGGGCGGTTTACAGGTGCGATACGATAAGATTCCGGCGCCGGTGATTGGGCGGACGCGGTTGCAGGTGTGGTTCATTCGGGTGTGTTCGAGCTTGTTTCTGTGGACGTGTTTGGTCCAGTTAGTGGCGGTTGGGGAGCTATGGCATCCGCGTTTGCTCTCCAATATAACCCATCGGATATCCGAAATCACGCAGCTTCCACTTCCGGCGGTTCCCTCGCCGCCGCCTCTTCTCCCCGCCAGTGAGTTTTTAGATTAAAAAGAAAAGCTCTGTTTTTTGTTTAACTTAAATTGTTTTGTAGTGCAGATAATTTTGCTAGTGTCACTTGTGTTGAGCATGAATGTAATTGCTGTAGTTTTTATTTGAGAGTAGTGCACTACTTCAATTGAGTTCTGTAAATGTTACCGGATTTTGTTCATGAATTCAGACTTTAGGCCATGAAATTGATTTTTCGATTGAGGAATGCAAACCGATTTGGCAGCGTTGGAGGATTGTTTGTTCATAAGTTTGGATCATTTGAGGTTAGGAGGAGGGAGTAGGTTGTTTTTAGTTACCGATGGAGAATTTGTTAATGGTTAGGCGTGCTCATGTAGGTCATTGTTGTCTAATATTTTTCGGCTAACTGCAGACTCGGCACCTTGTATAAGGTGAGTGGCAGTTGGAATGACGCATGAAAGAATGCCTACAAGAACTATAATTTTGGAACTGTTTTTTGTTGAAATTAAAATTTGCTTTTGTGAGAAGTTCGTTAGTTCAAGGTTTTAATGAAGTTGTCAAATAGGATGTGTGGTGAGACCGTAAGATTTTCTGACCGCATGTTCAGTTCCGTTGTAGTATCTGGAGCCTGGTTAGATATGTGTGCCTAATCACCTGATTTTTGCAGGAAATTATACAAGTAATGGGTTTCTTAGAGTTTCCTGCAATGGGGGCTTGAATCAAATGCGTGCTGCGGTTTGTGCTGTTTTCTTCTTCACTTTTCATTATTACTTTATCCTATGTCTAGCTATTGACATAAGCTTTTGCATTTCAGATTTGTGACATGGTCACTGTTGCCCGGCTTTTAAATCTTACATTGGT
This sequence comes from Cotoneaster glaucophyllus, assembly GCA_036320875.1. Taxonomy (NCBI): domain Eukaryota; kingdom Viridiplantae; phylum Streptophyta; class Magnoliopsida; order Rosales; family Rosaceae; genus Cotoneaster; species Cotoneaster glaucophyllus. The sequence continues at coordinate 78,412 of JAVVNS010000030.1, read as the reverse complement.
TGTTCCAGAGCTCGATAAGACATCTTTCTGGGCTGATCCTAGGTAATAGTCCTTGGTCTGAATGAAACCGTGACTTATAAAAATCATTCGCTTATTAATTTCAACTATTGGTATTTTTTTTGCAGTAATTTTGAGGATATATTTGATGTAAGACATTTCATTGATTCACTGCGAGATGAAGTCCGAATTGTCAGAAGACTTCCAAAAATGTTTAGTAGAAAATATGGATATAAACCGCTCCAGATGCCTCCAATTAGTTGGTCAAACGAAAAATACTACCTGGAACAGGTTTGTGTCCTCTCTTCCCAGTTATTTTGGCCAACAAAGTAGCTGGTCTTTTGAGCACTAAATTGGTGATTCTATAGCTTGGTTTGTTAACTATTTATCATCCTATGGACAACATACGATTCACTTTTGCCTGACATAGAGATGTAACTAATGCATATTCCAAATTGTAGTGTGATAAAAGATATTTGATGTCTCTGTTTTGTGGGCTTCATAGTTTATCTGTTCTCTCTGCTTACTGATTGAATGCATTTGATTCTGTATGCAGAAGTTTCAACTTTTCAGTAACGCATCCTGATTCAGTGTCTTCATTCTGTTATGCAGATTTTGCCACTTATTAGCAAGCATAAGGTGGTGCACTTTAACAGAACAGATGCACGTTTGGCAAACAATTGGATACCTCCTGATCTTCAGAAACTCCGGTGTCGTGTTAATTTCCAGGCACTGAAATTCACTCCCGAGATCGAGGCTTTAGGGTACAAATTGGTTCGCATACTTCAAGAAAAGGGACCTTATGTGGCTTTGCATCTAAGGTACGAGATGGACATGTTGGCTTTCTCAGGTTGTACTCATGGCTGCACTGAGGAAGAAGCTGACGAGCTCAAACGATTAAGGTTTGTCGTGTTCAAAATTTGACCATTAGTTTTGTGGAATGTTTATTTGAAATTCAAGCAACAAACAATCTTCATTAGTATTACTTTATTATGGTTTGCTTGATAAAGAGGCATGCTTTGAACTTTATTGTACCTAGCAAAAAAAAAAAAATTGAGCTTGGCTTCCATGCAACATGTATTGTTGCATGTATTGGTGGACGTTTCATTCAGATACGCATATCCTTGGTGGAGAGAGAAAGAGATAGTGTCTGAAGAGAAGAGATCTCAAGGTCTGTGTCCTCTAACACCCGAGGAGAGTGCATTAATTTTGCAAGCTTTGGGTTTTAGTACGGACACACAAATCTATATAGCAGCTGGTGATATTTATGGTAGTGAAAGGAGACTGGGCCCGCTACGAGCTGCATTTCCACAGATTGTGAGTTGGTTTTCTAAAATATGTATCATGTCTTTTTACTGTTGCACGTTTGGGACTTGTTATATTAGTTATTGCACTGAATGGTTGTTGAAACACTTCGGCCATCTTGCTTGTCTGTTTCAGGTTAAGAAGGAAACGCTTCTTGCTCCGGAGGAGTTGCGACAGTTTCAGAATCATTCATCTCAAATGGCAGCTTTGGATTTTATAGTTGCGGTAGCTAGTAATACTTTTGTTCCTACATACGATGGGAACATGGCGAAACTTGTTGAAGGTCATCGAAGGTATGCAAACACTCTCACAAGGCGGTGTAGGGTTTTGTACCATAAAATAATGAACACACCTCTGATTATGTTTCGTGCAGATACCTTGGGTTTAAAAAAAGCATCCTGCTGGATAGGAAAAGACTTGTGGAGTTGTTGGACTTGCATCTTAATGGAACACATGCATGGAATGAATTTTCAGATGCTGTGCGATCCATACACGAGAAAAGAATGGGACAGCCAACTCGACGCAGAGTTATTGCAGACAGGCCGAAGGAGGAAGACTATTTTTATGCAAATCCGCAGGAGTGCCTCTGCGAGGAAACAAGTTGCGACGACTTGCTTAGCCCTGGCAACTCAAGTAAAACTGGGTGACTGCAAGCGATCAAATCGGGAATCAACCTTGCACAGAATTGTCTTAAAGAGAGGGGTAAACAAATCGATGTGGCTTTTCATATTAGTAAAAGCATGTACACACACACGAGAGTTTTGTAGGGAACGGTATAAAAAGGATTCGAGTTCCCCATTTGGGCGTCCAAAGATGTATTCATTCGTTTTTAATCTTTCAATTTGTCCATATGATTCTTTCGTTTTCTCATGTATTTCACAAATTGACACGAATCGAGTGCTGTTCAGTTCTATATAAATTACAAATAACACGAATATAGACGGAAGCGTTTGTCCATAGATGAAACTAGTTTATGACTATTCTCTTAGTGACATGAATTTTCCTTACTTGGGTTCCCAGAAGACAATGTCTTCGAGCTCCCCGCAGAGGCCGAGATCCTTGAGACGCCTTTCCTGGTAGTATTCCAGTTGAGGTAGCTCTGATTCTCTGGCCCTGAAAATCTCGTCAATATGCTGTAGCACCTTCTTCTCCCCTTGCCTTATTCCAACAGCAATCTCAAGCCTTGGATCCAGTTTTGATTCTTTCAACTTCTCATCCTGCAACGAAAGATTTGTAATTCAGTTGTTACAAATGTACTAAAGCATGCAGATGTATGAAGGAATGAAAGACATACCTCTTCGATAGTGGTGGGATAGCCGGAAAGAGCGGATTTGCAGGCGTCTTGGACTACTCTGCATATGAGCTCTTCGTTGGCAGGGCTCACCGGCAGTTGAAGGTGGCCCCAGATATCGTTCCTGAATATAGATTCCAAGAGGAAAGCGTCGGTCCCTCCAAGAGCTACCAGCCGCAGATAAGGAATCAATGCAGGTGGAAGCGAACTCTCCAAAAATATGTCGAAGTACGCAGTTGCACCCAAACCATTTGTCTCAGCAATGTCCAGCTTGTCCTCGTAAAAGGGGTCTGATTCGGATATTTCCAGCGTTAAGGTAAATCCATTGCGATTAGCGTTGGAATCCAGGAATCCGTAATCCAAAGCAAACTCAGCATTGCTCTTGTTTATATCATATTGGATGAAAACCTGTCCAGAAATGAGAAGCATGAGATGCCTGCTGCAGAGCACAGACTATCACTGCCCTACAACACAAAAAAAAAACAGATCGCGGAAAACTTCACCTGCTCACCAGCCTTGACAGCAGCGGGGCTCCGTAGCGAAAACAGATAATCCCAAGAGAAAAGACCTGCTGCTCCTTTGACCTCATACGCATGTTCTTCTGTGGTTATGCTGGAACTGTGGTTAATCTGACAAAAGAATCCGTTACTTGATATCCAAGGAAACCACCAGGATACCATAACGTTCGAAGATTGAGGTGTTTGCATTGGGAATTCAAGAACTTACGAAGTCTGCAAGAGGGATCAAAACAAGATTCTGACCGCGAAGGCGGGAGAATGCCCTCGATCTGAGTATGCCGAAGGCCCAGAAGAAGTCGTCAAGTGTGATGGGAGAAGGAAAAAGCTGTTTGTTAGGGAGGATGGTTTCTTGTTCAAGTTTTTGAAACTCAGTCCGCACGTACTCTTTTACGCTCATTGTTGTGCTCAAAAGTTGGGTTCCTGCAAATCTCGGTTCAATCATATCCGACCAAAGACTCAAAGTTGCAACAATCACAGTGTTTGATTAAACTCTGTCGTTTTGCTGTCTCCCTCTCACAAACTTAAGCTAAATTGGCCTAATTAACATTATGCAAATGAAGCACCATTAGAAGCACGTCGAAATTTGTAATAGACCAAGTGCTTCCTAAAAGGAAGCAGGTGCCTCTTCTAAAAAGCACTTTTAAGGTGCTTTGCTTACCCAGAAGCACTTCCAGGTGTGGTTTTCTAACAAAAAAAATACTTTTATGTGCTTTTCCAACCTAGAAACACTTCTTAACTTTTTATGCCAAATGTTATTAGAAGCGATTTTGATTTATTGGAAGTGCTTTTTATGGTTGTTACAAGCACTTCCAAACATGGCCTAATGAATTTCAGTTAAAGTGGCTAACCTTGAAGCTCATCTAGCTCCTCTTCTGACCTGCACTGAAACCCATCAAAGACAAACTCCTTATCAACCCCCACAATCAAATCCACATACCCATTAAAAACCCGAAATCGCCACTAAACAAAATTACTAAATCACCCAAAACCCACCAGAACACAGTCGAATTGGTCGACTCTGGAAGGATATCAAGGTAAGTCCGCCACTTGGAGTCGGCTCTGCTTTTCTCTCTGATCAGAAACAGAGCAACCGACACCCACGGCTTCAACCCGCTGCAGACACTTCCGATCTCGGAGGCCGAGACGGTATCTGGGTTTATCCAGAGCCTCTTGGGTACCTCCAAAACGACCTCGTTTTTGGAAATGTCTCGGTGGGCGATGAGCCCCATGCCTTCGGGGACCAGGGCGGGCTTTGCGGCAGGGGACTTGGCGGAGACGACGCCTTCGTCCCGGAGCCACTGCCAGAAGGTTTGGACCGGCGGAGGGAGCGACGGGTCGCATTGGAGCGGGGAGGAAAGAGCGGTGACAGCAAGGCGGACGGGATTCTTGAGATGGGTTGGTGGTTCTGCTAGTAAAAGCTTTGTTCTTGGAGTGGGGAAGAGGAAAGTGGAGGATGAAGAAGATAGAGTGAAGAGAGTGTCCATTGTTTCTCTCTCTAACTCTCTCTCTCTAAATTTTTGCAGTGCGTTTCAAGATATCTGATGGATTATAGATTTTGCTTGTGGATAGGATTATCTTGATACGTAATCAAATGTTAGCGGTTTTATGTAGATGTGTATAATAATCTTGATTGCACTACTACATACATACTGTTCAGATACACAAATATGACAATTTGCCACTTCCAAAAAAACAAAAAACCTAGTGTTTTGGATAAAATAATTTCGAGTAAATAGTAGCAATGGTCCCTCAACTAAAAATCCATTACCATTGGTCCCTCAACTTATCAAAATGTGTAGCTATAGTCATTTTCATCAATTTAGTCAAAATTTAGTCAAAATAAGTTATGTTGGAATAACTATTTATATAATTAGGATCCCTCAACTCATCAAAATGTGTAATTATGATCATTTTCGTCAACTACGTCAAAAATTTTGTCAAAATGAGTTATGTTGGAAGGACCATTGGTACAATTGGATTAAAATTAAGGGACCATTTCTCCAGTTGAATTAAAGTTGAGGGACCAATGATAATGAATTTTTAGTTGAGGGACCAATGGTAATGGATTTTTAGTTGAGGAACCATTGCTCCAATTGAGTTAAAGTTTAGGGACCATAGCTACAATTTACTCAAATAATTTCCGTACTCATTTTTTCTCTTTTGAGTTTTTTTTATTTTTTATTTTTTTTAACAAACGATATTATTTACACTAATGGAGAAAGAGTGAGTTTAATATGTTTCAAATTTGTCTTTGACAAAAATCAAACCTAAGACCTCTCAAGTGAAGATAAATATCATTAGATCACAGTACTAAATATTAAAATTTATAATTCAGGTCCACCATACAAGTAAGTTCATGGAATGGCTCCTTGTCCTTTTGTTTCCATATAAAGGACACGAAGAGCATAAATACCCACTTTAATTTATATTCTGATGGACTGAATGTCTTTTATAAGGAATCAAATGAATATATATGCGACGATTTTTTATAGGAAATCCTCAACAAAAAAATACACACAATGCACTCTTTTATATCGAATCGATCAAAACCACTACCTACATTCCACGAAATTGTGTACCACAAATTGAAGCTAAAACAAAAGACATCGCGATGCCTTGTGGAAAAAAATAAAGATACTTTGTGGAAAAATAAAAGATACCTTGTGGAAAAAAAAGTTATTTGCTAAGAAATAAAGATGAAAAATTCCAACTAAATAACTAGATGTTCCAACCAATTAAAAAGGCTATTGTTGGGTTAAAAAATTTACATGTGTTTTGGCAACTATCCTTCAAATTGCATTTTATTTTGTAGGTGTCAAATTGAAACATGGCCTATTCAGATTATTTAGATAAAAATAAAAATGTGTGAATTTGGTTGTAAATTAGGAAGTAGAGAAATGCTACGGAAACTCTCTCAAAGTGGCTCTTCACGGACTCTCTGTCACGTCACAGTTAACGTGATTTTTCATGCCAACATTATAAAATATTGTGTAAAAAATATAAGGTGGCAGATAATTCATGAGTCATACTTTTGAGAGAACCTCTTAGCATTTCTCTTAGCAAGTATACTCAAAATGGTATAAAGATAAAATGGGTTTAGCAAGAAAGGGATAACCCATTTTAGCAAATGGGTTTGTGGGGTGGGTTATGAGTAAGAAATGGGCTAATATATTACATGGTTCGAATACTCGGACAACTTATAGCAGCCTTTATTGAGCTTTTAGATTTTATAAACTTAAACCATCCATATTTCTTCGCGCGGGCTTTTCCTAAATGCTTTACTTCTTCAGTTCTTCTAGTAGATTAAGATTTTGGTCAATGCACACAGCAACGAGAATTCGCCTAACTATTGATGGAAAACTCGTTTTCGGAGCCGGTTCAATGGATTATTAGGAGTCTTTTCTATAATTTTTGTTGTACTAGTCGTCGTTAACACAGCCAAAAAGAAATTTTAAGTCTAATTTGTTCGTATACGATGATATATTTACACTAAAAAAACTTGTCACTTACGATATGTTCCTCCCGAGCAACTGGTCTGTGTGAAAGAAGAAAGCATGGGGAGATTGAAGGACTTGATCACCAGACACAATGTTCCTAATGACGTCCCTGATGAGAAGCCTCCAGTAAAATTAAAGAAGACAAAGTTTACTTGATTAATTACCTCTGTATTTCTGGGTTTAAACCTTGAAGCTGTTTGTGATTCAGGTGCTCCTTTTGATGTCTTAGACAAACTTGTTTGATGCATCACAATTTGGGTAAAATGTTCAGATTTTCACAAGTTGGTTGGTCGAAAGTAGGGTAAATTTTTTGAAAGTGAATCCGCGAAGAAATTGTCATGGCCTGAATTATTTGACCCTTGTGGGGTTTCTCACATGTTAAAGTTTTCAAAACATCAACCTTTTATTAAACACTTTATTTTTGTGTCTTTTTGTAGGCGAGTAACGCTATGTATACAAACTTTTTAAATTAAATTTGATTTAAAAATCTGATATCCTTAGCATTAGCTCATAAGACTGTATGGTAATGTATATATATTTGTTTTATTTTCTATTTAGGTATTATAATTCGCAATCTAAATATAGAAACTTTATAATATTATATGAATAACATTTTATATAAGATTTACAAAAAAAAAAAAAATCAATATTGTTTTGCTCGAGTTTTGAAGTTTCTTGTAATTAAAAAAAGATAAAATATTGCAGTCTTTTCTGTTGTTGAATAAGTGATATTTTGTTTAACAAACGATATATTATTATTATTATTATTTATTAAACACTTTATTTTTGTGTCTTTTTGTAAGCGAGTAACGCTATGTATACAAACTTTTTAAATTAAATTTTGATTTAAAAAGTTGATATCCTTAGCATTAGCTCCTAAGACTGTGCGGTAATGTATTTATATTTGTTTCATTTTCTATTAGGTATTATAATTCGCAATCGAAATATAGAACTTTATAATATTCTATGAATAACATTTTATATGAGATTTAAAAAAAAATCAATATGGTTTTGCTCGAGTTTTGATGTCTCTTGTAATTAAAAAAGATAAAATATTGCAGTCTTTTTTGTCGTTGAATAAGTGATTTTTTGTTTAACAAACGATATATTAGTATTATTATTATTGAACAAAAGGTAGTGTCTACACTGAGGTAGTAAAGGAGTGTGCTAGGCTTCACAATGGACCATCTATAATAATGTGGTTCAAATTCGTATTTGGTGAGAATCGAATCTAGACTTCTTACTTACAAGTGAAGAGGAATACCACCAGACCTCATCATAGTACTAAGTGGCGAATAAGTAATATTTTTTAAATGTGAACAAAACAATTTTGACAAAAGAAGAAAAAATATTTATATTTAGTTAAATGTGAAAACATATTAATTAGGGTTTAATTAAGATGGAATCAAGTGTAATAGGCTTTTTAGCCAAAATGGTCATCGAGATTTGTATAACTCATCACTTTGGTCCCTGAGATTTGAAATCAATATAAGTGGTCCCTGAGTTTGTCCATCATCAATCATTTTGGTCATTCCTTGAAAAATTAATGACCAAATGACAAAAAATGTCCTCAATTTAATAAACAATGGGCCAAATTGATTTGACAAAACTTGAGGGTGTTTTTGTCATTTTACTTTTATTTAACGGAAAATTTTTCAAGGAATTACCAAAATGATTGATGGTGGACAAACTCAAAGACCAATTCTATTGATTTCAAATCTTATGGACCAAAGTGAGAAGTTCTGCAAATCTCAAGAACCATTTTGGCTAAAAAGCCAATGTAATAATTAAGGAAGATATTCGTACGAGATGTGCTATTTACACACCCCTTTTTACTTCTCACACACCCTTGTTAATTTATATCCGTTGATCTTCTTCAATTCATCCGATCCGACGGCCGAAAACTAAAAAAGTATGAAATAAGTAAAAAAAGATGTGTGAATATCACATCCCTATTCGTACGTAGTGTGACATGCAGCCAATCAGGTTTGACTATCGTGGCACTAGTATTTGTCTCAGGGTGCCTTTGACTTTGTAGTGGTGAACTTTCGATTTCTAAGAAGATTAAATCAAAGCATCGACTAGCATTTGCCCTTGAGCCAAGTGGGGTTACGATTATATATAACGTGGACAATTGGGTTGAAATTCGTCTCTTGTCGTCCAACCAGAAATTGGTTTGTTGAAAACTTGTAAGTGAAAGACAAGAAGATAGGCAAAACGTGTGTATTTAATTATAAATAATACTTGGGTCATGACCCCAGATGAACTTACATGCAATTGCTACGTGAAAATGACGCTATTTTAAGGAAATCACGTGACACAATAAAGTTTAACTCGTTATTATCGTAGTGTCATCGAATAACTAATTTGTAATACTATTATTTTCACAATTAGCTACAGGTAAATTCTTTCAAGTTAATGAGAACTGTATACCCTCAGTAATAATGCAAGTTGCTACATGGTCAGGACTTGAGGATTTCCCCTTTATTGAAAATATACCTCATGGGGTGTCTCATCATCAGTCAGTTGTGATTAATGAATTTATAACATACAAACTTAAACTTATTATAATAATTGTTCATTTTCATATGACATTTGTACTACCTCTTTAATAGAGGTAAGGCCGTCAATACAAGTTGATCCCATTCCTATTAGAGATGTGGTATAAATGTAGTATGAAAGATATAGTAAAAATTAATATTTTTGTAATTGCATATATGTAAATACAAGTACTAATTGTGTAGTAATTAATGTTGGAGAATGATCTTTGTCGGATCCTTTTTTTAGGTATCTTAGGGATCTCGTGATCATAACCGTTCATCGTTCATCGTGCGGTCAGAAATCATTTCAAAATTTAAATTTTAAAATTAAATATAAATAGTACTTTATAAAAACTGACCGCACGATGCACGATGAACGGCCACGATTACAGAATCCTAAAAAAAAAGATCCCGCGAGAATCCTTTTCCATTAATGTTGGCCAATAATGAGCTTTAAAGTGGAAACTACGTAAAAATTATAGACAAAGAAAAAGGTCAAAAACTAAGGTTCCAACTCTCCCATGGAGAAGTTGTTCGCCAACTGCGACTGCTTCCGCTAAACGAGTAACGGGAAAAAATGTCAAAATGTGTCTTGGTCCCCAATTTACCAACATCTTCTGCTTTCTCATGCACCAGAGATTCAGAGAGCTCACTTTCCTCATCGGAAAAGGATCCTCGCTCGCCAGATCCTTTTCTTGGGATCCTAAAAATCCAGTAATCATGATCATTCATCGTACATCGTGTGATCAATTTTCGTTAGGTATTATTTATATTTAATTTTAAAATTTAAAATAATTTCTGACCGCATGATTTACGATGAACGGTTACGGTCACGAAATCCCTTTTTCCTCCTCAACTATCCAGATTCTATCATGGCAGCCTAGAAGAATTGATTTGGCAAAACTTGAGGGTGTTTTTGTTATTTTACTTTTATTTAATGGAAATTTTTTTAAGGAATGACCAAAATGATTGATGGTAGACAAACTCGAGGACCAATTATATTGATTTCAAATTTTAGGGACCAAAGTGAGGAGTTATGCAAATCTCAAGAACCATTTTGGCTAAAAAGCCAGTGTAAAAATTAAGAAAGATATTCGTACGGGATGTGCTATCCACACACCATTTTTTACTTCTCACACACCCCTTGTTAATTTATGTCTGTTGATCTTCTTCAATTCATCCGATCCGACGGCCGAAAACTAAAAAAGTGTGGAAGAAGTAAAAAGAGGTGTGTGAATATCACATTTGACATTTCTATTCGTACGTTCTCGTAGCGTGCCATGCAGCCAATCAGGTTTGACTATCGTGGCACTAGTATTTTTCTCAGGGTGCCTTTGACTTTGTAGTGGTGAACTTTCGATTTCTAAGAAGATTAAATCAAAGCATCGACTAGCATTTGCCTTTGAGCCAAGTTTACGATTATATATAACGTGGACAACTGGGTTGAAATTTGTCTCTTGTCGTCCAACCAGAAATTGGTTTGTTGAAAACTTGTAAGTGAAAGACAAGAAGATAGGCAAAACGTGTGTATACTTACATGCAATTGCTAGGTGAAAATGGCGCTATTTTAAGGAAATTACGTGACACAATAAAATTTAACTCGTTATTATCGATGTGTCATCGAATAACTAACTTGTAATACTGTTATTTTCACATTTAGCTACATGTAAATTCTTTCAAGGTAATGAGAACTGTATACCCTCAGTAATAATGCAAAATGCTAAAAAATGGTTGACCACATGGTCAGGACTTGAGGATTTCCCCATTATTGAAAATATACCTCATGGGGTGCCTCATCATCAGTCAGTTGTAATTAACGTATTTATAACATACAAACTTATTATAATAATTGTTCATTTTCATGTGACATTTGTACTACCTCTCTAATAGAGGTAAAGCCGTCAATACAAGTTGATCTCATTGCTATTAGAGATGTGGTATAAATGTAGTGTGAAAGATATGGTAAAAATTAATATTTTTGTAATCGCATATATGTAAATACAAGTACTAATTGTGTAGTAATTAATGTTGGAAAATGATCATCGTCAGATCCTTTTTCTAAGGATCCTAGGGATTTCATGATTGTGACCGTTTATCATACATAGTGCGGTCAGAAATCATTTCAAAATTTAAATTTTAAAATTAAATATAAATAGTACCTTATAAAAACTGACCGCACGATGTACAATGAACGATTACGATCACAAGATCCCTAAAAAAATGATCCGGCGATGATCCTTTTCCATTTATGTTGGCCAAGAACGAGCTTTAGAGAGTGGAAACTACGTAAAAATTATAGACAAAGGAAAAGGTCAAAAACTAAGGTTCCAACTCTCCCATGGAGAAGTTGTTCGCCAACTGCGACTGCTTCCGCTAAACGAGTAACTGGAAAAAAATGTCAAAATGTGTCGTCTTGGTCCCGACTTGTCCAACATCTTCTGCTTTCTCATGCACCAGAGATTCAGAGAGCTCACTCTCCTCATCGTCGGAAAAGGATCCTCGCTCGCCGGATCCTTTGTTTGGAGATCCTAAAGATCTAGTAATTATGATAATTCATCGTACATCGTGCGATTAGTTTTCGTTAGGTATTATTTATATTTAATTTTAAATTTTAAATTTTAAAATAATTTCTAACTGTACAATTTACGATGAACGATCACGGTCACGAGATCCCTTTTCCCTCCTCAACTATCCAGATTCTGTCATGCCAGCCTAGATGGACTTTTGACTGACTCATACTTTGAAACTTCCTTTCCATATTTTTCAACCCCAACAAACCGAAGAAGGTAGCTTAAATTAATTAATACTAGCTTGAAAGATATATAAAAAGGGGGCTATCAATAAAATATGAAAAACTACATATAGAGACAAAGTTGCGTGTACTTTATATTTTTTGAATTACGACGTACTACGCACGACTTACATGTTTTAAATGTATTTATATGCATAAATTGAATAAAAAAAGTCAAATATTTGAAGTAAATGAATAATCTTAGATCATGCTAGAAGAAACTCCTTGTCACACTCCGACCCGGAATGCAAATACTAAAATATAATGCATCCTTGACATGGCATTTAAAAACGTAAATCCAATTAAAACAATTTCTGGGAAAATGTAAAGCTTATATATATATAACCAAAAGCCCACTCACCTGGAGTTCGCGCTACAACTTCCTAACACGAATATTGAGGCGTCACGAACGATCGGCGCCTAGAACAATTATGAAATCAAATCTCATAATTCTTATCGATAGAACACATAACTCACATAAAACACATCATCAAGGACATTCCAGAATGATTTGAGATCCATTGACCAAAAGTCAACCATCGGTCAAAGATCGACGGTAGGGTTCATAACCCTACGTAACTCAATCCGGAAGATCCGCATTTCAGATTTCTAATCTGTAACTTTCAAAGATACACATTATGCTTCTAGAATAACATACTAAAATTTCATTACGATCCAACGGTTGGATCTCCGCCAATTGCCAAAACCAAGTGGAGGTTAACGTTTTATTTTATGAACTTACAAATTCAATTCGGGAAGATCCGTAAGTTCCTATGGTCCTCAAAACGTACTAGTTAATTCTTCATTGTTAGAGTGAATGGAATATCAAGGAAGTTATAAAGATCTATTGGCACGTGGCGTAGTTAAATGAAGGTGGTTCCGACTCGTAGGTGACTTGCGATACTTTGCACAGCCTTCACGTGATCGTAGCACTTGAGCGTATCTATTTATACCCAGCATGTCGTACATACCACATTAGGTGGTTCCTACTCGCGTGCATGAATTGGTGGATGAGCTATAGGCTCAGCCGTACAGGTCATGTTAGGTGACTCCGGCTGACATGTCCTTTTACATTGATTTATTTCACCTGACTTACTTATTTCATTTATGAGATACTTGACATGGCATATACTTGGTTTTCACTACTCTCGAGCATGATTTCTATATACGTATGTATTATTATTTTCTGGGAAATTACACGGGTTTTACGGTGAGGGGTTATTACATTTTAAAAAGAAAGATGTGTTTCAAAAATTTTGTTTTTGCCCACTCACGTTTTCTATTTTTCGCCTCTCCAGTTCTAGTTGTTAAAAGTTCGTATCGACAAGGATTCTTGGCAAATCTCTGTATAGGTGGCTACCTCTGAGGGTATGATCCTTACATATACTACTTTACTTTACTTATGCTCTGACGTCGTGTGTGAAATGAGCTCATTCCCACTCACCGCGCACGTTTGTCTTTAGGCACTTTTAGGTTTAAATTTATTCACAGTTTCCACATCACTATACTTTATGACTTCGTCACTGTCCAGGTGTCGGCCAACACAGCTCGATTCAGAGTCCTAGTGGACATTCCGGGTCGGGGTGTGTAACCCCTCATAAACCAATTACAACAGCTGAATCCACATAATAAAATCGGTTTCTATTGAATTTATATTAAGAATAGAGAAAATAATATTTAATAAATAACTAATTGAATCACATTATTGCTAATCCATTGTGAGGCTAAGCCCACCCCTCCACCTTAGTGTAGATAATATCGTTTGTTAAAAAAAAAAATCATTTGACAACTAATTTAATCACATTATTTTTCGCAGGCGAAAGACTTTTTTTATAACCGGCATTACACGCCTCTTAAGATGTTTTGAACGTGTTTAAAAAAAAAAAAAAAATATTTAATGAACAATTGATTGAATCACATTATTACTAGCCTACTGTGAGGTACAAATTATTAAAAAAAATGGTACAAAAAAATTAATTATTAAAAAAATTGTTAAAATGACAAAAATACCTCTGCCACATTTAATGAGCACATGCATAAGACATTTTCTGAATCACGACGTGCTACGCGAGACTTATACGTTTTAAATGTATTTATATGCGTAAATTGAAAAAAGAAAAGGAAAATATTTGAAGTAAATGAATAATCTTAGATCATGCTAGAAGAAACTCCTCATAAATCAATTAAAGCAGTTGAATCCACATAATAAAATCGGTCTTTATAGAATTTACATTAAGAATAGAGAAAATAATATTTAATAAACAACTGATTGAATTATATTATTACTAGCCCATTGTGAGGCTAAACCCAGCACCTCCCCTTAGTATAGATAATATCGTTTGTTAAAACAAAAAACAATCATTTGACAACTAATTTAATTACATTATTATCCGCGTGCGAAAGATTTTTTTTATAACTGCCATTACACTCATTTTAAGATGTTTTGAATACATTTAAAAATAGAGAAAATAATATTGAATGATGAATCATATTATTACTAACCTATTGTGAGGTACTAATTAAAAAAAAACAACACAAAAAAAAATTAATTATTAAAAAAAACATTGTTAAAATGATGAAAATGCCCCTGTTTTATTTGATGCATTATTTTAGGATGCCTTAGAAGTTTTTTATCTTGGGGGCATTTTTGTCCAAATATTTTTGTTGAAGCTTGGTGATACCAAAAGCCCTATTCACCTTTTGTGTTGGCTTTATACATAGAATATATACAGGTTCTTTAAGGGAAGAGATCCCCATTTAAAAAAAATAGGATTCTACGGGTCCCCACTGTTCTTCTTCGTTATCCTCATTTGAAGATTCGCTTCTTCGATTATCAGCAATTCCACCAAAACAACCACCGCAAGATTTGCACTCTCAAGGCAAATTAGGGATTAGATTAGGGTTTTCACAGAACTCTTTCATACAAACCCACAAATCCAATTTGCCTTCTCATCAACTATGAATTCAAAGAATAAAAGAAAGGGAATATATTAGGGTTTCTGAATCTAAGCAATTTCAATCAATTCCCATATGATTTCCTCTTCCTTTTCACCGACCAAAAGGTTCTGCAAATAGGGAAAAAAAAGCATTGATCTATCATTTCAAGTCCTAGCTAAAACATAAAATTTTGAGTTCACAAAACCTAAATAATCCCAATAAAAACCCTTGCAGCAGAAACTTAGTCGACCTCGCCGATCTTGGGACCTAGGTTGCTGGCATTGGAAAAGCATCATCATCAACTAGTCGGCACCGTCACCAGCAACTCCCAGGTTCACCTTGTGATTGGGTTGCAGATGCTTTCCAACTCCATCTTGTCTCTCGATTGAGTCCTCGATCTTCTTCTTGTCGGCCGACAACTTGCTCTAATCTTCTCATCCTTAATGGAGTTTGGGGATCGTGGGTCTCTTAGGATGGAGAGGACAAGGGTCTGAGTGAAAAAAAAAATTAAGTGAAATGAGTGGAAAAAAATAAGTGAAATGAGTGAAAAAAAGAAAACAAAAATAAAAAGAAAACAAATGTAGTACAAGTATTAGTGTACTGCACAAAACCAATGTAGTACCTTTGGACTTTTGGACCAGGAAGGGAAACTGAGTGGGCTTGGAAGAGACGGGTCCTGTTTCTTAGGACTTTTGGACCCGCCCCACCCCACTCCGTTTGTGTTTTACAATTTTCAGACTTGTCCCGTACCCGTCCCGAACCGCATGGACCAAGCCCGCCCAGCGGGTCTAGTACCCGTTTGCCCACCCCTACACCACACATGTGGTGCTTTATGAAATGGGGAAGGATGCATGCACCTTTTCAGAATTTTCTCTTTATTATGAACCATCAAACCCACTATGTGGGATTTTTACTTTTTAAAAAAAAAAAAAATTAGATATAATCATTCAAAATGTCTTAAGTTATATGGCATATATGCTTAACATGTTTTTAAATTTTGGACTTGTTGGATAATCTTTTTGCATTTTATCATTCTTTTATTATCTTATTCATGGATTTCATACAAGTATAATTTTTTGTAAGTGTATATATGCACTTATTTACAAGATATACAAGAAATTTACCTAAATCCGCCTAGGCTATCACATCCCGCCCTGGGTCCACCACATCCCGGGCCCACTCCACCACCGTAGCATGATATTGTCTACTTTGGGCCCCGAATACGCCATCACAGTTTTGTTTCTGGGAACTCACACGAGAACTTCCCAGTGGGTCAACCATCATGGGAGTGCTCTCGCGCGCTACTCGCTTAACTTCGGAGTTCCCATGGAACCCGAAGCCAGTGAGCTCCCAAAAGGCCTCGCGCTAAGTAGGGATGAGAATATACATATAAAGATCACTCCCCTGGGCGATGTGGGATCTCACAATCCACCCCCCTTAGGGGCCCGACGTCCTAGTTGGCACACCACAACCAGGGTTAGGCTCTGATACCAAATCGTCACATCTCGGCCTGGGGTACACCACATCCCGGGCCCACTCCACCACGGTAGCACGATGTTGTCCGCTTTGGACCCCGACTACGCCCTCACGGTTTTGTTTCTGGGAACTCACACAGTGGGTCACCCATCATGGAAGTGCTCTCGCTCGCTACTCGCTTAACTTCGGAGTTCCCATGGAACCCGAAGCCAGTGAGCTCCTAAAAGGCCTCGCGCTAGGTAGAGATGGGAATATACATATAAGGATCACTCCCCTGGGCGATGTGGGATCTCACATAGGTGCCCGCCAAGATCCCGCCTAGCCGCCTAAGCGCTAGGAGCCAGCTTGCCGCCCGACTAGCGCCTAGCGTTTTTTAGAACCTTGATATATATATATATATATGTGATGATTGTTCTCGGAAAATTCCCAACGAAAAATACACACTAAGCACTCTTTTATATAGAATCGATCACAACCACTATCTACATTCCACGAAATTGTATGGCACACATTGGAGCTAATAAAAAGACGTGTGATTCCATAAAAAAAACATCACGATATCTTACCTTGTGAAAAAAAAGAGTTTTAACGAAACACTTCCGGTACTGTTCACTTTTAACGAAAAACCACATTTTTACCTTTCTTGGTACTATTCACTTACACTTTTATTTGTCATTTTTCATTAAAACTAAAAAATTTGAGAACTTTTCGTTAGTTTTTCTAAAAAAAATAAAATACTTAGGGGAAAAAAAAAGAATACATTATGGAAGAAAAAATACCTTGTGGAAAAAAGTTATTTATAAAGAAGGTAATAAAGATACAAAATTCCAACCAAATAGCTGGACGTTCCAACCAATTAAAAACTCTACTGTTGGGTTAAAATTTTTCCATGTGCTTTGGCAACTGATCCTTCAAATTGCATTTTATTTTGTAGGTGTGAAAATGAAACGTGGCCTATTCAGATTATTTTCCCATAGACAAAAAAAAAGTGTGAATTTGGTTGCAAATTAGGAAGTAGAGAAATGAAACTCTTTCAAGGTATGACTCTTTATTGATTCTCTGTCACCTCACAATTAACGTGATTTTTCGTACCAACATTATAAAACATTGTATTAAAAATTTAAGGTGGCAGAGAATTCATAAGTCACACTTTTGAGAGTCTACTTGCTAACTCAAAATGGTATAAATATAAAATGGGTTTAGCAAGAAAGGGATTTTAGCAAATGGGTTTGTGGGTTGGGTTATGAGTAAGAAACGGGCTAAAAATTGATGGTTTGAAAACTCGGACAACTTATAGCAGCCTTTATTGAGCTTTTGGATCTTTATAAACTTAAACCATCCATATTTCTTCGCGCGGGCTTTTCCAAATGCTTTGCTTCTTCAGTTCTTCTAGTAGATTAAGATTTTGGTCAATGCACGCAGCAAAGAGAATTCGCCTACCTATTGATGGAAAACTCGTTTTCGGAGCCGGTTCAATGGATTATTAGGAGTCTTTTCTATCATTTTTGTTGTACTAGTCGTCGAAAGTAGGGTAAAAATTTTGAAAGTGAATCCTCCAAGAAATGTCATGGTGTGAATTATTTGACCCCTGTTGGGTTTCTCTCATGTTAAAGTTTTCAAAACATCAACCTTTTATTAAACACTTTATCTTTGTGTCTTTTTGTAGGCGAGTATCACTTTGTATACAAACTTTTTAAATCAAATTTGATTTAAAAAGTTGATCTCCTTAGCATTAGCTCATAAGACTGTGTGGTAATGTATTTATATTTGTTTCATTTTCTATTAGATATTATAATTCGCAATCTAAACATAGAAACTTTATAATATTCTATGAATAATATTTTATATGAGATTTCCAAAAAAAAAAAAATCAATATGGTTTTGCTCGAGTTTTGAAGTCTCTTGTAATTAAAAAGATAAAATATAGCAGTCTTTACTATCGTTGAATAAGTGATATTTTTTTTTAACAAACGATATTATTATTATTATTGAGCAAACGGTAGTGTTTACATTGAGGGAGTAAAAGAGTGGACTAAGCTTCACAATAGGCCAACCATAATAATGTTGTTCAAATTCATATTTGGCAAGAATCGAATCTAGACTTCTTACTTGCAAGTGAAGAATAATACCACTAGACACCATCATAGTACTAAGTGACGAATAAGTAATATTTAGTTAAACGTGAAAACAGATTAATTAGGGTTTAATTAAGATGGAATCAAGTGTAATAATTAAGAAAGATATTCGTACGTTCTCGTACAGTGCCATGCAGCCAATCAATTTTGAGTAGTCAATTTATTATCGTGGCACTAGTATTTTTCTCAGGGTGACTTTGACTTTGTAGTGGTGAACTTTCGATTTCTAAGAAGATTAAATCAAAGCATCGACTAGTATTTGCCTCGAACCAAGTGGGGTTACGATTATAACAACGTGGTCAATTGGGTTGACATTTGTCTCTTGTCGTTCAACGAGAAATTGGTTTGTTGAAAACTTGAAAGTGAAAGACAAGAAGATAGGCAAATTTTAAGGATGCATGCACCTTTTCAGAATTTTCTCTTTATTATGAACCACCAAACCCACTATGTGGGATTTTTACTTTTTTTTTAAAAAAAAATTAGATATAATCATTCAAAATGTCTTAAGTTATATGGCATATATGCTTAACATGTTTTTAAATTTTGAACTTGTTGGATACTCTTTTTGCATTTTATCATTCTTTTATAATTCATGGATTTCATACAAGTATAATTTTTTGTAAGTGTATATATGCACTTATTTACAAGATATACAAGAAATTTACCTAAATCCGCCTAGGCTGTCACATCCCGGCCTGGGGTCCACCACATCCCGGGCCCGCTCCACCACCGTAGCACGATATTGTCAGCTTTGGGCCCCGAATACGCCCTCACGGTTTTGTTTCTGGGAACTCACACGAGAACTTCCCAGTGGGTCAACCATCATGGGAATACTCTCGCGCGCTACTTGCTTAACTTCGGAGTTCCCATGGAACCCGAAGCCAGTGAGCTCCCAAAAGGCCTCGCGCTAAGTAGGGATGGGAATATACATATAAGGATCACTCCCCTGGGCGATGTGGGATCTCACAATCCACCCCTCTTAGGGGCCCAATGTCCTCGTCGGCACACCACAGCCAGGGTTAGGCACTGATACCAAATCGTCACATCCCGGCCTGGGGTCCACCACATATCGGGCCCGCTCCATCACCGTAGCACGATATTGTCCGCTTCGGGCCCCGACTACACCCTCTCGGTTTTGTTTCTGGGAACTCACACAGTGGGTCACCCATCATGGGAGTGCTCTCGCGCGCTACTCGCTTAACTTCGGAGTTCCCATGGAACCCGAAGCCAGTGAGCTCCCAAAAGGCCTCGTGCTAGGTAGGGATGGGAATATACATATAAGGATCACTCCCCTGGGCGATGTGGGATCTCATATAGGCGCCCGCCAAGATCCCGCCTAGCCGCCTAAGCGCTAGGAGCCAGCCTGCCCCCCGACTAGCGCCTAACGTTTTTTAGAACCTTGATATATATGTGATGATTGTTCTCGGAACCATGATATAGAATCGACCACAACCACTATCTACATTCCACGAAATTGTATAGCACACATTGGAGCTAATAAAAAGACGTGTGATTCCATAAAAAAACATCACGATATCTTACCTTGTGAAAAAAAGAGTTTTAACGAAACACTTCCGATACTGTTCACTTTTAACGAAAAACCACATTTTTACCTTTCTTGGTACTATTCACTTACACTTTTATTTGTCATTTTTCATTAAAACTAAAAATTTTGAGAACTTTTCGTTAGTTTTTCTAAAAAAAATAAAATACTTTGCGGAAAAAAAAGAAAGAATACATTATGGAAGAAAAAATACCTTGTGGAAAAAAGTTATTTATAAAGAAGGTAATAAAGATACAAAATTCCAACCAAATAGCTGGACGTTCCAACCAATTAAAAACTCTACTGTTGGGTTAAAAAATTTCCATGTGCTTTGGCAACTGAACCTTCAAATTACATTTTATTTTGTAGGTGTGAAAATGAAACTGGCCTATTCAGATTATTTTCCCATAGACAAAAAAAAAGTGTGAATTTGGTTGCAAATTAGGAAGTAGAGAAATGCTACGGAAACTCTTTCAAGGTATGACTCTTCATTGATTCTCTGTCACCTCACAATTAACGTGATTTTCCGTGCCAACATTATAAAACATTGTATTAAAAATTTAAGGTGACAGAGAATTCATGAGTCACACTTTTGAGAGTCTATTAGCATTTCTCTTAGCAAGTATACTCAAAATGGTATAAATATAAAATGGGTTTAGCAATGAGTAAGAAACGGGCTAACAATTGATGGTTTGAAAACTCGGACAACTTATAGCAGCCTTTATTGAGCTTTTGGATCTTTATAAACTTAAACCATCCATATTTATTCGCGCGGGCTTTTCCAAATGCTTTGCTTCTTCAGTTCTTCCAGTAGATTAAGATTTTGGTCAATGCACGCAACAAAGAGAATTCGCCCACCTATTGATGGAAAACTCGTTTTCGGAGCCGGTTCAATGGATTATTAGGAGTCTTTTCTATCATTTTTGTTGTACTAGTCGTCGTTAACAAAGCAAAAAAGAATTTTTAAGTCTAATTTGTTTGTATACGACGATATATTTACACTAAAACTTATCGCTTACGATATGTTCTTCCCGAGCAACTGGTCTGTGTGGAAGAAGAAAGCATGGGGAGATTGAAGGACTTGATCACCAGACACAATGTTCCTAATGACGTCCCTGATGAGAAGCTGTATAATCAAAGAAGACAAAGTTTACTTGATTAATTACCTCTGTATTTCTGGGTTTAAACCTTGAAGCTGTTTGTGATTCAGGTGCTCCTTTTTATGTCTTAGACAAACTTGTTGGATGCATCACAATTTGGGTAAAATGTTCAGATTTTCACACGTTGGTTGGTCGAAAGTAGGGTAAATTTTTTGAAAGTGAATCCTCCAAGAAATGTCATGGTGTGAATTATTTGACCCCTGTTGGGTTTCTCTCATGTTAAAGTTTTCAAAACATCAACCTGTTATTAAACACTTTATCTTTGTGTCTTTTTGTAGGCGAGTATCACTTTGTATACAAACTTTTTAAATCAAATTTGATTTAAAAAGTTGATCTTCTTAGCATTAGCTCATAAGACTGTGTGGTAATGTATTTATATTTGTTTCATTTTCTATTAGATATTATAATTCGCAATCTAAACATAGAAACTTTATAATATTCTATGAATAATATTTTATATGAGATTTCCAAAAAAAAATCAATATGGTTTTGCTCGAGTTTTGAAGTCTCTTGTAATTAAAAAGATAAAATATAGCAGTCTTTACTATCGTTGAATAAGTGATATTTTTTTTTAACAAACGATATTATTATTATTATTGAACAAACGGTAGTGTTTACATTAAGGGAGTAAAGGAGTGGACTAAGCTTCACAATAGGCCAACCATAATAATGTGGTTCAAATTCATATTTGGCAAGAATCGAATCTAGACTTCTTACTTGCAAGTGAAGAAGAATACCACTAGACACCATCATAGTACTAAGTGACGAATAAGTAATATTTAGTTAAACGTGAAAACAGATTAATTAGGATTTAATTAAGATGGAATCAAGTGTAATAATTAAGAAAGATATTCGTACGTTCTCGTACAGTGCCATGCAGCCAATCAATTTTGAGTAGTCAATTTATTATCGCGGCACTAGTATTTTTCTCAGGGTGACTTTGACTTTGTAGTGGTGAACTTTCGATTTCTAAGAAGATTAAATCAAAGCATCGACTGTATTTGCCTCGAGCCAAGTGGGGTTACGATTATAATAACGTGGTCAATTGGGTTGACATTTGTCTCTTGTCGTTCAATGAGAAATTGGTTTGTTGAAAACTTGAAAGTGAAAGACAAGAAAATAGGCAAATTTTAAGGAAATAACTAGCTTGTAATACTGTCACTTTGACATTTAGCTGCATGTAAATTCTTTCAATCTTGGTAATGAGAACTGTATACCCTCAGTAATAATGCAAGTTGCAAAAAAAATGGTGGACGTAAGGACTTGAGGATTTCCCCATTACTGAAAATATACCTCAGGGGGTGCCTCATCATCAATTAGTTGTAATTGACGTATTTATAGCGTACAAACTTTCTATAATAATTGTTTATTTTCATATGATATTTGTACTACTTCTCTAATAAAAGTAAGGCGGTCAATACAAATTGATCTCACTGCTATTAAATTCCCTAATTAATATATATATATATATATATATATATATATATATATATATAGAAAAAGAGTTGCTGCACTTGCATCAGAAAGCTCACCTCATTGGCTCATTGATATTTCTCCCTCTCCCTCACTCCACTCTTTGCTCTTCTCTTATTATATGCACGTACAGCAATATAATTAAGAACCAATCTAAAGCCCTACGTTTTTTAGTGCTCAAAACCGAAAATTGAAAACGAAAATTGACAATTATTCGGATATGAAGTTTGGGAAGGAATTTTCGGCACAGATGGTGCCGGAATGGAGAGCTGCATACATGGATTACGGGTACTTAAAATCCCTCTTAAAAGAAATCCAACTCTCCAAGCATAGAAACAACCCCGATCCACTGGCCGCCGCTTCCACGCCCCACAGTCACGGCCGAAAGCGGAGGCTCGCGTTGTACAGAACCTTCAGCGGTCTGACAAAAAGCAGGCACGCCCAGCAGCCCAGCAGCCCGTCTTCCACCTTTGGTGGTGCCGACATCGAGAGCCAGGCCATTCTTGTTAACGCCGTCAACGAAAACGGCTCTGAGAGCTGCCAGACGACGTTTCTGATGGCAGCGGAGGAAGGCGGAGTTCAGGAGCTGGAGTACTTCAAGAAGCTCGACGATGAGTTTAATAAAGTTGACAAGTTTTATAGGTCGAAGGTTGACGAGGTGATGAAGGAAGCTGCAGTTCTGAACAAGCAAATGGACGCTTTGATTGCGTTTCGGATCAAAGTGGAGAACCCTCAGAGAATGTTTGATTGGTCGGGGGAGATGACTCGCCTTGCTTCCGATGTTGCTACGTCTACAGCTGCATTGGCTGCCGCCACCCCACGCGGTGCCAGAGCAAGCAGTAAGTATACTCATAAGCACTTTTGCTAGAAGTGCTTAATTTGAAATTTTATAGAAAATTGGAAGCACTAATTTCTAAAGATGCTCCTAGCAGGTGCTTTTTCAAAAACGACTTCATTCCTTAAACTCCAAATTTTTCTTAGTTATAAATGCTTCGCTGGGCTAATATTGTGTTTATGTCTAAACTTGGGTCGTTTAACATTGTGACTTGCGAGCAGGGCGGGCACAAGCTATGGATGCGATTGAAGAGAGCGGATCAAACAGTTCGGGTGACGAAGAAAAAGATGACAAAAAGAGTGGAGACGTTGAGATAGAAGTGAAGAAGTCGGAGAGCATGAGAGGCACTAGGCCTGCGCCACTGGATATACTAAACCGTGTGACAATGAATCACACGGTTGAGACGCCACGTTCCACCATCAAAGGCTTCCTCAATGTGGCTCCGCAAACGGAGCTCAAGTTCAGCAGGGTTAATCTCAACAAAGTTGAAGAACAGCTGAGGGGCGCTTTCGTTGTATTTTACCAGAAGCTTCGGCTTCTGAAGAGCTACGCGTAAAGATATAACGACTTTGGGGCACTTATTTGGTCGGTTTTCCTTCTGTTTCTTGACCGTGAAGCTAACTTTTTTATCCGCCAATGAAACAGATTTTTGAATACACTGGCTTTCTCGAAGATCATGAAGAAATACGACAAGGTGGCTTCGAGAGATGCATCAAAATCTTACATGAAAATGGTGGATAACTCGTACCTTGGCAGCTCCGACGAGGTGAGGATTCTCATGCGTGACGCTAAATAGAGAAATGATTATGAGTTTCTGTTCATAGTTTTAAATTCTTCATGGCATTTGCCAATACTGCAGGTTACCAAGCTTATGGAGAGGGTTGAAACTACATTCATCAAGCATTTCTCGAACTCAAATCGCCGAGAAGGAATGGCGGTCTTGAGGCCAAAACCGAAGGTGGAAAGACACAGGATAACATTCGCGATGGGTAAGGCCTCTAGCTGAATCAGTACAGTAAAATTTCTTTCACTGAACAAGCACAATTTCAGCATCAATTTCTTTCGTCTGAATCTGTTCACTCGAAAACCTTCAGGTTGCTTTGCTGGCTGCACAGCTGCTCTCATATTGGCCCTTGTTTTGATCACTCGTGCTCAAAAGATTATGGATAAGCCGGGGAGAAGTCAATACATGGAAAACATGTTCCCCCTATACAGGTAACTAACCCTATGCTTTTTTATTCTTCATTCCAAGTTTCCGAAAAAAGGGATAATACTGAATTTTTTGTGACATGTTATTCTTCAATGCAGCTTGTTCGGATTCATTGTTCTGCACATGCTTATGTATGCCGGAAATATATACTTTTGGAGGCGGTTCAGAGTCAATTACTCTTTCATATTCGGTTTCAAGCAAGGAACCGAGCTGGGATACAGAGAGGTCCTCCTTCTGAGTTTTGGTGTGGCAGTGCTAGCACTAGGATCTGTGCTCTCAAATCTTGACATGGAGATGGACCCGAAAACCAAAGATTACAAAGAGCTAACCGAACTTCTCCCGCTCTTCTTGCTCCTGGTAAGATCATGTCATCAGTTGAACTATTTAATTTCAGCTGCATTGGCTCATCACAACTCTAGAGATTATATACTGAACTAATTCTTCTTATGCAGCTTCTGATTGTGATATTATTATGCCCCTTCAACATCATATATCGCTCGAGTCGCTACTTCTTCCTCGTTTGTGTGTTCCACAGCATCTGTGCTCCTCTCTATAAGGTAGAATTCCACTGCAGACACCTTCATTTTTCGAGTTAAAAACTGTAAAATTTAACTCGGTTGGATGTCCTGATAAAAGTTTCGATTCCTTTACAGGTCACACTGCCGGATTTCTTCTTGGCAGATCAGTTAACTAGCCAGGTGCAAGCCTTTAGAAGTCTGGAATTCTACATTTGCTATTATGGCTGGGGAGACTACAAGGTCAGAGAAACAACTTGCAGATCAAGTGACGTCTTCAAAATTTTCAGTTTCCTCGTTGCGTGCATTCCATATTGGTCCCGCCTCCTTCAGTGCATCCGCCGTTTGGTTGACGAGAAAGATCCGATGCAAGGTTACAATGGACTGAAATATTTCTTAATCATAGTAGCAGTTAGCATGAGGATAGCCTACACAATTACCGACGACGTGAACTGGAAAGTTCTTTCTGGGATTTTCTCAATCGTTGCAGCCATATTTGGAACATATTGGGATCTTGTTGTGGACTGGGGACTTCTGCAACGCCGCTCCAAGAACCGATGGTTGAGAGACAAACTTTTGGTCCCGTACAAAAGCGTTTACTTCGTAGCCATGGTCAGTGCTCTTGATAAATGGTTCAGATTCACAGTCTGACAGTATAAGTTTTACTTCGATTTGTGCAATGCTTAAAATTTTCTGACTGATTTGTTGACAAAACACTGCAGGTGTTGAATGTGCTGCTGAGATTTGCCTGGCTGCAGACAGTTCTGAAATTCAATGTCTCCTTCATGCATAGACAGACAATGATCACGGTTGTGGCGAGCTTGGAGATAATTCGTCGGGGAATATGGAATTTTTTCCGGTTGGAGAATGAGCATCTGAACAATGTCGGAAAGTACAGAGCATTCAAGTCAGTGCCACTGCCCTTCAGCTATGATGAAGACCATGTCAAACATTTGTAGGCAAAGCAAATCGCAAACATCTCAAATTGTCTACAAGCTGCTGACACTTTTCTTTCTTTTTTTCTCCCCTTCTCCATTAATTTTTTGCTGAATGCAGAGTTGCATCAGTAGTTCTTTTGTTCTGATTTTTTGGGATATTTGTAAATGGTATACCCCGTCGACTAACTAACAGGTCGACAAATTGATGGACTCGTGAATATATGCTTTGCCCTATATACAATTTCTTATGAACCAGAACCAGAGAATTTTGTTCAGGATCAACAATGAACAAGGCTATTCCATATATATAATTAACCACAGATCGTACGTTTGTTCTTGGTTTGTTGCTTTATTATACTAAGGTGTATGGATGGAGCGAGACTGTCATGTTTAGTCATCCTTGTCAACGTCCTCATCGTTGTAACCGAAAGGAAGAGGGACCAACTTGAAAGCGCAGTACTGGCCTACATCGTTCAAGTGCTCGTTCTCTAACCTGATTAAATTGAACACGTTAACCTCCCAAGCATAAGCTACTTAAAGGATGCAACGACTGAAGACAAAAACTGCAAAAAGTCTCAATGTTGAATTTCATGAGAAAAATTACCCGAAGAAGCTCCAAATGCCACGACGAATGACCTCTAGGAAGGCAAATGATGGTTGTTATTGTCATTTTATGAATGGTACGCAATTTAAATTCCAACACAAATAAACATACTGGGAATTAATAGAAGAAACTGTAACACAAAACCCCATCGCTCTCGAATTCAGTCGCTTAAACCTTACCATGGCTGCAAAGTATACGGTCTTGTGTGAAACTAGAAGCCTATCCCTCAAATACTTGCTCTTCGATGTTTTTCGCAGAAGGCCCCAGTCTATTACAATGTCCCAGTACGTATCCATTGTCGTTGCAACAGCGGAGCTAATCAAAGCTATCACCATCCAGGAGCTGTTTAATAACTGCAACGATTGTCGATAAGTACTTTAAACCATTGCAAATGTACTTCACATCCTTCTCATCACAGAATCGACGAATGCACTGCAAGACAAGATATGCTATCTGCAAGTGCATCTTTCCACACAGAAGACATGATCTTCTGGGGACCATACGCAAATTATAAGCTAGAAAACAAGCGATACCATCTATCTCCAATCTCCATATCCGTTTTCAACGTGAATAAGAGTCAGGGACGAAGACAGAAATATGTATGAATGGAGGCATTGTTAAACAACAAATTCACAAAATAAAAAGCTGGAGAACTAAACAAATACTTACTTATTAATCCATAAGATTTTTCATACAAAATATTACAATATCCCTCGCCGCGTGTTTATGATTTGAAAGCGTTGCATGACAACTTCATTATCAATACCATCAAATATCTCTTTATATAAAAGTAACCATGTTATCATTCATCTATTTATCTCCCATCCGATTTCTCAATCGATTCTTCGGAAATTTCATAGTCGAAAATGCTCTTTCAACATTGGTAATTGCAATTGAAAGACTTAATACTAATGCCACAAGCAAGTAAACAAGTTATACACCTTACTAATGTCATAAGCATGTACTTTTTTTTTTTTGCTTGCCAATAAACTAAGTGGGGGCATCCGCCCCCTATGTGCCCAAGGTGGCTCCGTCCGTGATAAGAGTAGCACACGCGTTTGAACTAGGGATGGCAACGGAGCGGATTGGGTTCGGATGTGCTATCCCCAAACCCGAACCCGTAGAATCCTCGAACGGGTTTTCCCCATAACCGAACCCGTCGGCTGATGGATTTTTGATCGGGGAACGGTTTTCCCCATTATGATATTTATATTATTAACTAAATGAAGAATATTAAAAAAATATTAAATAAATTGCTATTAGTAATACAATTGTTACAATGCATCTAATAAGTAATATTAAAAATTTATATTACTAAGAAAACATTTACACTCTTAAAAATTTTAAGCATATAATTCCTATTATTAATGATATAAAAGTAAATAATTAATTTCATATTTAATAATGCATGATTATTAACAACCCATTTTCATATAATAAATATTTATATTTTTTTTATTTATAGATTAAATGGTTCGGTTTCGGGTATGGATTTGGGACAGATACCCCAATAACCATAACCGAACCCGAAACCGAAAAATTTACCCGACGGTTACCCATACCCGTAAAATACCCGAAATTTTGTACCCGAAACCGAACCATTCGGATCGGTTACTTGCGGGGATCGAATTTGACGGGTTAAATTGCCATCCCTAAACGTACTAGAAAGTGAAAAATGTAATGAGACATGTAGGAAGCGCATCCAAAGTGGTAAGGAGGAAAACTTCGCGGTAACTCAGATCAGCTCTGTAAGCTTGTAAACTGGGAGTGGATAAATCCCAAATCGTCGATTACGAATACTTTTGTCCTGTTCGTTTGGTCATCGTTAATTTTGCTAATCTCTGTCTTTAGCTTTAATCTTTTGATTTAATGAATGCTAACATATGATTAGTGTATCTCCAGCTTGATTGGAAATATGCCTCGAAAATCCAGGCCGCCAGCCTAATTGGGTAAATTTTAGATATGCCCGAAATCAAGGCCGCCGATTTTGGTGGTGGTGACGTTCCCTCCGGCCTCCGCCGCCTCTTTAGACTTTAGCAGCGTCACGTCCTTAACATCCATTTGCTACGTCTCTAATCAGATTAATAGAGGCAGTGGTAGTTGATGGGCTTTGCGGACTTAAGCTTGGGCTTCTCTTTCCAATTTCATTGATGGGCCTCTCTATGGATTCATGAAGAAGAAGTTCCAATTTCGGTACTTTATATATCATAATACAAGTAACGAAAATGATATATTTTCTGTCTCCTTTCACTTATTTTGTGACATGTGAAATATCACTTGAATACTAAACTTTGAAAAAAAATTCTTTTATACCATACGAAGGTTTCAGATCATAACATTCTATTTAAATATACCATCCAAATCACAAAGAGAAATGTTAATGATACTCTTCCAAAAGTGGCACTCTCTATTGACTCTTTGCTAAGTCTTATTTTTGACACAATGTTTTTCAATGTCAGCTCTAAAATTCACGCTAAACTGTGAGATGACAGAAAGTTCATAAAAAGTCTTACTTTGAGAGAGTCTGCTTAGCATTTATAAATCACAAAACTTTGTCCAAACGTCAAATTATCTTTAGGTTTTAACCCAGAAAACAGTTTTTCTGGTCCAACCCTTATGGCCTAAAATTTTAGCCCTAGATTATTAAAGAATGAATTTTAGATAATTTTTCTAAAGTAACTTTAAAAAAAATTATGTAAACTATCTTAAATTAATTTTATGAACATTTTAACCTAAAAATATTAAATTATGATAAATATTGAAAAATCACTAAATCAACACATGAAACTCGTGAAACAAAAATGGGAAAAAAATGGTTTTTGAAGATGGTAGAAAGAAAAATTGGAAGAGTTGTAGGAGAAAATTGAGTTTTATGTGGATGTTTGAACAAATACATAGTTATTTATAGAATTTTGAGTTAAATAATTTTTTTTTAAAATTATTTTAACTGTTGGATTTAAATTTGGGCCGTTAGATCTTTTTTTATACCGTTGAATTTCATCATCAGTCGTTGGATTCAATGAAATTATAAATATAAAACAAAAAATAATAATAAATTTGGATCGTTGGTCCATTTGAATTAGAGCCATCGGATTAGGCAAAAGAGCCGTTAGGCTCCTTCTTCTTGCAGACAAGTGGCCGACATGGCCCCATGGTCAGGGACCTGTTGGGTGAGGCGCATGCTGAGCCTGCGTGCGTCCTTGCCTGACGGGTGAGCTTCAATTGCCCTTTGGGGTTCATCACTAATTTTGGACTAAATCTTGAAATTTGGATTTTTTTTTTTTTTTTTTTTGGGTTCTAACACTTAACTCTATTCTAGAACAAGCGTTGGAGTGTTTTTAGGGAGAGAGTGGGATAGAAGAGATCAAATCTTCTGCATCCAAATTTGGTGTGGCCTCTTTGTGGCCCCAATAAGTGATTGACACATATTCATTATCTTTACTTTTCTAAATTTTGTTGTTATGAATTTAATATGTGTCATACATTTATTGGGGCCACAGAGAGGCCACACCAAATTTGGATGCAGAAGATTTAGTCTCGGGATAGAAGGGAAATTTTAAGACTTACTTAAGTATCATAAAAATAATAGCAATATACATTTATCACGCATTGGTTCCAACAGTGCAGGAACCTCAAATGGCCGACCAAATCAAAACCAGCAGCGTTGCGGGAACCAAGGGGGAAGACCACGTGATTCTTTTCCTCCTGCCGAGGCCGCCGAGTCTTCTGCAGCAATTCAGCCTTCTGGAGTCCTGACTTCCATATCCAGTTGAACACCAATATGATATTTTAGATTCTTCCGGTTGTGCCAAATCCCACTTTAGGCGGATCACGTTTTCTGAGCCGTAGAAGAAGGTGCTTGGATTGATGTATTTGTACATATTTTATTCTCTTTGCTGTAAATGAATATAGAAACTATCAACCACTGTCTGCAATTCTTCTAGCCATCTATCAGTTTCACTATTTCAGTTTTCTGAGATCTCGCTCTCATCGAAATTCAGGCAGATTACTCCCATGACTTTGACCAAGCTATTGTCAGCCCTCTTGGTCTCTCTCCCGTTTTTCGTCAACCTCTGTATTGTTCTTCGAAACCCGCCTCCTGAACGAATCAACGGCTTCGCCGACGCCAGAATCATCGAAACACTCGTTCCAAATGACACGAAACGGGGTAACATATTTGATAATTTCTTTAGTATTTGTTTCATTGTTTGGCTGCAGAGAAAAATGCAAGGAAAGTATAACAATGAGTTTTCTACGTTAATTCGTAATGGTTACTTTTCCTGCATGCAAGATTGGGAATTCGGGTATCAAAATTTGTTTATTTTAATTATTGGTATCACTTTGCTTTTACTGGACTTCTACTGAATGTACATGTTTCTCGGTAACTTTTGATTAAGGATACTCTGACTTGTGTCAATATGTCATCCATATTATTGATACCATGTTGATATCGTAGATCGAAAGTTAATGGACAATGAACGAAGTTTACGGTTAAAAGACAAGGAAGAAGGTGATTCGGTTGCAAATGTACGGGGTAAATACTTTCTTGATAACTTCGGGGGAATTTTTAATATTAAGCCTTAATCAAACCCTAAACCTTAATTAAGCCTTAATCATATACATATATATGTCTATATATATTCCGCTCATTTTCTTTCTTTCTTTCTTTCATGTTTTCAATTGCTATGTGCGTGCAGAGTATGATTCCAAAGATGACCTAGAAGATGGACTGATTGCTCCTGGATTTGATGAAGCCTCTTGCTTGAGCAGATATCAATCCAATTTATACAGAAAAGTTTCACCCCAAAGACCATCTTCTCATCTTCTCTCCAGACTGAGAAGTTATGAAGATCTCCACAAGAAATGTGGACCCCACACCAAACCCTACAGCAAAACCCTAGAACAACTCAAGTCCAGCAGTAACCCTACCAGCACTACTGCTGATGGTTCAGAAGAGTGCAAGTATGTGGTTTGGATATCTTACAGTGGCTTGGGGAACAAGATATTGACCATATCCTCTGCCTTCCTCTATGCCCTGCTCTCTAACAGAGTTCTTCTTGTCGACCCTGGAACGGACATGGCTGACCTCTTCTGTGAGCCCTTCCCTGAAAACTCATGGCTGTTGCCTAATGACTTCCCCTTAAAAGATCGATTCGTCGCAATTCATCAGAAATCCCCCCATTGTTATGGGAACATTTTGAAAAAGAAGATGAACACTATGAACACTTCACCAGAATCAGTCCCATCTTTTCTGTATCTCCATCTGGTTCATAATAATGATGATCAAGACAAACTTTTTTTCTGTGATGAAGAGCAAATTCCCATTGAGAAAGTGCCATGGTTGGTAATGAGAACAAACATCTACTTTGTTCCATCACTTTTCTTGATGCCATCTTTCGAGCAAGAACTCGAAAAGCTCTTCCCCGAAAAGGAAACTGTTTTCCACCTCTTGGGTAAGTATCTTTTCCACCCTTCAAATCATGTATGGGGGATGATCACAAGGTACTACCAAGCTTACTTAGCAAATGCAGATGAGAGGATTGGGATTCAAGTTCGAACTTTTGAGCCGGGTCCTGGTCCCTTTCCGCATGTGATGAACCAAATTTATGCGTGTATTTTCAAGGAGAAACTGCTGCCTCTGGTAGAAAGGAAGAAACCAATCGTCACAGCTTCATCAGGGATGCCGAAACTGAAGTCGGTTTTAATTACTTCTTTGACCTCAGGGTATTCTGAGGATGTGAGGAACATGTACTGGGAACATCCGACTGTGAATGGGGACACAATCGGGGTTTTCCAGCCTAGTCACGAAGAGCATCAGCAGACAGATAAGAATCTGCACGACCGGAAAGCTTGGGCAGAAATGTATCTGCTCAGTCTGTGTGATGTGTTGGTCACAAGTGCACAGTCAACTTTCGGGTACGTGGCTCAAGGTCTTGGAGGTCTAAAACCATGGATTCTGTACAAGCCAGAGAATCGAACGACGCCGGATCCGCCTTGTGGTCGGGTCAGGTCGATGGAGCCTTGCTCTCATGCTCCCCCATTTTATGACTGCAAGGCAAAGAAAAAAGTGGATACGGGTGCAATTGTGCCTCATGTGAGACACTGTGAGGATGTGCCATGGGGACTTCAGCTAGTTGAGAGTCATTAATCTCACGATCGGTTCTTAGAGCAGTAAAATATAGTATGTCAAAAATTTATTTCTACGAGATGGAGGAAGAAGATGAACGATTGCAGATCTAGGCTAATTAGCTGGAGCCGCAACAAATTCCATCAAAGGGGTCAGAAGATTCAAGAAATCCTTCATCAGTTGGGGGAGCTCCAAAAAGATTGGGGTCCAAATATTAATGCAATAGAGGAAAATTCGCGTATTGTTGATGACTTGCGGGCTCAAGAGGAATCTTTCTAGCTACAGAGATCAAGAGTTAATTGGCTTCAAGCGGGGGATGCGAATACTAAGTTCTTTCACCAATCGACGATTCTCAAAAGGCGGAGGAATAAGGTCCTAAAAATTAAGGATGAAGAAGGAAATTGGGAAGATGATCCGTGCCGAGTTCGTAATTTGGTGGAAGACCATTTCATACATACTTTCACTACTGAAGGAGCCCGAAGTAGGGGGTCTATGTTGGAGTGCATTAGCCCGAGTATTACTGAGGATATGAATGATGCTCTAATGAAACTCGTTTCGATTGATGAAGTTAGGGAGGCGGCTCTGAAAATGGGGGGCTTGAAGGCTCCGGGTCCGGATGGCTTCCAGGGGGTCTTCTATCAATCCTTTTGGGAGGATGTCCAAACATGTAAACGCTTTGGTGGGCTCGTTATTACAGGGTACGATTAATCCTACCTCTCTTAATGCTACTCACATTGTTTTGATCCCAAAGGTTCCTCATCCGGAGTCAGTATCACAATTTAGACCTATTAGCCTTTGTAATTATTCTTATAAGATCCTGTCTAAAGTATTAGCCAATCGGTTAAAGGTGTATCTGCCTAGAATCATTTCTCCCTCGCAGAATGCATTTGTGGGAGGAAGGCAAATTCAGGATAATATTGGGATAGCGCATGAGATGTTTCATTTTCTGAAAGGAAGGACAGTGAAGTGCAAGTATGAAATGGGAATTAAACTTGACATGCAGAAGGCTTATGACAGAGTCGAATGGGATTTTCTTGATGCAGTTATGGAAAGATTGGGTTTTTGTATAAGTTGGAGAAAACTTATTATGGGTTGTATTTCCTCTGTCAATTTTGCGGTCATCTTGAATGGAAAACCTGGAAATAAATTTGTTCCATCTAGGGGTTTAAGACAGGGGCATCCCCTATCTCCGTATCTTTTTCTGCTAGTTGGAGAAGTCCTCTCCAGTTTGATACAGGAGGCAGTTACGGCAGGTAGTGTGGTTGGTGTTAGGATTGGTTGCTCGGGGCCGGTCTTATCACATATATTTTTTGCGGACGACACCTTGCTATTTCTTAAAGTCAGTGAGTCAAACTGTAGGAATTTGATTTCACTCCTTCAGAAGTATTGTGATGTTTAAGGGCAAAAAATTAACCTTCAGAAGTCCAGTGTTTTTTCCGGGGCAAATATCCCTAATGAGGTGGCTGCTAACCTTGCCGGGATTCTTGGTATGTCGGTGGTGGACAATCCTGGTACCTATTTTGGGGTTCCTGCTATTTGGGGACAGTCGAAGAAGCGAGGCCTTGCTTATGTGAAAGGAAGAATTTTAGGGAAGCTTCAAGGGTGGAAGCAGGGTACTTTATCTAGAGCTGGAAGAGAAGTTTTGATTAAGGCTGTGGTTCAGGCTATTCCGGCATACCCGATGAATATTTTCAAATTTCCAGCGGTGGTTTGTCATGAGTTAAATACCATGGTTGCTAACTTTTGGTGGGGTGGTTCCGGAAACAATCAGAAGACACATTGGGTTTCGAAGGAAGTTTTGGGCCTTCCGAAGGAGTTGGGTGGCCTTGGTTTTAGAAGTTTTCAAGACTTTAATGATGCTTTACTTGCAAAACAATGTTGGCGTCTAATTTTGGAACCGAATTCCTTGTGGGCTCGGGTTATCAAGGCCCGGTACTTCCCTCATTGTTCATTTTGGGAGGCTACCAAGGGGGTAGGGCTTCATGGGCCTGGGCCAGTCTACTTTCGGGTCGGGAACTGCTGAGATTGGGCTCGCATTGGCAGATCATGGGGGGTGTGGATGTGCGTGTTTGGGTGGATAGGTGGCTGCCTTCTCTTCCCGCTGGACATCCCATGCCGAGTGGTGAGGCCGTGGTTACCAGGAACTTACGGGTTTCTTCATTAATTGATCCTTCTTCCAATAGTTGGAATATTGATTTCCTGCTCCCATTTTTGTCTTCGGAAGATCAACAGGCCTTACTCTGTTAAGTCAGGATACAGGTGTCTTCAGCTGCGGAGTTTGGATGCTAGGGACTCTCGTTTGCCAAGGGTGCGTTCCCTACTGCTCTATGGAAATTAATCTGGGGTCTGGAGGTGCCTCCTAAACTTTGGCACTTCTTGTGGATTTCTCTTCATCAAGGTTTGCCCACTAAAGCCATTCTTTTTAAGCGCAGGTTGTCCCCCTCCCCTACCTGTCCCATTTGCTTTTCTAATGATGAATCTGTGGAGCATATTTTCCTTGAGTGTCAGTGGGTTAAGGCTATTTGGTTTGGTGGAGCTCTCAATTATAAAATTAATAGCTCTGGTATTCTTTCGTGGGCCTTGTGGTTGCAGTCGGTTTTGTCTATCATGGGGTCTTCTGAATATATGAAATGGGTTCAGACTGTTATTGTTTTCACGTGTTGGTATATCTGGAAGGCCCGGTGTGATTTTGTTTTCAACCAGATCCCCATTAATCCTATTAGGGTGCTTTTCACCCTTTCTAATGCTTTGGGGTCCTATCAGATGGCGGTGCGGGATATCGGGTTTGGCAGGCCTTCGGTAGGAGCTCATTTAGGGCAGGCTCCTCGTTGGTGCCCTCCTCCACATCCTTGTATTAAAATCAATGTGGATGCGAGCTGGGCTAAGGTTTCCAGATCGGGTTTTGCGGGTGTTGTTGTCAGGAAGGCGGGCGGAGGGTTTGTTGCAGCAGCAAGATACCCCATCTCGGCGTCATCTCCTATTATGGCGGAGGCCCTGGCATTACTTCGTGGGTGTGAGCTGGGTATCTCTTTGGGTGTAAATTCTGTTATTTTAGAGTCTGACTCTCTCGAGGCGATTTCATGTCTAGAGGGATCTCTCGATTCTGGCAGTTGGGAGGCTTTTCCCATTTTGGCTAGGGTTAAATGCTTGAGTGGGTCCTTTCAGTTCTGTCGCTGGTCTTGGGTGCTAAGATCAGCCAATGGTGCAGCGGATGTCCTCGCATCGGCTGGTATTACGGAGATGAGTGACTTTGTTTGGGTCGTTCGACCTCCATCTTCGTTAATTCATGTTTTGTGTAATGATGGGCTTCCTTGTCCTCATTAGTTTTAGTTTGGTGGTGTTTGAGGTGACACGGCTCTTGGTGTTGTGTCTTTCTTGTATCCTCTTTGACCACCCCTTTGTTTTTTGTTGCTGGAATCTTCTTTCTGCTTGCCTCTTCGTAGGCTCCCTGTTTATTTGTTGGCTTCTTAGCCCTGGAATGAATTTCCTTTGTTCTCAAAAAAAAAAAAAAAAAAAAAAAAAAAATTTATTTGATGGGTGATGTGGCAAATTAAATATAAATGCTAAATCCCCTTCTTTTCCAATGGATGGAGAAATTTTTTATTATGACGGGAACACGGATGGTACACCACGTGTTTTTATGTAAGTGGTGGAAATTTTTACTTTTTTAGTTATTAACCTTTTAACACACATATCCCACAATTTGTATAATGACACGTGGTGTACACCTCGTGTGACGGTCACATTGAAAAATCTCTCCAATAGATGTGTCAAATATTTATTTTATTGGGTCTAGAGTTACATTAACTATTAAAAAATAATCAAAATTAGTTTTAGTTTTTATTCTATTGGTTGTTAATGGGACCTATGCATTAAAGATTAAATTCAATATATTTAACTCATTCTTTGTTTGCTGTAAAAAAGAGCAGCTAGAAAGCAATGAGTCAAATGACTCACATGCCACATCATATATGACATATCTATTGGAGAACACTTGAATGTCTTTTAATCCTATTTGGCATATTTGACATCTCATCTAAAGATGGTCTTAGCTGTGAAAATTATATTATCTCAAGAGTCCAATACCACGTGTTCCGTCCGGTTGCGCACGGAGCTTCATCCAATTCTTTGACCATACGAAGGTTTTAGAGAAGCCCATATTCCTCAAGATCATATTCTAGAGGACTATTCTGAGAAATTTTTTAAAATGTGATATGAACATATACATTATTTTTTAATTTGTCATATGAATTAAAAATTTAAGTAATTTGTTAAATTAATTTTTTGAAATTATAATTTATCAACTCATTCTAACTTTGTTAAAATTTTCATCCAAAATAAGTTGCACATAACTAGTGTTTAGATTATTCTGGACATTACAACACCTCACTCCTTTTCTAATAAGTTGTCTTCGACAAATAATTCTAGGGTTTCTAAAAAAATATACAAAAAAATGGTTGATCTTTTGTATGATGATTTGAGGGTTTGCCGTTCCCAAAAAGGGAACGAGTTGCACTTAATTCTCCGTGTTTCGACGTGCATAGGACTCAAAATGTAGACTCATTGTGGACCTTTCAGTTTATGGTAAAATTGGATGATATTTTTTATGGTAAAATGTTCGAAATAACTATGAACACAAGTTATGGGCAAGTCACCGTGACTTATTTTAGATGAAAAATTTAACGGAGTTAGGGTAAGATGACGAAATAATAATTTCAAAAGTTGGTATATCAGATAGCTTAAAATTTTAGTTCCTATGACAAATTAAAAAAATGTGAACAAGTTCATAGGACATTTTAAAAAAAATTCCTTATTTTTTTTAAATGGTCAATGAGATTACAGATTTCTACAGAAGATGAAGCTCTGCTTCATAGATTTCAAGCCTAATTTGCTAGAGACAGTCGATAGTACTTCATGTGTAACAACTGATCATAAGGATTTTTGTTTCACATGTACAAACGACTTTGAGAAGGGGAATTCAAACTTGGAATTTGAGCGCATGCATGGTTGAATGGATTCAACCAATTGGACGACAAATCGGATCTTAGGGTGACAGACTTTAAGGTACCGAATAACTTTAAATTTGATTGTTAAAAATGTACTATAATATTGGTTGAGAGTGTGAATCACATATTGGGATTCCCACACTTGCATTTTTGCGGGCAGTGTTATCCATATTTTTGAAAATGAATCCTACATTGATGAGAGAAGAGACCCCTTGAAGGATTCAAACTCGAATTAAAAAATTTATATTCCACTAAATCAACCCCTTGGAGTTAGGTAAAAAGAGTAATGTTTGGTTAAATATTTGGCATAAATGGACCATGGTCATTATTCCTGCGTACGAAATTTGCATGCCTGACTGTTGAAGACGAAACGAAACCCCGCTCATTTCTATCACCTTATAAAAACCACCAACTCCGAAACAGAGTGACCGTCTTCCCACTTCCACGCCCCACACTCTCTCTCTCTCTCTCGTCGAAATTCAGGCAGATTGCTGCGATGACTTTGACCAAGCTATTGTCAGCTCTCTTGGTCTCTCTCCCGTTTTTCATCATCCTCCATTTCTTTCTTCAAAACCCGCCTCCCGATCGAATCAATGGCTTCGCCGACGCCAGAATCATCGAAAGACTCGTTTCAAATGACACGAAACGGGGTAACATATTTGATAATTTCGTTACTATTTGTTTCATTGTTTGCCTGCAGAGAAAAATGCAAGGAAAGTTTTTTTTTTAACAATGAGTTTTCTACGTGAATTCGTAATGTTTACCCTTTCCTGCATGCAAGATTGGGAATATGGGTATCAAAATTTGATCTTTTTAATCATTGGGTATCACTTTGCTTTTACTGGACTTTTACTGTATGTGTATGTTTCTCGTTAACTTTTGATTAAGGATACTCTACTAGCGTCAATATGTATGAATTGATACCATGTCGATATCGTAGAGCGGAAGTTAACGGACAATGAACGAAGTTTACGGTTAAAAGACAAGGAAGAAGGTGATTCGGTTACAAATGTAGGGGGTAAATACTTTCTTGATAATTCAAGGGGAATTTTTAATATTAAGCCTTAACCAAACCCTAACCTTAAATTAAGCCTTAATCATAAATACATATATACTTATATCTCACTTTCTTGCCTTCTTTTTGTTTTCAATTGCTATCTGCAGAGTATGATTTTTCTAACCATACCCACATGCCCAAAGTTAAGCTACAAGATTGATAGATCCCTCGATCAACTTTAACTCAGAGAAGCCATGAGAGAACTCGAAGAGAGAGAATGACAATGGAATTTCAATATTATTTCATAACCACTTTCTGTTACTTACAAACCCCAGCTATATAGCAACTTTCCCTGACTACTTTTATCCCCATATAACTATGCTAACAACCTTATTACAAGTACTACAGCTCAATCGTTCAGATGATGGCATCTGGCACAATCACAACCATCTTAGTTACTAGTAATCCCGTTAGAATCCTAACAAAGATGGACTAATTGCTCCTGGATTTGATGAAGCCTCTTGCTTGAGCAGATATCAATCCAATTTATACAGAAAAGTTTCACCCCAAAAACCATCTTCTCTTCAGACTGAGAAGTTAAGATCTCCACAAGAAATGTGGACCCCACACCAAACCTACAACAAAACCCAAGCACAACTCAAGTCCAGCAGTAACCCTAGCAGCACTAGCGCTGATAGTTCAGCAGAGTGCAAGTATGTGGTTTGGATATCTTACAGTGGCTTGGGGAACAAGATACTGACCATGTCCTCCGTCTTCCTCTATGCCCTGCTCACTAACAGAGTCCTTCTTGTCGACCCTGGAACGGACATGGCTGACCTCTTCTGTGAGCCCTTCCCTGAAGACTCATGGCTGTTGCCTAATGACTTCCCCTTAAAAGATCGATTTGATGCATTTGATCAGAAATCTCCTCATTGCTACGGGAGCATTTTGAAATCGGAGAATAACAAGATCGCGAACGCTTCACCATCATTTTCGTATCTTCATCTCTGGCTCATGATAAGATAAGCTCTTTTTCTGCGATGAAGAACAAAGTGATCGAGAAAGGTCCTTGGCTGATTATGAGAACAGATAACTACTTTGTTCCCTCGCTTTTCTTGATGCCCTCTTTTAAGCAAGAACTCGAAAAGCTCTTCCGGAAACTGTTTTCCACCACTTGGGTAGGTATCTTTTCCACCCTTCAAATCATGTATGGGGGATGATCACAAGGTACTACCAAGCTTACTTAGAAAAGGCAGATGAGAGGATTGGGATTCAAGTTCGAACTTTCGAGCCAGGGCCTAGTCCCTTTCAGCATGTGATGAACCAAATTTATGCGTGTGTTTTCAAGGAGAAACTGCTGCCTCAGATAGAAGGGAAGAAACCAATAATCGACGCAGCTCCATCAGGGATGCCGAAACAGAAGTCGGTTTTATTTACTTCTTTGACCGCAGGGTACTCTGAGAATGTGAGGAACATGTACTGGGAAAATCCAACTGTGAACGGGGACATAATAGGGATTTTCCAACCTAGCCATGAAGAGCAACAGCATACGGATGAGACTCTACACGACCGGAAAGCTTGGGCCGATATCTATGTATCTGCTCAGTCTGTGTGACGTGTTGGTAACAAGTGCACGGTCAACTTTCAGGTACGTGGCTCAAGGTCTTGGAGGTCTGAAACCATGGATTCTGTACAAGCCGGAGAATCGGACGACGCCGGATCCACCTTGCGGTTGGGTCAGGTCGATGGAGCCTTGCTTTCATGATCCCCCATTTTATGACTGCAAGGCAAAGAAAGAAGTTGATACGGGTGCAATTGTACCTCATGTGCGACACTGTGAGGATGTGGTATGGGGACTTAAGCTAGTTGATGGTCATTAATTTCATGATCGGTTCGTAGCTGTCTGATGCGAAACAGTCAATTTTTCCATCAAGAATCGTATACATTAAAGTTACCTCAAGATTCCAAGAACACGTGTTTCGTCCGGCTGCGCACGGAGCTTCATCGAGTTCTTTGACCATACGAAGGTCTTAGAGAAGCCCATTTTCCTGAAGATCATATATATATATTTTTTTTGTTGGGTCAAGGAGGAATTTTATAACAAAGTCGACACAGTACAAAGACAACAGCCTCATAACTGAGATAGGTACAAATGAAACGCCACTTATACATTTATCGCATGAGTAAATGTTCTCAATTATACCTAGAGCATAAAAAATTACATAAGATGTGGCTCGGCCCCAAAGCTAAAGTCCACCCGAAAGAGGCCCAAAAGTGACCCCCTTTGAAAAATCTGATAACCCCAAAATGAAGATCATATTCTAGAAGACTTGTTATTTAGTCTTTTTTTTTATTTTATATATATTTTTTAAATAATCATTGAGATTACATTTTTCTACAGAAGATGACGCTCTGCATAGTTGAATGTTATTATCAATTGAACACTTGAAGTACAAGGGATGAGATGAGAGACTTTGTGGTATCGAAGAATTTAAATTCAATTGTTAAAAATATTGTTGAGAGTATGAAACACGTATTCGAAAAATAAAGTTTTTTTTGCATGTGCTTATAATTAGTTGGGCCAGTTCTATATTATTGTATGCAGTCCAATATCTTATTGGATAAATTGTCATGTTTCTACCTTCCGTCCCGTCTTGAATTCGAAACTTCTCATTCGCTAAATTCCTATTTATCAAAGACAATGACTAACCTGTTATTGTCCCTAACCCATTGTTCATATTTCGATTGGGGCCTCACGTAATTAGTTCCATCATTGGTAGACTTTAGTTTTTGTTAAATATTTGGCGTAAACTTACTTTTCTTGGTCACATAAGAAAGTTCAACTTGTATTAAATAATAATAATAAATTTCAACCAAAACAACTCCCGTACCCGGCTGCCACGTTTGGACTGTTGAAGACGAAACGAAAACGAAACCCGCTCATTTCTACGACCTTAACCACCAACCCGAAACAATTACAGAGACTCTTCCCACTTCGCAGAATCCCAGTCCACCTCCCTTTCTCTCTCCCTCTCTCTCTCTCTCTGCGTATCTGCACTCATTTAATGAAAAATAAACCTTGAGAGATAACCATGGCATGCTCGAATCCAATCGAGATATCATAATTTATGAATGGATCTGAGAGAATCCAACAGCAGGAGGCGACTTTCACCGCAACCGAACCCCGCAGGACGTAACAGACTCGTCTACGCCGCTCGGGTCGCCTCGTCGAAATCCGGGCTGATTACTCCGATGAATTTGACCAAGATATTGGCTGCTCTTTTGGTCTCTCTCCCAGTTCTCGTCACCCTCTCTCTCGTTCTTCGAAACCCGTCTCCCGATCGCGTCAAAGGCTTTGCTGACGCCAGAATTATCGAGAGACTCGTAACAAATGACACATCATCGTCGTCCAGCTCAGGTAACATATTCAACATTCGATACTGTTCAAACAGCCTTACTTTTTGTTTGGTTTCCGAGAAAAACGCAGGGAAGTACAACAGTGAATTTCATACGTTGAATTCGCAATTTTAGCTTTTCTGCATGCATGATTGGTAATTTGGTTCTGGTGTGGAATTGGACTACGATCAAAATTTGATCTTTCTAATTATTTGGGTCTGATTTTACAGAAGATGGTTTCTCAGATCATACCCACATGCCCAAAGACAAGCTAGAAGATGGACTAATTGCTCCTGGATTTGATGAAGCCTCTTGCTTGAGCAGATACCAATCCAATTTATACAGAAAAATTTCACCCCAAAAACCATCTTCTCATCTTCTCTCCAGACTGAGAAGTTATGAAGATCTTCACAAGAAGTGTGGACCCCACACCAAACCCTACAACAAAACCCTAGAACAGCTAAAGTCCCGTAGCCCTAGCACTGGCGTTGACAGTTCAGAAGAGTGCAAGTATGTGGTTTGGATATCGTACAGTGGCTTGGGGAACAAGATACTGACCATATCTTCTGCTTTCCTCTA
Source organism: Cotoneaster glaucophyllus (assembly GCA_036320875.1). NCBI lineage: Eukaryota > Viridiplantae > Streptophyta > Magnoliopsida > Rosales > Rosaceae > Cotoneaster > Cotoneaster glaucophyllus. Next base: position 35,542 of record JAVVNS010000030.1, on the reverse strand, counting down.
TGCCCTGCTCACAAACAGAGTCCTTCTTGTCGACCCCGGAAAGGACATGGCCGACCTCTTCTGCGAGCCCTTCCCTGAAAACTCATGGCTGTTGCCTGATGACTTCCCTGTTAAAGACCGATTTGATGCATTTGATCAGAAATCTCCTCATTGCTACGGGAATATTTTGAAATCGGAGAATAATAAGATCGCGAACTCTTCACCATCATTTTTGTATCTTCATCTGGCCCATGATTATGATGAACAAGATAAGCTCTTTTTCTGCGATGATGAACAAAGTCTGATCGAGAAAGTTCCTTGGCTGATTATGAGAACAGATAACTACTTTGTTCCATCGCTTTTCTTGATGCCATCTTTCGAGCAAGAACTCGAAAAGCTTTTCCCGGAAAAGGAAACTGTTTTCCACCACTTGGGTAGGTATCTTTTCCACCCTTCAAATCATGTATGGGGGCTGATCACAAGGTACTACCAAGCTTACTTAGCTAAGGCAGATGAGAGGATTGGGATTCAAGTTCGAACTTTCGAGGCAGGGCCTAGCCCGCTTCGGCATGTGATGAACCAAATCTATGCATGTGCTTTCAAGGAGAAATTGCTGCCTCAGGTGGAAAGGAAGAAACCAATCGTCTCATCTTCACCAGGGATGCCGAAACTGAAGTCGGTTTTAATTACTTCTTTGACCTCAGGGTATTCTGAGGATGTGAGGAACCTGTACTGGGAACATCCGACTGTGAATGGGGACACAATCGGGGTTTTCCAGCCAAGTCACGAAGGGCATCAGCAGACGGATAAGAATCTGCACGACCAGAAAGCTTGGGCTGAAATGTACCTGCTTAGTTTGTGTGATGTGCTGGTCACAAGTGCATGGTCGACTTTTGGGTACGTGGCTCAAGGTCTTGGAGGTCTTAAACCGTGGATCCTGTACAAGCCGGAGAATCGGACTACACCGGAACCGCCTTGCGGTCAAGTCATGTCGATGGAGCCGTGCTTCCATGCTCCACCGTTTTATGACTGCAAGGCGAAGAAAGGAGTAGATACGGGCGCACTTGTGCCTCATGTGAGGCATTGTGAGGATATGAACTGGGGACTCAAGCTAGTTGATAGTCACGAATCTCATGATCAGTTGTAGTTGTTTTTCCTAAATGTAATGCGAGATATTTATTTGTGCACGATTGTTGATATAGTCAATTTTTTCCTTCAGGTCCCTTTCTTTTGAAAAAAATTACAAAGAAAATCCTCGGCGAATCTGTGAGTGCGTATCAAACTATGGTCTAGATTGTACAACTTGAAAATTACTAACCCAATCGCAAGCGTGATCATACTAACGTCATAAATTGGCAAAATCATAGCTCCTATTTGGACATGGTTTTCAATGGTCCCCGACTTTATTAAACTTCCGCGTATTGAAAATCGATCAATGTCATTGCATTCCAAGCTAAAAAGCTGCTCAGTGTTTTTCCGTTCGGCATCGCAACAAAGTTCTTTTACTAGCAATTCTACCTAAAAGAAAGTTACCACAAACATGTTTCTCAATCATATAACTAAACTGGAATTCTTCATTCGCCTTGATGGAAAAATATATCAATATTATTAAACAAAGATGCTCACAGAGAGAGAGAGAGAGAGTAAGCATTCATCACTCGTTAAACATAATGCCCACAACATCAAAGCAGCATAACTAGAAAACTCATACATACGGCCAAAGCTGCAGACCTGCTCCATCAGAAAATCAAAGGTCTTTGCTTAATTCTTTCTGCCTTCGCACAAGATAATGTGGTAACCATGCCTGCACAAGTATCCAAACAAGAACAAAATGTGAGCCAACTGTGTCGCCAAACTCGGCACATGTATAATATCACACAGTTCAAACATTATGGCATCTTAAAGCACATCTAATCCAAAAGCAAAATGAAGGGATTGGGCAAGGCTCATACTGACAATGGAACACTAAATCGACCGTCCAACGTTTAGTGCCGATGAGTGAAAAGGTTTTATTTTTGTTTTAAGAATTACGAACAGTTCTATTTGTGCATATTTTCCAATACTATGACACCTTAGATATTGATAAATATGAAATGAGTGATAAGAAGTGCAGCCAACCTCAATCAACAAGCAATCTGATGTGACCTAAAACATGGGTTTATTGGCTATAATCAATGTATTCCAATCCAATCCAGCCTAATCCAGGACTAATCTAACCAATCGGCCAAAAGGGGTAGCACATAAAAAACAGAAAGATTGAAACTTTGAAAACACATACGTTGATTTGAAGGGCGCACTGGTTGCCCCAATTGTAGTAGCGAAAGCAACATCCTGAAAAGGGCCTGCCATCTTCCCGCGAGGGAACCACCCGAGATCCCCGCCTTTCTTCCCCGACGGGCACTCGGAGTACTCCGCCGCTAGCTTCGCGAACTCCGGCGGAGGGACTTTGTCGCCGTTTTCGAGCCAGCCGTCCTGCAGCTTCTTGTAGGCTTCGTTGATTTTGCCTTGCTTCTCACAAAGTATGTGCCTTGCTTTCACATAAGTGCAGGTGCCGAGCCCGTCCGCGGCCTTCCCGGATTTACCTTTTCCTTTGGCGCCACCGTCTTCGCTGCCGCCCGCCGCTTTTCCCTTCCCCTTTCCTCCTCCCTTCGCGTCCTTCCCCATCTCTTTGACTCCTGAAAATTACTGTTTAACCAAAATTAACATACAAATTAACAAAACCCATAAATATATTCAACGAATTAGATCTTAATTCTCACCGATTGGAGGTCGGAGTGTTCTTCTGGGTTTTGGGTTTCAGTTCAACTGTGACTGAGGATATATGCTCTCCCTTGGTGCCAAAGCGACGGCCTGGACTTCGAGATTTTTGGAGGATAAAGAAAGAGAAGATATTGATTAGGAATTTACCCTCCGATTTCGTAACATATTAACGATTTGCCCCTATTAGTTTGGGCCTGACAAGAGGACCCTGTTTCTGATCGTTAATGGGCCCAAGTTTTGTTTATTTTATTATAGTGGGCCTCAGAGTATTTGGGACGGACAATGCCTTTGTTAGAAATGTATGATTTATCAAGAGAAGAAAGCTTTCATCTTTTTGTCTGATAATCTGGTTGATCCAATTATTTAATATCGATTGAAAATTTCATTTTTAGTAATACGTTAGTTCATTTTTGTATCATAAATACTTAAGTAATATTAATGTCTTTCAGTAAAAATTAAGTGACATAGTATGATGTGACATTATTTTATCGATTGGAAGAATATTTTATCAAAGTTGGAAGAACACTTTGCTCGTTGTTTCAAACCGATCGTTGTGATCATGTAAACCCTAAACCCTGGTCATGTAAACAAAAAGTGATGCTTGAGTTGAGATATGCTTGCGGAAAAAGGAGTCAAAAAGATTGCTCCATGATATACCTTCCTTAACCACGGCGGAAGAACACCTTTGCTTTTTTGAACTTCTTTTTATGTCAATTATTTAATAAATATTTGAATTGTGAACGTATATGGGTTCCATTATATAAGATGATGCACTGTTAGATTTGATATTAAATATTGAGATTAAAACACTTAAAACAAGCCCTATTTATTAATCACCATTGATATCAAATCTAATAATAAGTTATCATAGATTTCATCTTTCTCGGACACCAAACAAGAGAGAATGATCAAACTAGCATCCCCTATAACTTTTCATTTCGAAGTAGGATTTCATCCCTTTCACATTTCTCTTTTCTCCTCTCTCTTTCTATTTAAACAGTCACAATTATACCACGTCAACATCTTGTGTTGACTTCTTTAGACTTGGAAAAGAAATTCTACTTCTTTAATTTCACTGTTTCTGTGAGGAAGATCTCTGAAAGATAAAGATGATTCTTCACATTACACTTTCACTGTGACTGTGAATGTATGTACTTATAAAATTCCAAACTTAAAACCTAAATTCTCTGCCTCACCCTCTCTCTGACCCAAGTCTCTCCCCTCTCTCGTGTGAACTCGGAGCCTCTCAATTTGGGCAACGTTTCATCACTTGATTGGTCACACCTCATACATCACCCAATATAATATCTCAGAGCTCCTCCTTCTGCGACCAGCCATGGATGCCGCAGCAGCTTCTGCTACTACAATGACGGCCGTTAACTTCCTAGGAACTCCAGTCACCCAAACAATAACTACCCCGACTACCTTGTCCTCTTCGATTCCTAACTCGAACCCGAAAATTCACACTCTTTATCTCCAAAACTCCAACCCCAGAAATAGAGTTATTCCTCTGCTCCCTCGCTGCTCCACAAAGCCAGACACCGGCACCACCGACAACGAAAAACCACAAAATTCGACCGTTGAACCCAATTTAAATGCAAACCCCACGAACGCATCAACACCCTCTTCGAAAGGTGCAATCTTTTCTCCTATACTACCACCATCAATTTCTTCTTCTGTCACCAAAGGATTGGTATTCGATTTGGGTCTGGAAGGTTCGTGGGACAGCGCAGAAGTCGGGTCACCAGTTGTGAAGAGGTTTCTGGGTGATGAGGAAGAGAGGTGGTACATGTGGTACTATGGGAGTTCGAATTCGGAGGGTTCGGATTCGATTGGATTAGCAGTTTCGAGCAATGGGGTTCATTGGGAAAGAGGCGGAGGACCAGTTCAGTCGAACCAGGACGTGGGAGCGGTGATCAATTGCGGGAAAGATTGGTGGGCGTTTGACACCCAGAGCATTAGGCCATCTGAGGTGGTGGTCATGTCCAGCTCAAAGGTCAGAGCTTCCAGCGCTGTTTACTGGCTCTATTACACTGGCTACAGCGCTGAGGAGGCAGAGATTTCTTCCGATCGTCGCAATTTGGAACTGGATTTGGAGAACCCGGAAAGGATGAAGAATGGTGGGAATGCCGGGAAGATTTTGAAGTCTTTGCCTGGACTGGCAATTAGTCAGGATGGGAGGCATTGGGCAAGGATTGAAGGGGAGCATCACAGCGGGGCGCTTTTCGATGTGGGACTGCAGGAAGAGTGGGATTCTTCATTTGTTGCAGCTCCTCATGTGGTTTATCATGAGAGTGGTGATCTTAGAATGTATTACCATTCATTTGATTTGGCAAATGGGGTTTATTCAATTGGGATTGCAAGATCAAGGGATGGGATTAAGTGGGTAAAGTTGGGGAAAATAATTGGGGGAGGAAGAAGTGGAGGGTTTGATGAGATGGGAGCAACGAATCCATGTGTGGTGAGGAACAAGAAAGATGGGGATTATTTGATGGCATATGAAGGTGTTTGTGCAGATGGAGGGAGGGGGATTGGATTGGCTGTGTCCAAAGATGGCTTGAAGGACTGGACAAGGATTGGAGATGGGGTGGTACTAGAGGCATCTGAGGAATATGGGTGGGATAACAAAGGGGTTGGATCTCCATGTTTGGTTCAGATGGATGGGGAAGAAGATGAGTGGAGGTTGTATTATAGAGGTGTTGGGGATGGGGGGAGGAGTGGGATTGGAATGGCAGTTTCAGAAGGGAGTGATGTTAGAAGGTTTAGAAGATGGGCAGGTTTCCATTTGTGAGATTTGTATGTGTTCATTGAAATTTGAATTTGTTGTTTCTCATTTGGGTGTGGATTTTTATCATTGTTTGTGAGTTTGTGATTGCAAAGTTCACACACCTTGAATATGACTGCTATTTGCTCTAAATCAAACCAAATCATAGGTAAATAAAGGATAGGTTTAATGAGCATAGATGAAGTTCATACTAAATTTTAAGTTTGTCTATACCTGTTTTTAGAAGGGCTAATAACGCTTTCAGATAATTAAAAATCAATCGCTAAAAATACTTAAAAGTGGTTTTCTAGACAATACTTGAATTTTTAATCAAACTTTTATCCTACTTCTGAAAAACACTTTATGGTTCAAACGTACCCTTAGGATTAGATGAATTGGTTGACTCGTTTATATTCAAGTTGAATTAGATGTACTAGTCAAGAATGAACTTAGCCTGTTAAATTGCATGAATGACTTAGCCTGTTAAATGACTAATCCTTCCCAATTGAAAGTTTGTCTCCATTTTTTTCTTTCAAATACTTTTGAATGTAGTGAGTTGTTATCTAATGGAATCCAGTTCCAAGTACTAGAAGTGACATTATGATTCAGCAAAGGAGTCCCTAAATTTGAAATCCAAACACAACATATTCAAATGCCAAGGTCAAAGCTTATTACAGTAGTGGAGAGGAGTGTTGTCCTTACACTACGGATTGAGTTCGAATTCTGTCGGCTTCTAAATTTAACATCTAATCTAACAAATTTATCGTTTGACTAAAAATAAAAAATAAAAAAAAACCAAGGTCAAGGCCTATCTTTTAGGTTGTCTTCAGTCCAAGCCCGAATATGGATAGAAAGGTTCATGCCCTAAGTGGTGAATTAACTCTTACCTGATGGTTAGATGAGGTTTTAGAGAAAGGAACGCAATGATCTACTTTGATTTGGGAAGGCTGAATAGTCTTCAATGTATTGCAGTCGAAATGTTTCTAACTTCTCAAATATGTTTACAACTTTCAATCACGAAACTTTTGGCATTAGAAAGAACAATACTACATTATGTAGTTTTTTTTTGTATGCATGTATTCAGGCGAAGATTTCTCCGGAGAGGGCTCCTCGTCTCTCAGCACAGCTCCCTAAGAGATTGGCACTTTGGATGTGTAGTCGGGCTCTTACTTATTGATGTACTGCAAGAAGAGAACAAAGTTAGTTCTGAAATGTGCCTTTGTGGGGCCTTAGGTGTAAGCCTTAAGGCTCGCAATCAAAACTAAGTGCTAAGCGTGCCACTACTATCTCAGTATAGCAGATTTAGAACAAGAGTTTGTTTAGTCGATTACTTGTGTCCCAAGTTACTCGGACTTCTTGTTATCAAAGGATTGTCGTGGATGGGTTAAGTCCACATTAAGTTCTTTTTATTGCCTTGTGACCAATGACTTTTAGTTCATAGTCTTGTACGTTCGAATGAAGGGAGTCCAGATCCCCTTAAGCCATTTACTTGGTTCTAGATTGGTCTTTAAATGAAAGCATATCCATTAAACTAACCAGATCCAGGTACAAATGAGATTCTTAAAGTAAGAAAACTGATGGGTATGATTTGGATACATGCTGGAGAATACATTAAGCAGTAGATCTATTAACTTAGAAAACAAACAAAGAGCTTTGAGCAAGATTTCACCTTGTCGAGCAAGGTTGAACCTCTTGCAATCATTTCTCTTTGAGTTTACAGGGGTTGTGTGCTAAAAAGGGATGGATGGTAAACAAGTTTACATAAGGGAATCGATACTACGTCATTAGGGGTGATAGCAGAGCTTTAAACTAGACAAAAGATGGCTTTTGTAGGGAATGAACCTGAAAATGACTGAGATATGGGCTGATTACAACTTTTGGATGCAAATCTGGCTTGAGAGCAGAGTTTTGTATGTTTGTTTGTTTGATTGGTTGAGTGTCCTTTTCTTTGGGGCCTCTTCCTCCTTTTACAAACGAATTAGCCCAATTGTTGTGTCTTTGCTCTTGCCCGAAAACACTTGGAGGGTAGTGAGTCATCATCTTTTTACTTGTACTGCCACTGAAAAATGTTTTTTGGCTGATTGTGAGTTAGTCTCCATTACTTGACATTTAATGCATAGGTATATGGCCTATACATTAAATGGGGAGGTGCCAATTTGTCTCTGGGCTCGATGTTGGACTTTGGCAAGTCTTCTCTTAGCGAGCAACTATGGGCTTCCACACATTTGCAGCCCAATATTCAAATATTAACCAAAACACATGCATACATTATCTAGTCATGAAATAATTTTTGTAGTATGACATGACAAAGTTGTAAATGATTTTGTTTCTTGAATAATCAACTAACAAATTAATAGAACATTGTTATCTTCTGGTTGATCAAATAACTTGTTATTTAAAACTAAAGGCAACAACTCCTTATTACACTTAATTAATTAGTCGCTAATCATCAACCCTCTGATCCCCTAACAGTTACCTTACCCTAGACTCTAAAAAGTCAAAAGACAGGCGATCCAGACGGTGAAGTATCAACCAAATTGAGTAAACTGTTCCAGTAACTCCTGTTCTCTTCAAACCCGTCACCGCCACAGCTTCCGTTGCCGCCGACGCCATTTTCGGAGATATCTCCTCCCAGAGACGCGTTCTGCTGATGATCCTCTGAGTTGTAAACCAAAACATCCGTGAAATCCTCCATGATCATACTTGAAAGCCCAGTTGGCACAATCACATTTTCCTCCTCATCAATACTACCTGACCTATAATTGTCCGCAAACCATGCAGCACTAGCATCCGTACAGCCATAGGTAACATTATCATTGTCCTGCAACAACCCGGACTCGCATGGAACAACATTGTTTATGTTTTGCATTGGAGGAGGATTAAACGCGTTATTAACGTGCGGGAAGTTCAACGTGGACGTCGGAGATTCAAGGTCGTCCATGGCAGTCATAGAACCACCTGAAAACACCATACTGTTAACATTGTTTCTAATTGTTGACTTTGTAGTCAACGACCATGCCCCTTGCCATGCTTTCAGCACATCCAGACACGGAAGCGCCGGCGGGGCCTTGCTGTGTACTACATGGTGAGCAGGGCTGGGGGAGCTGCTGATCATGAGGTGGTGTTGGAGAGGGTTAGCGTTGGTGATGCCAAGCTTGGATTCCTTGCCCAGTCGGGCCTCGGCTTCGAGCCTGGCGCTTTCCCACTGAGCCATGTGGCTTATGTTGGCAGTGTCCCTCGCAAGGCCGCTGCCAGAGCCGAGACCCTCGTGGTGCTTCGGCTTGTGAGTCATCGGGTCGATGCCCATCTTGGTTAGTCTCTTCTTGAGATGTGTGTTCCAGTAGTTTTTGATCTCGTTGTCTGTCCTCTTCGGCAAATGGGTTGCTATAGCTGACCACCTGAGATCAGTGAAGTAATCATTGAGTACATATCTAACAATTTACATACTAATTATCCTTTTCATGGCTTAACATATAAATAATTAACTAAATTATTAATTAATAAAGAAGGTGATAAAGGAGAAGATTAGTACTATATATACACAAACACATGTATCTATACACATGAACTTGCTAGGGTTGTCTGGGTTGGACGATGTATAAAACTGGAGGGAGAGAGAGAGAGGTGAGCGTTTGGGAAGAACGTACAGTAATGAGCTCACTGCAGGGAGTAATTGTAATTGCACAAACTCTAATTGTATATATCATATATGTAATTCAGTACTTCAGTACTGTTGGAGTAAGTGATAAAAACCTAGTCATGATCACTGTACAAACTAAAAATTATATTTAGATATTAAAGTTAAATTGACCTATTTCCGAGAAGAGCATGGAGCTGAATGATGGTCTGCTCTTCTTGCAAACTGAACTTTCCTCTTTTGATATCGGGCCTCAGGTAATTAGTCCACCTCAATCGACAGCTCTTCCCGCATCTTTGAAGCCCTATTTTTACATCACAAAACCACCCAAAATTAACACGGATGTGCATGAAAAAAAAAAAGGGAGTTATATCCTGCATGCATGTCTAGCTTATAACCTTTTATTATTTCCCTAAGAAAAGTTTAGTGTGGAGGATTATTGTACATCACCTGCTTTTGCTGGCAAAGCTCGCCAGCTTCCATGGCCATGCTCTTCGATGTAAGTCAAGAGCTTTTGGTCTTCTTCTGGAGTCCACGGTCCCTTTTTCAAACCCACCTTTTCGCAGCATGGAGACCTCCCCATTTAATTTGAAACCCTAGCTAGCTAGGTAGCTCTAAGACAGTAAAGCAAGGATATATGATCTCTCAAAGCTTAATTTGGCCTAGAAAAATGTTGGAAAACCAGAAAGGGTGATGCCAATATATATATAAACGATACATAAGGAATTAAATAGTATGTGGGGACATGTGGCGTCCATCCAGTGGTTTGTTTTTGCTCTTCAAATAGTAGGTGGGGTTTCAATTTAACTCTCACTAGCATTAGAAACTAAGGAAAATTAATGAAAATGGCTTGAAAATTTTGAGTTTTAACGATAAGGACAAAATAAAGGGTAAAGTGAATAGTACCAGGTTTGACTTTTTAGTGTAAAAATATGATTTTTCGTTAAAGTGAACAGTATCGCGGACTTTTCGTTAAAACTCCCTAGAAACTATATATGATTGTGCATTGTACAATTACTCATACGATTTGTCTACTTCATGCCCCCCCCCGCTCGACACCTTTTTTTTTATCTTATTGACATAGTGGGAGTTGTCAGAGAATTGAATCATAATTACTTGTAAACTTATCATAAACGTGACAAATTAAATTTCTTAGACATCTGTCATGGCGATAGTCTTATAATATAAAGGAGGCGGTTGTGAAATTTGACTTTATCATTCAGTATATTAATCGACATATATAATATATACTTGTATATATTAGCATTTGAGTTTAGGAATGTCCTTACATAATATTTAGGGCTTTTTATTGCAAGAATTATTATTTTTTGTATTTTTTTTTATACAAGCAAAATTGGGAGAGGGCATAAGAAATCAGGACCTCAGGCTCATGAATGGAGCCAATGAAGACCTATTGGGGGTCGATGCTCCACTCAAGTAATTCATTATTAAGTTGCATACTACAGTTGTATACGTACACTTGTTATATTTGAAAAAAGTATATGTATCTAATATCAAATATTATATGAGTAAAAGTGTTATTGTTCCATCATCAAATATAAAAACCCCTCTCCTGCCTCTCATGTATTAATATTTTTCTCTCCACTTTGCCACTTTGCGTTACAGCATGAAAATTTCTATAACATTGAAATTGTGATATATCATCATTTGGAATCATCATCATTATTATATTGGATATAAGGCATACTATAATAAGGTTTTTGTTAATTAGTTGTTTTTCAGGTTTCTCCCATCAGAAGAAATTTCTAACTCCGTCTCTGTTCAGGTGTAAGAGATAATGCTTTTAGCTAACTGAGCTACAAGCCTATTACAGATTTGTTGGGTTTTAATCGTGCTATAATCCTACGCTCGTTGGTACTTGAAAAACATGCACAAACAAACGTTTTTTAAACTGTGAGGGCATTTAATTTTCAAAGGTTAACAGAGCTAGCTAAAGCAATATTGCTCTTCCAATTCATGACGCATACTTTCAAATCCAACTAAAATTATTGTACATTGTAGCAGTGAATATAATCGACAGGCACATACAAACCACGATGATTGCAATCTTGTGGCTGTTTGCTTGCATATTGTTGTTATTTTGTGAATGCATGTCTGCCAATTAATTGCCAGACTTACTGGCCAGTGTGAATTTGCGAACTCGAGGTTACAGAGCTAGAGCTGATAGTTGAGGGAGCCTTTATCGTTTGCTTCAAATTTAAGATTTTAACAGGGGTGGGAAGTCGGACTTTATTACCCGACCAATTGTACGTATGTTCTGTAAATGCTTCCAGCTATATATACTCAACATATACACTACGCACTATACGTATCACTACAGAATACTTCATATTTCGACAAATTTATGTAAAATAATTAGGATTTGTAAAAGAGTACTACGTTCTTCAGAATATTTTAGGTAAAATATTGTTAGCATTCTGATAAATGCATAACTCTATGCTACGGGCCTACGGCCAGTCCAATTCACACAATTTCTAAATCAATGCAGTGTGAATGCCACAATTTCTAAATCAATGTAAAAAACCGTGTGAACGTTTTGAAGATGTTAATCTATGGGCCATTAGGTTCACACCAATAATGTGCAAAATTAGCCAAATTGCTATTTTCGAAACTTGGAGTTTTATCATAAAATCAGTTGGTAATATGGGGAGTAGCTAAATTACTTATGAGTATATGTAAGGTCCTTTCTTTTCCCGATGTAGGATTAATACTCTCAACACACCCCCTCACGTGTGACAGATTTTCAAGCCTATAGTATGTGGACAACACAAATTGTGTGAGGTGGAGCATTCATGGCCGTTGGACTTCACATGCTGGACAACCTGCATGATACCATGAAGAAAGTTAGAGTTCCACCATAAAATTAATTGACAATATGAGGAGTTGTCTAATTACTTATAAGCACATGTAAAATTTATTTTTTTCCCGATGTGAGATTGATACTCTCAACACCATATCTACGTTCATGTACCATTCTAAGCATTGGGGATTGGGGATGCTAAACATAATATTATAGTATATACATTATGTTGTATTGTCAATGATGATTTATGAATAATGACTTAAGAAAATACACAATTATGATTATGAGATTACTTTGAAGAGCATACATGTCTAAACGAATGATTAGCATCATATTTACTAAACTGATTAGCACTTGAGCGCTCACGTGTATATGTTTAAACTTACCAAACTGTGATTCATTTACTCCCAAACGAACAAAAATCCTTGAATGCACTTATTTCTATCTCACCAAAATATGAATGGGTCCACACTGATCGCCCTAGCGGTATGCACTACGTAAAGATTATCATAATAAGCACGTTGCATGCATGCAGAGAGAAAATCAACTCTAATTACAATTTGAAATACCAAGATGGCTCTCTTAAAGTGGGATTCTCCATGAATTCTCTACCATCTTACACTTTGTTGCTAATTTTCGTGTCAGCATTATAAAATATTGTACCAAAAACATAAGGTGATATACGGTCCATAGAGAGTCTCATTATCATTCTCTTACAAATTATAAGAACCTACCGAAATTCAGAAATAGTACTTAATGCAATGGTATTGAAGATGGTGGTAAAGTAGTTAAAAGGTTTCTGTTCAGGGTAATAAAATTACCACCCCCAAGATATAAATACGGCCCTCCCATTTGGTTATCAAATTAACTTTCTTTACAGTGAATTCATGGTTGATCTAATTTCTTGACATGCAATATTAGATGGCTGGTGAGATCATATGAGACGTATTCATTGATCATCACTGTGTATTACTGGTAGTGATGAATTTCATAATAATCGACTTTCACGTGCATGGTAATTTTTATGACTTTGAGTTCTTCAATTTTACAATCTAGTTGATCAACGAGTTGTAACTCAATTGATTAAGAATATTTTCACTTGTACTCGAAGTTTGAATCATATTCTTCACTATCACTTGTATATTGTCGGTATCATATTGAGGAATTCTCATATAGTAACCCTAGACTCTCCTTTGTCAAACTCTTGTACAATGTAACCAACATTATCATAGTGTAACAAAAACTATGGCAGCGTGAGCCTAACTTAACTTTGAGCGAACTACAATACATCATTGTCTTCTTATGCATTTGTGCGAGTTTTCCAAAATTTGACATCAACGTATGTATGAACAATAAAATCATAGTTTTTATTTTAGTTTGAACTTTTAAGCTTTAGGGGCTTGTATTCAATTGAGATTTTGAAAGATTTTAAAATGTTATAAATTCACAGAGTTTCATAGACTAATCCCCTTCTCATGTACGTATTTTTAGCCTTCGAATTAAAACTCACCTTTACTTTCTTTTCTTTAACAAACGAAGTGTGGGGCTTAGTTAAGTCTCACAATAAGCTAGCAATAATGTGATTCAAATTCGCCTTTAGTGAGAATCGAACCTAAGACCTCTCACTTGCAAGTAAAAAAGAATATTATTATATTATAGTACTATGTACCACCTCTACTTTTTTAGGAAAAGAATATTAGGTGTCGTCCTCTACTTTTTTAGGAAAATAATATTAGGTCTTCTTCGTGTTCTTCAACGAGGCTCTATAACGGCTTTTCTGCTCTTTTGCGCCGGAGAACTGCCTTCGCCAGATTGTGCCCGGGCTAAGGCCTCAACTGTATGTTGATTTTGAAAATTTCGACAGGGCTATAGTCACTATTAATTAGGACTAGGATTCTCTCCCCTCATATTTCCATCCGCTTTCATCTCCTTCTCTCACATTATCTTATTTTGTCTTACTTTTGCTATAAAAAATTAATATAAGATGTTGATATGGTTTAACCGTGACCGTTCAATTAGAAGGGAAGGGAAGGGGAGAGAAAAAAAAAAGGAAGAGAATCCTACTCATATTAATTAATTATATGTCTGAGTTAAATTAAATACATAATTTATTTCACACCCTTTTGGCAGTTGGGAAATTGCTTCCAAATACTGGGTTGTGGGGTATATCAACATACAGTTAAATTAATTTATGATCCCCTTAATTAATTAAAGAAAAAATTGTGGTGGATTCATAAAACAGTTAATTAATTCTTTCATAAATGAGAAAACACAAATAATTCAGTGTCGGCAGTGCCGGTGTGAACAGGGACTGGTGTATTCGATGAAAGTGAGAGTCTGAGGTGTTATTTATTTATTTTTATTTTTTTTGACAAATGATAATGATTTAAATTGTTAAATTTAGAAGAGGAGAATTGATGAGGATCGAATACAAGCTATAGTGTATTTTCATATCATCTACAGACAGTGGTGGATCGTGGAAATAATATTAGGGGATCAATAAGAATAGCGTGCGTAGTGCGTAATTTTTTTTAGTACAAATAACATGCATATCGTCATTTCATCGAGTCTTGGTAGACCTGAAGTTATTTGGAAAGGTATACTGCACACGTTAATGCTTCATTTGCGAGGGTAACTAACATGTTCCAAGACTACTCTTATATGAATGCTTAACAAAGAAACACACTTATCTTGAACACACTAATAATGTTTGATACCATTGTATTCCATTAATATGTTTGTCCAAAAATGATGATGTTGGAGGGCATGTATGAAGCCAACTCTAATCTTCAAAAGAGCAGCACCCAAGGTATCCATGGACGTTCAACGCAATTCAGAGGGTCAGCACCCAGAGTATCTATGAACATTCATCAAAGTTCGCGAGGTCAGCTGACCCCACCTTGCCCCTCAATGCATCCGCTGCAGACTGAACTGGTGTGTTTCTAATTACCGTTACTTCGTTACAGACAGAACTTTGAGGCATGACAGACAATGCTGTTAGAATTGGAGCATGCAATCCAAAGTAGTAACTGGTAAGGAGTCGAGAAGTTTAATATTTTAGGTTCTATTTGATAATTATTTTGTTTTTATAAAATAATTAATATTTAACTTTTAGTTTTTGTTTGGACGATATGTTTAATTTTTAGTTAGAAATAAATAGAAAATATAAGAAGAAAAAACTCTTGTAGGTGTGAATGAAATATAGGAAGGGTGACAGAAAGAACGGGGAAGATATTCACATAAAACCTCACGTTTCTTTAACATCTCTTCCATCAGTAGCGGATGAACATTGGGACCAAGGTGGTTCTAACTTTTAAGACCATCCGAAGTCTGAAAAATATATATGTGAATATTTTTGAGGATTTTCCGAATGTTTGTATAGGTTCTTTTTATGCCTACTAAATTTTGATGTAAGTCCTGCTAGGCATATCTTGACAGGTTGCCTCGGCCGTACTTGAAAAATTCTCTCTATATCACTCATCAGATTGCATCAACATATGTCGATATCTATTGACATGTGTGCAACATGGTTTGGCTGACAACAATAAGCCAACTAAGTATTCGACGAAATATCCTAGTGAATAAACTAAAGTTTTATTTTTGGCTTCGCCCTCTGTTTCTATCTTGTATTTAACTCTGGACCAGCAAAAGTCAATTTTTGGATTGAACACTGTCTTCCACCATCCTTCCTCCGTTCTTCAATGACCCCTCATTTCTCCTATATACTTCCTTCCAATCTCGAACACAAGAATAAAAACTAACACCAAAATGATTATCAAAATACACCATTAGTATTTTCATTTTCATATAATCTCCTTTGTTTCTCCCTCCTCGCAGCTCCCCATCACATCCCTTCCAACTACCAACTGCTTAGCGAGGATTGAGGAAGGTGGGTGGGCAAGAGAAGGAGACTATCCCAACATAAATTGCACACTAGTTTTACATTAGTTTTATGTCTCTGCCAAGCAACGTTGTCGTTACTTGTATGAATGTAGGGCGAGCAACGTTGTCGCTACTTGTATGAATGTAGGGCGACATCCATCTTCTGGAAACATAAGTACACTGCTTGCTATACTACCTAATAACTAACTTAGTCTCTGTGGCACCTTTTATGTCTTTAAATATAAGGCAGTGTAATTTGTTGGGACTCAATTAGACCTGTAAACGGGGCGGGTTTATTATGTTTGAGTCTGGTTCAATCTGACCCGTTAAGTTAACGGGTCATCCGAACCCGACCCGTTTCACCCGTTAACACTCATTAAAAATTATTATTATTATTTTTTTTTTTGCATAGAGTTTATTTTTTGTTGTTAAGACTTTAATGAAATTACTAAAACATCCTTAACTAACGGGTGCTAATGGGTTGACCCAAAGTAACCCGTTATTTAACGGGTTGTTAATGGGTTCATCCGTTAACGAACCGACCCGTTAAACATCCATCCAAATACTTATATTAACGGATCGGGGTCCAAAATGTCAGGTCTAGGCTCAATGGCTCGTGTCCTTGTTCATCCGAATTGCACCGATATTATTTTCTAACTTCACGTACAACTTAATTAGGTCTTCACGTATGTGTGATCAAGTTCTTAATGTACCTATTTTGGCAGTCTCATCTCCCATTTTTGGGACTATTCTAAATTTCTAAAGTAACTATATATGCTAAGTAATTAAGGCTATATATGTTTAGGGTGAGGGTTTTCCAAAGTCCAAGGGATTAAGGTCAAGTTAGTAAAGCATAAATCATAAAAAATTAGATACGAGAGATCAGAAAAGCCCTCCTTGAGTATTATAAATACATGTAAGAGGAATTAGCAAAAACCTACTTGGAATGTGTCATTTGCTAATCTCTTTTGCATGTCTTTGTAATCCCTCCTATATCCGGAGGGCTTTTCTAATCCCTCTTATCTAATTTTTATGATCCGTTCCTTGCTAACTTGGCCTCAATCTCTTAGAATTTGGAAAAACTTCATCCGAAAATAGGTCGTCCGAAGCTCATAGACCTCCTGCGTGTACTAGTATAATACAAAGATATACGTTGCAAAACGGAAATGTATTTCACTCTAGCCATTGTACTCGGCTTCGATTAACATAATATCATTTAATGTATGTAGGGTCAATTTGTACATGCATATTCAGTTCGCGCGTATTGGTATCGATCTAGATTACAAAATATTTTAGATGTTATGGCCGTAGATCAAGACGGTTTGTTTAAAAAAAGTAAAAATGTTGTACAGCCTCCACATACATGAAATGTATGTTTATAGGTCCAAGATTTTACTCGTGTATGATGTCTCTTTCCAAAAGTAGGTTTTATTATTCGTTAGCGGATGAGCTTTTTGGACGTCATAACGAGGTTTTATAAATTATGGAAAATGATTTCTGCTCATTCTTTTATTTTTCTGCACACTCGAGTGAGAAGTAAAAGAGTGATGAGTCGTGTAAAAATAGTTGTGGTGAGTGAGGTGAGCAGAGTAATGAATGGTGGTTCTGTTCCTCATTACATATTTACTTTTTTTTTTTGGGTAAAGATTACATGTTTACTTTGGCAGTTGGCAATCACAACGTTTTATGGTGGTGGTTCTACAAGTTGGTTGTTTTTGCTTCATCATCTATGATCTATCTAACCTTTCAGTTCATTTAGTTTAAAGAATCAATGTGATTATATTTATGGGATCATAACTTGGAATCTGAAAGGTAATCAATAATCCCCCTCCCTAGAATCACATGAGACAGGACAGCAACATACTTTTGGCCCCCGAATGAAACGGTACACCAAAGCAGAGCCGGTTGTCCCAAGGAATGCATCCTTGGGAGTTCAAACTAAACCAACCCCTTGGGGTTTTGTCCAAGTATAAGATAAACTATCCCTCGAATAAAGGTCACGAACCAAAACGATACATGGTTGTTTAGATATGGGATAAACATACCCTTTAGCGATATGATACCTAGGTGTTCAAGTACGAGATACATAACCATATTAATGAAGGGCTAACTTATATTTTGATTCCTTAGTAGGGCAAGATTTGTTATGCTGAGAAATAATACGTATACCTAGCATACGAATTCGGATGAATTTCACCAAATAAATATACTTCTACAGAAAGCTTCAAGGGTTGAGTTCAGTCCAGTTCAAACAGTACACAGCCTGAGCCTGCGGCCCATAACTACAACTTTGATACAGGATTTCATCTCCTACTTAGGCTTTATCAAAAATGGCAGCTAAAGTTAATCACAGGGTGTAAAGCTTTGAACATATACCTAGTCTATCTATAACTGTAAGAAAGAGGAGATCATACGAAAAGTGCAGCCGATATTTTCGCACTGAAGCTTCCGACGGAATAATCTAATGGGTGAACTGCAACTTGCCTTTGCAAAACTAACTTGCTCTGCAAGAAGAAATGTTCAAGGCTAATTGATTCTTCTTCTGTGTTTTTTTTTTTTGACATAGTCAAGGGTATCCCAAAGGCTTCCTAGGCACAAGAACTAATCGCTCCGGCGCATGTGTAATGCTCCAACTGTGCATTGCAGCACAGTGCCCGGCCACTTTGACAGCTTCGGGGTTCGAACCTAGGTTGGGGAGCACACCCAACTAGGCAAGAACCACCAGGCCACTTGCAGTGGTTGATTCTTCTTCTGTTTTGTTTCGTGTTTCAAATAATTTGGGACATATTGAGGGGACAAATTCCAAAACACAACAGAATTTCACTGAAAAGTGAATCTTTCTTCATTGCATATTATGAAGGCAATAATCTTGAATGCTTGACAAAAGAACAATTTTAAAAGAGAAAGAAAGAACGAAAACTCACGAAATTGATAATTCCCATCGTAAGGGCTTGCTGGCTCTGTATAGGCTTCAATTGACATGGAGTAGTATTATCAATGGGAACCTGAAAGGTGAGAGCGGATGGCAAGACACATCAGAAGGATGAGAATCCTGCAATTTGTCGAAACTTCTCATATGAGACCCAGAACACGAATTGCCAAGGACCGAGCCTTGCCCATGTAGGAAAGAACCCTTTCCACAGCGCTCTTAAACCTTCAACTTTGACAGTCTTCACCAGACAATCATACGAATTGTTGTACATAATCTTCCCTTCCTTGCTCCTCGATTCATTCATCATTCTCGTCTTTACCACATCAGCTGGACAACTCAAAGCAGTTGCCGAAAGGCCTGACATGATCGACGCCAAAGTGTGAGCGTATATGTTGTCTTCAGAAATCCGATTCTCGATCACAAAACGTTTTGCCTGATCATAACAAGCCAATTCTCCCACGTTCACCAAGAATGCTCTTTGGACATTAGGGAAAACCCCTTTCCAAAGTCCCCCAACGCCTTCTGCTCCTACGATCTTGTTCAAAGCATCGAAACACCCCGAATACCGAGGCTGCATACCTTGGGCCACCGTCCGACCGTCTGCTTGCATCCTTACCTTAACAAGATCTGCAGGGCTTGCTACCAACTGCACTACTAGCAGTAAACACAAGCATATCATTACTTCCGAAGCAAATGCAGAACTTAAAACAATTATTGCGCCATTTGATTGGCAGGAATTGCACGGCTAGAACAATCATGTCCAAAAAGCTTGTACTTTTCAGTAGGGTTTTTGTATGTACAAAAACTAAAGTCGCAAGCTTTCTTTTTCCTGATTGTCCACTACAAAAAAGCTTAGAATTTTAATTTTTTCTTTACATAATCTTATGGATTTTCCAAATTCCCAAATCCAAATAACTTATCAAAATTATAAATTCCAAAAAAAATTGAAAACCCAACATGTTAAGCACAACAAGAAAGCAAGTTACCTGAGCAACGACGCCGGAGATTCCACCGGAGAGAGCTTTGGCGGGGAGAGAGAGGGACCCACCGTCGCTCTTCAGCGAGTTTCTGAGCTGCTCGTACCCGACGATCCGAATCGGCGTGTAGAAGAGGTGTCTGAGAATGGCCGGTGACAAGCCCTTGTACAATCCCACCGGACCTTGCTCCCGCACGATTTCCGAGGCGACCCGGAACGCGTTGGTACGCCGGGTTGACCCAACCGACACCGACTCGCCTTGCAGCTGCAGCCTCGTCTTCGTCAGGTCGACCGGAAACGTTGTCGTCTCCGCCACCATCGCCGAGACCGACGCCAGTAATATCTTCCTGTACGCTCCGGGGTCTTCGCTCTGTTTCATCGTCGACGAGCAAAAGCTTGGAAATTGAATCAGTAAAGCTACTATAATCTAATCCTGTAAACGACATCCCTTTCCAAAAACGACAGCGTGTTCTGTATGTCGTTTATTTACTATCTGAACACTGAAGTTTGAACTCTCCGCAGCGTGTAAATTGGAGGGTTTCCAGTTTCGAGCTTCCGCGCCTTCTGCAATGGCGGATTCGATTTCATCAGTCTGTAACCTAGCGGTTCTCGACAGGCTCAGCGAGGACTCCATCAACGAAATCCTCGAAAGCTACAGCGGCTTCTGCGCCGCAACAGACACCCTTCTGACCGGCGCCGGCGACCTCTCCGCCGGTCAGCAGATCGTATCTCACGTGCACGGCCTCTGCAAGCACGGGCTCGAGTCCCTCCTCCGCGACTACTTCCTCGGCGCTCTCGAGCGAACCTTCGAGAAAAGTGGCGCCTTGAAATTTTGGCGGCATTTCGAGGCGTACGACGGCGACGGTTCGATCGAGGAGGTAGTGTTCTACAACGCTCTGGAAGAAATAGCAATGGAAAAGCAGTACCAGGAGAAGTGCTTATTGATTCTGGTTCACGCTTTGCAGTCTTACAACCAAGGAAGCCATGATTCTGATGATTATAGAGCGGAGCTTTTTGCTAAGTACCAGTTATCAGTGTCTTCGGTTCTTATGGCAACTCTCCCTCGACATTTTCCAGGTACCGAAAAGTTCATAAAAATCTCGACTTTGATCGATTTACATTTCCCTTTTTCTAATTTGGTTCTGCAATTACTGCAAATTTTTTATGCCTCAATTTTTTCTGAATTCTAGAGGTACTCCACTGGTATTTTAGGGGAAGGTTGGAGGAACTGAGCACTATAATGGGCGGGGAATTCCCGCGTGACGATGAGGATGATGGTGCAGATGATATGGATGTGGATGACAAATGCAAAGTCTCATACAGGAGTGGACAGATGGAGATTGATGAGTGCTATCCCCAAGGCAGGTTCTTGGACAACAATAAATTGGTGAACAACATTGGGAAGGTTGTTCGCGATCTTAGAAGTCTCGGGTTTACATCTATGGCTGAAGATGCCTATGCCTCTGCTATATTTTTGTTTCTAAAGGTAATCAGTCTCTGCTGTTTTTTTGGTCTATTACATTTTACTTTTTATTTCATTTGTCTTTCGAACTTCTAATTGTCTTGTTTGAGTGGCAGGCCAAAGTTCATGATCTTGCTGGTGATGATTACCGGGTTTCTTTTTTGGAGTCCATTAAGCTGTGGATACAGGTTGCTTTCGCGTGCTTGCGCTTTCTTTCCATTTTGTTGTAGAGTTGTGAAGCCACAATTATGTCGCGCATTAATGGTTTAATCATACGTTAAGGCTTTATGTTTTCAAAGTGTAAAGTTTTCTTTTATCATTCCTATGTGTATTTTGCAGGCGGTGCCTCTTCAGTTCTTGCATGCTCTTCTTGCTTATCTTGGTGACACTGTTAGTTATGATAGTGCTTCATCTGGTCTCAAGTCACCTTTGGCTTCATGCCCTTCTACATTTTATCCTGGAATCGACATTCCATCAGAAGGACTTGTTAGATGGCAGTTGCGACTTGAGTATTTTGCTTATGAAACTTTGCAAGATTTAAGAATAGCCAAGTTATTTGAGATTATTGTGGATTATCCTGACAGGTATGTGCTTTTCTTAACTTTGGGTTCCCTTGCTTTCCAGTTGTTGAAGTCCACCATGATATTTAATTGGTTAAGGAGGGGGAATCCAGTAGCTTTTACGAGCTGTATTGTGGCTTACCATGACCACTTTTTGTCTTTTTTGGGTTTTGCAGCTCTCCTGCGATTGAAGATTTGAAACAATGTCTTGAATACACTGGACAGCATTCTAAGCTGGTTGAGTCATTTATCACTGCACTGCGTTATCGTTTACTTACTGCAGGTGCCTCAACCAATGACATTTTGCATCAATATGTTTCCACTATTAAAGCACTCCGGACTATAGATCCAGCAGGTGTTTTCCTCGAATCAGTTGGCGAACCAATAAGGGACTATTTGAGGGGAAGGAAAGACACCATAAAGTGCATTGTGACCATGCTTACAGATGGCACTGGTGGGAATTCAAATGTGTCTGGAAACACTGGGGATAGCCTTCTTGAAGAATTAAACAGAGACGAAGAAAATCAAGAGAACACTGGTCTTGATGACGATTTCCACACTGATGACAAGCAAGCATGGATAAATGCGTTACGGTATGTGCATGGAAGGCTATGGTTGAAGATTGAAGTGTAATTTAGTGAATTTTGGCGCTTACTATATATAGGTGATGTAATTTCTGAGTGATTCTGCCATTTCAGCTGGGAGCCTGACCCTGTAGAAGCTGATCCCTTGAAGGGTAGCAGGAACCGAAGGAAGGTTGATATACTTGGGATGATTGTTGGCATAATTGGTTCAAAAGATCAACTCGTTAATGAGTACCGTGTTATGCTGGCTGAAAAGCTTCTCAATAAATCTGATTATGACATCGATACAGAGATACGAACTCTTGAGCTCCTCAAGGCAAGTGCTTTTTTAATTATTATTTAAATTTGTGGTTTCTTTGTTTAATTGGGTGTACTGGATGAAGTTAGGATTTATTTAGTTGTGTTTATACTGTCTATTTTAATGTGTAATCATTCTTCAGATACATTTTGGAGAGAGCAGCATGCAGAAATGCGAGATCATGCTGAATGATCTGATTGATTCTAAGAGGACTAACAGCAATATTAAAGCAACCATAAGTCAGCCATCTCAAACGGGTATCTTTCAAATTTTATGTTTCCCCCATGAGTGATGGCTTTGGGACTTCTCTCTCTCCAGCATTACGAGAAGACCTGTTATTTTGTTTGATTCCGCTAACTTAGGGTGGATGTCTTAGGTACTGATCTGGGAGATAAAGGGGTGTCCATGGATAGTTTTGATGCTACAATCATCTCTTCAAATTTCTGGCCTCAAATCCAGGTAATGAATTGTTTCCTCTGGTAATATCATTTATGTTGAATTTTTTGATAGAGGGAAAAGATCTTGGATCATGGATTTGCATGCTCCTAATTTGAAGTATTTTTATATAAATTTCAGGATGAGTCCCTCAATGTACCTGGGCCTGTTGACCAACTACTATCTGATTATGCAAAGAGGTTTAATGAAATCAAGACACCCCGTAAACTATTATGGAAGAAAAGTCTTGGTACTGTCAAGGTACGGTGCTTGCACAATGTCATCTCAAGCCCTTTCTATTAGGAGTTTTTTGACCTGCTTACGTTTTCTTTATTCCCTTGAATCACTTAATCTACGTTAACATGTATGGTGGTTGGTGCTGTTTTAGTTGGAGTTGCAATTTGACGATAGGGCAGTGCAATTCATGGTTGCTCCCATACAAGCAGCAATTATAATGCAATTTCAAGATCAGACAAGGTATCATCAGAAATATCTTAATACACTTTGTTATTCATTACCTATTTTTTGCTATATTTATATTTTTTACTTTCAGCTGGACCTCTAAGGATCTTGCAGCTGCAATTGGGGTTCCAGTAGACATACTTAATCGCAGGATAAATTTCTGGATCAGCAAGGTATGCTTGATAAACTCATACTTTCATGTTTCACGATGTGCTTCTTGTCATTCAGTACATAAATAGATAAAGAGTATTAGAAACTTTGGATTCAGCACCAGCAGTTAGTTAAAATGGATCCTTACCTGTTATTAATTGAAGTTTTGAGATTTGGAAGTCAAGAAGAAGGCTCATGCACTCGTCTCTTTTTTCCTATAAAGGGAATTCTTGCAGAATCACCCGGTGCAGACTCTGAAGACCACATGTTTACACTAATGGAAGGCATGGTTGACACTGGTAAAAATGGTGGTAACAACGGGAGCATTGAGGATCTTGTAGTTGGTGATGAGGAGGGAGAGAGCTCTGTAGCTTCGGTAGAGGATCAACTGCGCAAGGAAATGACTGTGTATGAGGTATGTGATGTCTTCGAGATTTTCCAATCTTGCTTTCAGTAAATGTATTTTCATCTGTAGATACAAGGGTAAGGGCGCAAAATCGCCGCTCATGACACTATTTTCCAGACAGTGCTGGATAATTGTGTCAAGTATTGATCTGGCATATGCAAACCATTAAACGCATGATGCCTTTCTGTTCCCAGCTTTTGAAACAGTATTTGGTTTGTTGCAGAAATTTATCTTGGGGATGCTCACAAACTTCGGAAGCATGGCATTAGATCGAATTCATAATACTCTCAAGGTAAGGATGATTTCAACATTCCCCGTGATATTTAGTTTCTGCAAAGCTGTTTTTAATGTGTCTCCATACACATTCCTGCAGATGTTCTGTATAGCGGATCCACCTTACGACAAAACTCTCCAGCAGCTACAGAGTTTCTTATCGGGTCTAGTCTCCGAAGAGAAGTTAGAACTAAGAGACGGAATGTACGTTTTGAAAAAGTAATTACTAAACAGATTTGCAATGTATTCTTTAGCACCCTAATCATTTGGTAAATTTATAGAGCTTGGCAAAATGCATCGGCTTCATTTCGTACACAATGAGGAGAGAGGCGAGAGCGTAACTCTTTGTCGCGAGAGTTGAATTACAAATCTTCATGCCTGTCTTCGCGTTTTAAATGAGCAATACTCCCAAGAATTTCTCGTTTCAAATCAGAAGTGTCAAGGTTTCAGTTTCTGTTTGCTATCTATTAACGAGATTATCTCTCTTTAAAATCTCTTCGTAATCTTCTACATTAGGTTCATTGAATCATCTACATTAGATTCATTATACGAGATATTTATCGGTGTGCACTCAGAGATTCATCGTATTGAATCTATATATTCTATATCTGTGACAATCTCCACGACGTCTTTCTGCTTTATTTACTGGCCATATCTTACGACCTCGTCAAGATCCACATATCCGTTTAAAAAAAAAGCAGAAAAAGAAAAGGCCACGCGTTGGATCAAAAAAAAAGGAAAAAGGCAATGTGACCGTTACATGTAATCCCAAATTCAAAAACTACAGGGAACCGAAACCCTCATTAACCCCAACAGAATCGAAACTTCAGAGATGAGAGAAGAAATCAAACAGCAAGATCAGCTAGCAATGGCGGCGGCAGAAGAGCAATTGCAGCAGCTCCGATCCAAAGCCGCGGAGCTCCTCCTCCGTGAAGAATGGCAGGAGTCCGTACAAGCATACTCTCACTTCATCACCCTCTGCCAATCTCACATCTCAAATACCCTTCAAAACCCCGACCCAGATCATCTCCCCAAGCTCCGAAAATCTCTCTGCCTAGCCCTCTCGAACCGCGCAGAAGCGCAATCCAGACTTCGAGATTTTGCAGAAGCTTTGAGGGATTGCGATCGGGCTTTGGAAATCGAGAGGGCCCATTTCAAGACTCTTGTCTGCAAAGGTAAGATCTTGCTGAATCTGAACAGGTATTCGATGGCGCTAGACTGCTTTCGAACAGCTCAGCTCGACCCGCAGGCTAATGGGAGCTCCGTGGACCTCGATGGGTACTTGCAGAAGTCCAAGAAGCTCGAGCTGATGTCGAGAACTGGAGCTTTTGATCTCTCTGAATGGGTTGTTAACGGGTTTCGCAGGAAGCCTCTGGAACCGGCTGAGTACATTGGTGCAGTGCAGATCAAGAAATCAGAGATCAGAGGGCGTGGACTATTTGCAACGAAGAACATTGATGTCGGAACTTTGGTGTTGGTTACGAAAGCTGTTGCCATAGATGCCCGGTCAAGAATTGGATGAGAATGCCCAATTGGTCATGTGGAAGAACTTCACCGAAAAAGTTATGGATTCCGTGGGAAAATGTTCGAGAATCCGCGATTTGATTAGTACATTGTCGAGTGGGGAAGATGAGGATGAGCTTGAGGTCCCTGAGATCAATCGCTTTAAGCCCGAGGCGGAGCACAATGACGGCTGCCATAATGAGAATGAGCTTGATGCGAGCAGGATTTTGAGCATCTTGGATGTCAATTCACTTGTTGAGGGTGCAATTTCTTCCAAGATTTTGGGGAAGAACGGCGATTACTACGGTGTTGGGCTGTGGGTGCTGGCTTCATTCATCAACCATTCATGTGTTCCGAATGCAAGACGTATGCATATAGGAGATTATGTAATGGTCCATGCTTCCAGAGATGTCAAGGCCGGAGAGGAGATAACATTCGCATATTTTGATGTGCTTTCGCCATTGGAAAAGCGCAACGAAAGCTGCAAGACATGGGGTTTTAGATGTAACTGCAAGAGGTGCAAGTCCGAGGAGAAACTGTATTCTAGAGAAGACTTGAGAGAGATTGAGATGGGTCTCGAAAGAAGAATGGAGGCCGGCGCTGCGGTTTATAAGCTGGAGGAAGGCATGAGGAGGTGGATGGTGAAGGAAAGGGAGAAAGGGTACTTGAGAACCTCGTTTTGGGGTGCATTCTCTCAGGTTTATGGCTCCGATAAATCGGCAAAAGGGTGGGGAAGACGCATACCACCGACGGAGACGGCGGTTGATAGCGTCGTGGAAGCGGTGGGAAGCGACGAGAGGGTGTTGAAGATGGTGGCAGAGAAGTTGAAGAGAGGTGGTGGAGGAACGTTGGAAATGGAGAGAGCTTTGAAGTTGGGAAGAGGGGGGTGTACGGGAAAGTAGTGAAAAAGCAAGCAATGAAGAGGCTTGTTGGTTTAGGCATTCCTTAACCAATGCTATTAACTAATAGCTTAGGTTTATATTTTCTTGTATTAAGCCAATAATCCACTGATGAGCTGATTTTTTGTTCAACCAATGGAATATATCACGCAGTTTATTTTATTTTTTTCGACACATCAATACTTTGAACTACTCTAAACAACGAAGAGGGGAATTTGAATTCGGATGCAAAAACTTCAGAAAATGCAAGGGAAACAAATTAATTGTAACATTGAAAGCCCCATCTTTAAGTTCATTCCCTCCTATCCTTGTGAGAATCGTCAAAGGAAAATATACAAAAAAAATTCGGAATCCAAATGGCTTAAAACCTCAAATGTCAGTCATCTGAACGAGCTCTCTGTAAAAAAATGTGGTCGTCAAAGGAAAATACAAGAAATTTGGAATCCAAATAGCTTAAAATCTCAAATGTCGGCCATCCGAACGAGCTTTTTGTAAAGAATGTGGTCGTCCCTCCCGGTGTTGCTCTCTAATAATGCACTCTGCACAAGTTCCTGATGCAGAGAAACCAAGCATGACCAGACTGTCAACGGAAATAATACGAAGAGAGAACTAAGGGCAAAAAAGTTAAGAAATTCACATGATTCTCACCTTGACATCCCTGTGGGAGAGGAATTTTCCCAAGTTGTGGATTATCAATCTCATATCTTCAACCTGAAAAAGCAACTAAAACAATTCAGTTCTCTCGCTTTTATTTTTCGGTAAACAAATCAGTTTTCTCTAATAAGACCACAAAACAAAAATATGCACTGAAGATTGCATCTTACCCTGATGTAGCCGACTTGATTCCTGTCAAAGAACCTAAATGCCTGTTTCGGATGGAAAAAGAATAAAAAGCAAAAGGATGGGATGGGATTAATGCATTGATCGAGGGAGCGCAACTATTCACAATCGAACTATAATAATAAAGGTAGACAGCTTCCGGAAGATACCTGCAATAGTTCCTTGTCAACAACCTCTTTCGCCTTGGGAGTTTCTTTCTTACCTGAATCCACCTTCCCCTCTATTCTTTCACCTGCATCTGCTTCATTCTTGGCCGTTGTTTCTGCAGCCTTCTTGTTGTCTTGTTCCTTAACATTTAGTTCATCCTTCTCATTTCCAGTCACTGGATCGACATTGCTCTTCCCCTCTTCACCGTTCTCATTAGAGGAGTGATGTTGAGGACTAGCATCCTCCATTTCTTCATCTTCTTCTGGATCTTCCTCTGGGTCTTCTTCTTCTTCTTCATCTGCTGTAGGCTCCATCTTCACCTCACCGACGTGATCAACAGAGCTATTATCTTGGGGAACTGTTTTTTCTTCATCTGGTTTCTCGCCACCTGGCTCAGATGAACTCAACATTTCTGATGATTTAACAGCCTGGTTCTTCACAGGGAGCTCATTCACTTTAGGGTGCTGAGCAGGTGATTTTTCATCATTTTCTTGCTCGTTCACTTTAGGGCGCTTAGCTGCTGATTTTTCGGCATTTTCTTTCTCAAGTTTTTCTACTTCTCTTTGCCTCTTACGTTGGTTTCTCTTGGTCACAAATTTTATGCGCAACTTCTGAAAAAAACAAACTATATAAATGAGGATGCTAATGTCACCAAGAAAAAACATTAAATCATATCCATACTCAGATTAACTGTGTCAAACGAACCTGTAGAAATGTCAAAAGACGACACCCCATCTGATACTGAAGCATTTCATAGAGCGTTTCACCAAATAGTGAAAGCTGAAAAGGAGGAGGGAAAAGGAAGGAACAATTAGCTCTATTTTGCTACAGGTATAATGAGAAATTAGCAAAGAGCACGGATCCAAAAGGTCGGTCATAGAATTAAGGCGGACATTAAGACCAATAGATGCCATGAGAAAACATACCTCAAAACTTGATTCTTCAATGTCCTTGTCGGTATAGTCCAATAGCAAATCAAGTGAAAGTGATGACGAACGAAGCTGTAGTCAGATTAGCTCACGATTAGAAAGAGTGAGCAACAAATACTAGATGAGGTGAACATGCAAATATAGGTAATGCATACAGTAAACAAACTGTACTATTCAGGCTATAGTAAACCTACTTTAGAATCCTTGCTCCACTTCGTTTGTAGGATAAATCCAGGGTGTCGAGGAGTTTCTTCAGGCTTTCTCTCTTTCAGTTCTTTATTTGATTTGCTTTTAGAATCATCTTTTCCATCTCGGTCTTTTTTCTCCTTCTCCTCTTTTGATTTTTCCACATCTTTCAACTTTTTCTTAGGAGCTTTTTGAGTGTCTGTCTCAGTCTCCACTTTAGTCACAGAACCACTTTTCTCACCAGCTGCCTTCTCATCTTTCTTTTCCTCCTTAACATCCTTTGCATCAGCTTTAGCTGAACTGGCCGCATCAATTTGCTTGTCACTGACTTGTGTTTTTGACGCCTTCGGTTTAGAAACAACCTTTTTTTCTGTTTCTACAGCATCGCTTGCTGGCTTTTCTACATCTGCTGTTTGCTTCCCCATACTATCATCTCCAGCAACATTTTTCTCATCCCCGTCACCATCTTTCTTACTCTTAGCAACCCCTTCATTCAGTTCAACACCAGTGACCTTTCTTTTAGGTACCCTCTTAATTACTTTCTTTTTTACAATTGTTTTCCCACTTGTATTTGTACCACCGCTCGGTGGATCAGCTTTCTCCTCAGAGCAGCTGGTATCCTTCTCAACTTTGACCTTTGGGCCAGTATTATCCTCATTCTGAGCAGCCTTCGCCACTGGAACCTTTTTAATAACTTTTTTCCTCACAAAGGTTTTCACTGCCGCAGGATCAGCAGAAGGTTCCTCCTCTTGACCAGGAGTCTCCGAATTTCCTTTCGTTCCTCCTTCACCGAGACTTTCAGGCTGCTTGGTTGTACTATCATTGGTTGACTTACCAACAACCTTCTGTCGGACAACCTTCTTTATAATCTTCTTCTTCCCAGTCTTCACAGTTCCTGTTGTCTGAACTTCGTCAATTTCTACCTGTTCCTTTTTATCCTCAATCTTGGCTTTGTCTCCTCCAGTCTCATCTTTTTTCTCAAGCTTCTTGTCATTCACATCACTCTTTCCTTCAGATGCATTCCCTTTCAAATTATTACCATCTTGCTCCAGTTTCTTAACTTCTTTTGCATCTCCAGTGGATGCAGACTCTTTCCTTTTATCGTCTTTCTCAACTTTTTTGTGTTTTGACGGTTCCGTTTCCTTGTCTGAATCAAAAACCAACATAGGTGTGATGATAAACTAGCTTATTGATGAACATCAAATCAAAAAATGCAACATCATACACAACAAGAATACAAACTCCATTTACCTTGCAGCCCTTCTTTGTCCCGTGACCTCTGATAGAACAAACATACTAGTGTTAAAAAGCAAGTAAACAATAAGCTGGTCAACCTAAATCCTGCTGTTAAATGTTTTGGGCAAATAAATAAAAAGAGACAATATGATACTAGAAAAGCATTTATGGAGTGTTCAAGAGCTTCGGTCAAAAAGAGTGTTCAAGAAGACTATGCTGTTGGATGAAAGCCCAAAAGTTAATAAAAGCATTGCATCCTCTGATCCTATCATTTTACTTCTTATTTTCCATCCAATGGTTAACAACATGGCATGTTTGCTCTTAAAAGGACTTTGACATCAAGTTCTCAAACTATTTTGTGTGTGTACCAATGATCAGCAGCAGGGTTTAAAGGTAAATATAGGATTCCGTGTAGTTCATCCCAAAACAATTTTACTAAATCTTCTTAATCAGCTGTAGGACCCATGTTTAAATAATTCCACTGTAGGATAGCATGATGTAATCATGCTTGTCATACATGCTAAAATAAGTAAATACTGAAACAAACAAAAAAACACATCCCAAACAAAAACTATACAAAATCCAGGGAAACTGCAATTTCAAACAATAGAAGCAACAAACCTCTCTTTTCAAAGAAAGTTGACGCTCTCTTTCTGCAACAGCTTTCTTGTGAGCAAGCCAGTGGTCTCTCCATAAATCCAATGAAGGAAGACATTCAGACAAATCTGGGACAAATATTACAGTCACTTCTTTATGGCTAAAGAGACCATCATTACCAATTCTGTCATAGTGTATCTGCAAAATTTCAGATGGAACTGACGAATTAGTCATGAACTAAAAACCTGCAAAGTTAAAAGGCCTTGCAAAACTAAAAGGCCTTGCAAAACTAGGAAACTATCACAACCATTACATGCAAAAATTACCTCAAGAAAACGATTCCAGTGCTTGCAGTTCTGCAGATCAAGTTTAGCAACATCCTTTCCATATCTGCAAAGAAAAACTCATTCAAACAAATAGAAAAAAATACTACTACTCTCCGTAATCTGTATCTTTATAACAGATAACACACAGCACACACCTTACAGCAGTTTGAATCAAAGCACTATCATCAACTGATGGATCTCCACCATCAGCAGGATTCCATGGACCACCAATTGCCATGCATGAACGGTCCTTTTTGAGAACGGCAAACCTAAGGATATTGCAGATGTGCGATATGCGATCATCGGAACCTCTTTCAGATGACAGCTCTTCCAAAGCATTCTTGCTAAGTCCACTCATCAAGATAATCTGAAAGGAGAAAATAAACAACAGAAAATACTGCTCAAGCAAAACAATCACTGCTATGGCAGAAACAAAATAATAAGGTAGTACAACTACAATTTCACTCAACCAACATTTTAGCGGCTTACCTTCGCATTCCACACTATATCTCCACGTCCTGACTTTTCAGGTACTTCAACCAACATTTCAGTGACTGGCTCTGGCAGCTTAGCTGCACCATCTTCTTCAACAAAATCATGCTCAAAACTGCGCCACTCAACAAGGTAGTACAATTACACTTTCATTCCATCTAGTTTCTTTAAATAAAAAATTAATGTTCCTCTCTTTAAGAAGCTTCAGGATTATATATCCTAAAGCAGAATAAGAACTCCAGAAAATTAATTAACTGACACAGCTTCAACAAGCAAATTACCTGACAGGTGTCTGGATAGACAGTTGAAGGTTCTCCCTTGGCCAGTTCACAACAGCCTAAAACAATACAAACCTCACTTAAAGTATGTACTTAACTATGTGTCCATAACCAATGAGTGAGAAATGAAAAATGTAAACATACCTTGCAGAACTCTGAGGGTATAAAGAGTCTGGGATATCGCTTATCTATGGAAAGATAATCCCTTTCTACATCCATCAGACTGGTTGAGTACACCTGCAAATAAATAATATTGTTACCAAAATGATCGAAACCGTAAAGACATTTCAGGTTGTAGACAAACCCTGTAGTTTACACTGAATGATCAGCCCACATGTTAAAAATTCTTAGACAACTGTATATCTCGTTTGCAGAGTTCGATCAGTTTTCGTTGTAGAAGGTAACCTTCTTCATTTGCAACAGCTATTACGACAACTGAAAACTATTCACCTTTATCTAAGATCCACAAAAACTTATATAAGATGGTTTGGTGCAAGCTCTGGATTAAATTAATCCAGAAACTCCAGAGTCAGCAATGGTCTCCATGATGAGGAGGAATGTACAAGAACAAGCCCACAGACAGGAGAAAGAAGGTATAGTGAGAAGATAGAGGTGCCAAAGAACATGGTGGAGCCAACTATAAACAATAAGCCTAGGAAGGCAGAAATACAACATTTGCACATAGAGCCAAAAGACAAAGAGGAAGCAAAATCGAAGAGAATAGAGAGGGGTTAAGGATATCCCAGGAATTAAGACTGAGTCCAGAACAGAAATAACAGGAAGCATCACGATTGAAACCAGTGAATAACTCAATTCCAAACACAAGACTAAAGGCAGATTTGAAAGGAATATATTTTCAACATCATTGAATGGCTAAGCTCTTGCAGTGGTCCTTTTACCTTGCAGGCATAATCTCTCCTTTTATCTTTAACAGGTGAATGACGCCTTCAGCATAACAGAACACCAGGTTAGTTAGAAAGGCTGTGAGACAAAGAAGCTATTTTCAAGAACTAGAGCAGGACGCAAAATAAAACATCAAGATCCACCTATGCACAGCTTCATGATGTGGGGAATCCCTTCGTAAAGGTTTCCTCTCCTTTGCCAAAGAGGAACCGCGGCGATCCTTAGAAATAGAAACTCTTGGTGGAGTTCGTTCCCGCCTGGTTTCAAGTACACGCTTGCGCTCTCGCTCTCTCTCCTTCATCCGTCGCTCCAAAAGACGTTCTCGTTCACGCTCTCTTTCTCGTTCACGTTCGCGATCACGTTCGCGTTCCCAGTCCTTGTCCCTTTCTCTGTCTCTCTCTCTCTCACGTAAACGCTCCCGACGGCGCGCCTCCTCCATTAGCTCAAATTCTTGAAGATAACTAGCCCTGTCATCCTTGCGTTCATCAATTCGTGGATGACCACCATGAGACAAGCTGCTCGGATAATCTGACTCAAGTGATGGGCCACGAAGCCCTTTTCCCGTGGCATAGTCCCTACCAGGAGGTAAGCTGACTCCATAACCAGGATTTGAGGAACTTTGTGAAAACATGAGATCATCTGCATTTCTCCGTGGAGCTGCCCCTAATATTGATGGAGCGGGTTGTCCGCCATATGAAGAACCACTAAGCATTGATAAACTCCGTGGGTCAGCATCCATTCTTCCTCCAAAAGAAGTAAGATCTTGAGTGGGATGACGACTAACGGCACCCCTTGCTGCAAGATAATCAGCTTGTCTGCCAGAAATGTGTTGCCACTCAGTCTAATTAGAAATATATCACCATCTAGCATTGCTGTGGACAGACTCATTATTAAGATTCAGATGATTTTGTTACTGAGAAAGGAAGAATGACGTCCTCTGCTATCAGTTAATGGGGAAGGAAAACAAACTACTAGTGATAATAACTGATCATGAAATGAAAACCAAGGTTCCACTCACAAATGTAGCACAAAATCAGCAGATAAAAGTACCTTGCACTCCCATCGAGAGAAACCGACTGCAGTGATTGAGATTTGAGCAATTGTTCTTGCCGAAGCAGCACCGCCTTATCAATGCGATCATAAATCTCGGACTGTTGAAAATTTGATGTGGAAACAATAAAACTAAAAATCATGACTTATTCAAAGAGATACAAAGAAAATAACAAATTTTCTAAATTAAAAGATGAAAATGAAAAACCTGATGTTGAGGACCAAAACCAACAGAATCGGCATATCGACTAGTTGGTTCACCTTGCAAGTCCATCCCCATATAAGTACTATGACGTTCACCATATTGCCTTCTGTCTATCGCTGGATACTCAGGGGCCTTTTCACCATACAATTGATCCCCTTTATGACCATACCTATGACTTGAAGATGTGATATAGTCAACAGATGAGAACTTTGGCGAATCTGTTTTAGCAGAGGCATAGCCACCACGACCTTCCAAAACCGATGGTCCAGAAGCTTTAGTACTCATTGAAGGAACCTATGAACAAAACTCCGAATCAGGCACCAGATGGTTCAACAAACACTTCGCCACAAATCAAATCTAAGCTTGGTTGGGAGAACTGCCACATGACTCAAACAGTAATTTCCATGAAACCAGCCGTGCAAATACCACCAAAATACATTTAAGTGAAAAAGAAAAAGAAAAAGAAAAAGAAAAAGAAAAAGAAAAGGCAGAAAATTTAAGATTTTGAGGGACAGAGGTACACATTTAAGACATATAAGGCTTACCAAAAACTGGATGTGAAAAAAGGGAACGGCATTTAACGCATTTAAGACTTACAAATACTAGGAAAGCAG
Source organism: Cotoneaster glaucophyllus (assembly GCA_036320875.1). NCBI lineage: Eukaryota > Viridiplantae > Streptophyta > Magnoliopsida > Rosales > Rosaceae > Cotoneaster > Cotoneaster glaucophyllus. The sequence continues at coordinate 953 of JAVVNS010000030.1, read as the reverse complement.
TAGGCGTGCAAATTACACTACCCAAGTCACTTCCATATGGTCTATTGTTATTCCACTCCACTTGCAAGTGGGAAGTCTTAGGTTCGACTCGCGTTGATGGCAAGTTAGATACCTAATTATTATAGCAGGCCTATTGTGTGGCTTAACCCAAATCCCCTACCCCTTAGTGTAAAAATATCGTTTTATTAAAAAAAAAGGTTCAAAAACTGGATGTGCTGTCAGTATTAAATTTCAACTTTATGAAGATATTAAAACAAATGAAAATTTGTTTTATGCTTTCCTAAAGTTGAATCAGAATAAAAGGAAAGAAGAAAGGGAACAGAAAGGAAAAATATTGTGGAGATAACTGTGGAGTACAAAGGTTATGCGACAGGTCATAACGTTACGAACTCCTAGGTAGCCTATGTTTCTTTGCAACATGTATCAGCATAAAAATAAAGCTCACGTTTCCAAATACACAAACACAAGTTACAGAAGAAATCCACTAACCTGAGGTGCGGTGCTCAAAGCAGTTGAACCATATAGGGAGCTATACTGTCCCCCATAATGAGCTGCAGCTGAAGGGAGAGGTCTATAGGCATCAACTTCCTCCGAACCACCTAACATTGATGTATGCCGCGAAACCAATGGAATTTGCGAACTCCCGTCAGTCGCTCCAACTGGATTTCCAGAATAAGCACCTCCCAGCTACAAATATCACAATAAATAAGAATAAGATCAAAAAAGCCCCCGCTTTCCGCATTCTTACAAAAAAATATCCCTTTTCACTCCATAAAATTTAAAAACACCCGAATGTAGTCAATTGGACGACGAACAAAACAACTTAACGAAAATTCTTAAAACAACAAAGCGAAACGAAAATTTCCTATAAGGGAAAACAAAATATCACAATTTAAAACACACCCACTAAGAATAAATACAAAAATTCTGTAAAAAATAATTCAATCCCATGA